>VZRF01011347.1:397882-471763 GCA_013396875.1 Vireo altiloquus
AGACTTCTTTTTTTGGAATAATTCTCCTTCAGAACAAGAACAGGAGCCATGTGATCCACCTGTGCCTCCTGCTCTGCTGGCCAGAGGACACAGCACAGATGTGTGGCTCAACTCAATTGTCCAAGCAGCAGGATAAATCTCAGCTGCAATTGTGATGCACTTTCAGAGGACAGCTCAGCTCTGTGATCATGGAAAACCTCAGCTCAGGTACCATGGAAGGAACCACACCACCTGAGGTACTCAGAAAAACTCCTGAAGCAGAAAGTTCATTTTCCTCTCACCCTTTTGGCCTGTTCAAGCTGTTCAGAGAGCTCCTCCAGGGCAGTAGCATGCCTCTGCCTGATCTCCTGGATCTGAGCTTCGTGGTTTTTGGTTTCCTCTTCAATTGCCTTCTTCAGTTCAGCCACCTCCTGCTCTCGCTTTGTCCTGGAGGAAGCAGGAAGGGCCATCAAAAAATCAACATTTCAGCCTTTTGTAAACCAAAGATGAATTTCAGTGGTGCTTTTTACACAGCCCATGATCCTACCTCAGCTCTTGCTGTGCTGCAGTGGTATCCAAAGTATCTTCCAGGTCAGTTTTTAAAGCCTCCAACTCTTCACTCAAATCCCTTTTCTGCTTTTCTGCCTTGTTCCGTGAGGCCTTCTCAGATTCCAGATCCTCCTGGAGCTCTGCAATCTGAGCCTGCAGCTCCCTGATCACCTTCAGTGCATTGTTCTTCTGAACTGCTTCTTCATCCCCTCTGCCCAACAGAGGCACCACAGTTAATGGCATTTCACCTCCCCTCATAAACATCTACTTAAATTATCGACAAAAAAAAGCTCAACTTTCCCACTAGAATAAAATAAAAGTAAAAAATTGCAGAATTTTGGAATTGGAAAGGACCTTAAACACCATCAAATCTCACCCCTGCCATGGCAGAGACATCTCCCACTGTACCAGGCTGCTCCAAGCCCCAATGTCCAGCCTGGCCTTGGGCACTGCCAGGGATGGATAAAAGATACCACAGATAAAAATCCCCACAGTTATTCTCAAGACCCCACCAAGGTGAACCATCACAATTATCAAGCTTTACTCTACAGCCAAGTATTCCAATTTTGGAGATCTCAACACTGCTCTAGAAATGTTCCATCTGTAGAATTTTCTCTTCCTGCAAAATGATATTTACTTAAAAATAACTTAACTTAAAAATAAAAAATAAATTAACTTAATATGTTATTAACTTANAAAATTAACTTAATATGTTATTAACTTAATAAAAAATAAACTTAAAAATAAAAAAATTAACTTGTTATTAACTTAAGAAAAATAAACTTAAAAATAAAAAATAACTTAATATGTTATTAACTTAATAAAAATAAATTAACTTAAAAATAAAAAATAACATAGGGCTGCAAGAGTATCACACAGAGCCAGATAAAGTCTGTCCTGCCTAGCACTTCATTAAGACCCACTGAGAAAAACACATTTTTCCCTCCTGAGGCTGAATTTTGGGAGATTAAAAAAGCTCCCAGAGCCCAAACACTCTGATACCACATGAAACTTCTTCTTTTTGCAGCTTTTCAGAGCAAGGATGCTGAGGGATGATGGAATCCCTGTAAATTTGCACAGCACAGGGACCCAGAGCTGCTCCAGAGCTCTGCACTTGCAGCATTCCCAGCTCTGCTTGCACAAACCCAGTCTGGGGAGCAGCTTTGTCCCACACTGACCTGGCCAGGGCAGCCTGCAGCTCCTCCTCTTTCTTGGCCAGTTGGATCTTGAGCTCCTCAATCTGGGCTTGCAGCTCAGCTATTTGGTCCTGCAGGTCTGTTGTCTCCCCATCCAGTTTTCTTTTGGCTTTTTCTAACTCCTGACGTGTCTTCTCCTCCTTTTTCAGGCGTTCTAAAGGAAGCAAAAGAATTAAATCCATGTGGATTTGTTTCTTTGTCACCCTCAGGGGGTTTGGGGTGGCAGGAAGGGTGGGGAGTTTAATTTATGCTGCCTCAATTCTTTCTGCAGTCTGCAGGAAAATGAAACAGCACAGGAGAACTGCAGGATTTAGTCAGAAAGTCAGGGGAAAGTCTGTGAATACTCTGAGATGAGGCAACAGAAACATCTTGGCAGAAAATAAGGAGTGAGATCTACCAGAGCAGCTGGAGCTGTTAGGGCAGAAAATCCCAGCCATCAACACTCAAAAAGAAGATAAAGTCTGGACTGGAACAAATGCTGGCTTGCATGGCTTTGGAAGGGCTAGGCCAGACTCCAAAAGGCCTACTGGAAAATAGCATAGCTTGAAGAAAACCTGAATAAACCATTTTTGCAAGTATCTGTGCTGTTTAATCACATTCTACCAATATTTAGTAAAACTCTGCAACCCTGAGAGCTCCCTCCCAGGGATTCACTGAGATACTCCTGCCCTAAGGTGATGCCTTAAATGGCTCCCTAGAAACAGAGAGCAGGCAGGAATAAAGGAATAAAGGAGGGATTGATTGGAAAGGCCTTCAGAGGTCACACTCTGGGCTCCAGAGGCTCCTGCCTCAGTGCATCCCAAAATGGACAATGACAGCTCCCGAGTTCTTCCCACTTTGATATCAGCATCAATTGCCCAAGCAGAAGCCAGGCAAGGATGGAATTTGCCCAAGCTTGCCCCCCTTTCTCTCCCCAAGATGAAGGTTTGCAGTTGTTGGGCCCAGGAGGGTCTGGGTGTCCTTGGAGAGCGAGCTGGAGAGGCTTTGTTATGTCAGTGTGAGCATGAGAGAACAGCACTGAACGAGCTCCAGGGAACTGCAGAGTTACACTGGGCACTGCAGGGCTGGGAACAGAGAAAAGTTCAAACCTGAGGCATCAAAGGAATCCTTTGGGACACCCGTGCCACAGCAGTGCCACAGCAATCAAACACCACCTTGGTTTTGGTGGCACAGTCAGTCAGAGCCCAGCTCTGCTGCCCCACACTGAGCAGGACTGCAACACATCTCAGCCACAGAAGGTTCTGCTGAGCAGAACAATTCTAAAGGCACTGGCATATATTCAGGATTCAGTGTTATCAGAGGAGTCATCACCCTTGTTCAGGACTTTGTGGGGTTCTCAGGGCAGAGAATTCCCTCACACCCTCCCTAAGGCTCCTTCTGGACCAGGATCTTCTACAGGAAAAGGAGCCATGGTCAAGAATCACCTCAGAGCCACCCAGGGCTGTTTGGGATTTTCCAGACAACCTAAAGTAACACTGCTTTTCTCTGAACAGTTACACATTCCAAAAGAATTGGACTTTTCCCTCTGTTTTTACATTAAGTTCCTGGTGAGTGACAGTTAGAGCAGTGTCACAAGACCCAATTTTGTAATTGAGAAAGTTCACAGCAAACTGAATTAATTTTTTTCCCCAAATATCAGTGCCTAGCAGTGCCAAGACTCTAGCAGAGAGACCTTAATGGCTTCTTGAACCATCTCCAAGAGTAAATATCATTTTACTCTGCTTTCCTAGCCAAGAAATTGCATGCCTTAGATATAAGCTTTAATTTCCACTTTTAAGGTCATCAGTCTGGGAATGGCTCTGTAACCAAACACATCTGTCAAGTTCCTAGTCCTGACTTAAGCACAGAACTGCTCCAGCATTATTTTCCAGTGAGTAAAGCTTACTTAGACTCATCTTAAGGTCTCTGAATGCAACTGTTCAAGACAAGGTTCATCAATCACTGCCACCCCTATTGGTTCAATACCTTCCTACACAGATAAGGTAAAACTCTGATATTCTTCCAGAGGCACATCAGCCTTAAAATATGTAGCAAGACAGGCCATAACACACCAAGTGCAGGAATTATTCCCAAATTAGGGCACAGAGGGGAACTTTGTCTATTGTTTTGCAATTTGGCAGCTCATTAATGTTGCACAGTACCTACAGTAATTAAAAAACCAACATAAAATCAAGAGAGGTTGCATATGGGGCAGGTTCAGCTTGTGACAACACTGGCAGAACAGTCAGAAATAAATGGAACCATTTTAGGTGGAATCATAGAATGGCCTGGGTTGGAAGGGACCTTAAAGCTCATCTCATTCCAGCCCCTGCCTTGGGCAGGACACCCAGGCTGCTCAGTAAAAATAAAGCACTGTAAAATAAAATCTATCTATGAATAGAATGCAGAGAATACATTAAGAAAAGCAAAACCACTGAGATTTGCTGATTAAAAACCAATCCTGGAAGCCTAGAGAGTGCCTGCTGCCATTCCTACAGGAATCCATTGCTCTGCTGTCAGAGAAAAGGGGGAGAAACTCCCAGGAGGAGCCAGGATGTTCTCCCTTGGTGCTAAAGGGAACAGCAGCAATTCCTGAGTGTCCATAAAGGAAATGGATTCTCAAAAACCAAAACCTGACAAGTTCAATAGGAGACAGACCAAGCAGTCAGATGCAACAAGTCTTGCAAGAGACACAAATTCCCTTCAGGAACTGGCTGGAGGAGAAGCTCTTGAGTGTCTGCAGCTCAGGTTATCCTCCACAGGCTGGGCAGACTCTGCATTCCCTGTGATCCATTCCCTCCTGGCACCACATCCAGGCTGTTCCCAGGCAGAACAAACCTTCCAAATCAGTGATCATCATTTCCTGCTTGTTCTTCAGTTTGGCCAAGTTTTTGGCTTTTTCTTCTTCCTCAGCCAGCTGAGAAGAGCACTCAGCAATCCGATCCTCCATCAGCTTCTTCTCCTGGGGAGGAGAAAGGGGAGCAAGAACAATTTGTAAAACTCAACTTGAAGAGTCCCTAAGCAATGCAAAGAAAGGAATGTACAAAACCCCCAGAGAGGCCTCACAGAGCACATCCAATGCAGGTTTCACTTCAAGTGATTGTCAGCATTAAGGATCAATTGTGTGGAAATATGAACACTTATTTTCCAAGCCAGACCTGGAACTCAGCACACAGGAGGCCTGGCTTTAGGGCAGCACTTGGAAATCAGTTTGCAAAGAACAATGGCAGCTATAAAGAGTTTTTCCAGCTCTAAAATATGGGAGAGTCATGAAACTGGGAGGAGTGCACGACAAACTCCCTCTGGAAAGTCACTCCAAGCTCATCTCCAGTGGCTCAGCTTTGCTCACACCCCACCAGGTGCAGATGTCAGAGGTGCTGTGGCAGCAGCTTTGAGAGCTTGGCACCACTCTGGGACAATGATGAGGACCTGTGCTAGGACCTGAGCCACAAAAAGACTTTATAGTTATAGAAGGCTTTAGATTTATTTTTATTTTACTTCATTTCATGTAATGCATAGCAAGTAAAAGCAAGGTGCAAAAGCAAAAAGCAAAAAGCTTTTTTCTTTCTCCAGTTGTCTCATGAGTGTCTGTGTGTTTTCCATGAACAGAACAGTGCAGTGAAAACAAATTTAAGATAAAGCTTTTTCATTGGATAAGGAAAATACTTTTTTCAAAACATTTTTTAATATTTACATTTTTCTTGCTGGGAATCTTATCCCAGAGTTGTGACTTTCATGCTGTAAGAATCTCTTTCAAAAAGCTTTTCATGGTTTCCACACCACTCCTCGTCCCATGCAGCATCTCCACGCTGCCCTCACCTTCAGAAATTTGGAATTTTGGTCCTCCAGCAGTAGGATCTCCTCCTCCATCTTCTTGATCTTTGCTTCAGCTGTCACTTTTTCGAGCTGCAGCTTCTGCCGAGCTCCTTCCTCCTCGTCAAGCTGCTCCTCCAGGTCCTGGCAAGAGACACAACTGCACCTGTGCATCCTCCAGGTTATCCATGGGGTAACATTTCCCTTTCTTAACTTGGAGACAAAGAGGAGTTACTGTGAAAAGCCACTAAACCCACATTTCCTTGTCAGGATCAGTGATCTGCTAAGGAAATTAAGGACCATGGGAGACACACATGGAATTCTGGATGCTCTGAATTCCACCTTTGGGTGAAATGTGCTGTCTAGGAGGCATACACTCACCCCCACAATCCTTCACCTTCCTAATTCCAACTATAAAATTAAAAAATCTCTCATTAACGACAACCAAATTTTATGTCAGAGACTTCCCAGCACACTGCACCTGGATGGGGCAGGTGGTGGGAAAATGCCAGGATCTGGGAAGAGATTCCACAAGAAGCTCTCCTTACTTCAATATCACAGCTGAGACAATTCAGTTATTGGTACAGACAGTTAAAAAGTAATAATTATAAGTAAAAAAAAGTAATAATGACACAGTTAAAAAGTAATAATGCACTGTGCTTCTGAGGGTCATTTGTGGACTTAAATATCATTCATTTAAATATGATTAGTGGGCATTTATGAAAAGGCATCAAAAGCTGTGAGAATTGGAGTTTATTTCCTCTTCAACTATTTTTAATACTTTGAAAGACAGGTCAGTTCTCAGCTACTCCCTTTTTTGGGGACACTGTTATTTAAAAGGAAGCATCTAAATAATCTGATTTTCAAAAAAACCTCAACCAAGTAACTTGGAGGAAATGACAGTGTCTTAGTAAAGGAAAATGAGGCTGTTTCTTCCTGATGTTCACTGGATTTCCATCAGAAAGGAACATTTCTGTCCCAGGTGACACCATCCCATCAGTCTGTAAGTCCCATGCAGTCATTCCTGGTTCCTGCCCTCTCACAAGCACTTTGCTGCCTTGAATTATCTCTCAGGACATCCTGACTTTCCTTTCTGTCCTCACCCCACACAAAGCTCATCACACTGAACACAGGGAGAGAAAAAAATTCATCTTATCCCACTCAGGAGCCAAACTGCTCTGTCCATGTGAGCTTCCCCATCCCACTTCACCTCCACTCACTGCCAGCCATACCTGGATGTGGCCCTGCATTTTCTTCTTCTCATTCTGCAGTATTTGGTTTCTTTCCTCTTCCTCCTCGACCCTGGACTCCAAATCATGGAGAATTTCTTCCAACTCTTGTTTTTTGGCAGCCAGGCGAGCCCTCATCTCCTCAGCCTCTGCAAAGAGCTCTGTCTCAGCCTGGAGCTGCTCTGCAAGGATATTCTTCTCCTCCAGAACCTGCAAATACAGAAGGCAGCAAAGCTTTAAAAATGACACTTCAGAGTCTCTCGTGAGGGATCACTCCTGAGACAGCTACAGAGGCACTTAAAGGCCAAGTTCTGCCCCAATTCCTGACTCCCTTATCAACATCCCACAGCAAAGACTTTCAGAAGAGGTTTCAGCAGCAGCTTTGGCTCCAGCACTGCTTCCTGCACTGTTCCCTCAAGGGCTGATCCTGGCCCTTGGAGCCACTGGAACTTCTGGCCAGTGCCAGTCCCCACCCCTGAGGATGTCACTTGTCACTGGGCATGGAGCCACTGACTGGCACCCCTGGAGTGCCCATCCAGCCAGCTCCTTCTCCCTTTGGGAATTCCATGTGCTCAGAGCCCAGGATGCCACGTGGGACAGTGCCAAGTGCACAAGCCCAGGGAGGTGACACCGAAATTGCTCTTCCTTTATCCACCCAATTTCTGCCCTCACAGAAAGTCACCACATTCGTAGAGCTGTCCCAAGTGTTTGCCCACAGCTCGCCCAGCCCAGGCACACAATGACATTGCCACTGAACTTCTGCTGGAAACCAAGAAAGGCCACAAAATAAGGTTCCAATTTGTTAATGAAAATGTTTCTGCATCCCTGGAGGAACAGCTTGTGCTGTATCTTCCTGTTCCATATTCCAGCAGAGTGGGAATCAGCTCACCTGATTCTCTTTGGCTCCCTCACATGGGACAGAGCCCAATTCATGCCTTACACATCAAAAGCTGCTCTTGCACACAAACCTGTTGGTGTTTCCTTTCCATTTCCTCAAGTTCTGCCTCCACTTTTGTTTGTTTTTCTTTCACCTTCATCAGCTCCTCATCCTTGGCTTGAAGTTCTTCTTCCTGACGAGTGACCTGAAGAAGAGGCTTCACCTGCAAAGGTTTGGAATGACAATGTGAGAACCCTGCACTCATCTATTTATAGGTGAATAAACCAGAACAGAACAGGAGGAACCTTGGTGAAGACTCTCCACCACTGCCAGTGCCTCAGCTTCAAATATGCAGCACAATTCCTCTGCAGGATTTTCAGTGCACTCAGCTGCTGCTGCTTCTTTGCAAAGGCCCTGAAGACAGAGCGAAAATGTTTGTTATAAATAAAGCTGACCAATATTTAAGTTTTAGGTTACCCAGCCCTACAACACTTGCAGACCATAAATAGGCTTATTTATAAGTTTCAGTGAGCACACTGAATTTATGA
The DNA here is from genome assembly GCA_013396875.1 of Vireo altiloquus. Classification (NCBI taxonomy): domain Eukaryota; kingdom Metazoa; phylum Chordata; class Aves; order Passeriformes; family Vireonidae; genus Vireo; species Vireo altiloquus. Next base: position 406,053 of record VZRF01011347.1, read on the forward strand.
GCTCCTGCTTCTATAGTCAGAGCAAGAGCTGGATTCACCATTTCCAATAATTAAAAATGCTGTTTGTTCTTACTCTCAACAGGCTTTTTTCTTAAAAAGACAAAATCAGGATGGATTAGCTACTTGAATTTTTAAAAAGCAGCTTCCCAAGGTACTTCCAGGGACCTCCAGTGGGACACAAAGGAATTTGCAGCCACTCTAAAGGGCTGTGTGTGCCACGAAGGCAAGAGCAAGGAAAGCAGATATTAAGGAATGAAGGTGCAAATTCTTCCCAGACAAAAATCCACTTAATATCCAGGATACAATTACAGCTCCTCGGGCAACACACTCAGGAAATCTCTCCTGAAATGGAAGTTTTAATGCATAACTCCCTATCAGAGAGGCTTGGGAGACCCAAAATAAGATCCAGTTCTGGGAGCACACTCACTTCCTGGCCAGGTATCCTCTGCACACTGCCTGGAAGAAGATGATGATGTCTGTGATCTTCAGATCCCTCTCCTCCTCCAGGTGTGCCAGCACCCCAGCTCGGAAGAAGATCTTGCTCTGGCCAATTCTGTACAAGTTGGGGTCCAGCTCTAAGGCTCTGATCTAAACAGACAGGCAAGGGCGTTGTTGTCACACCAAGAAAAGCACAATTTCTGGGGGAGTTTTTCAATGTTTTGACAATATTTAGCTGTCAACACTTACCATACGCTCACAGGCCTGCTTACCATCCATGAAACCTTTGGGAATTGCATTGGGAGTGAGGATCTCATACCTTTATGGCAAATGAAAAAAACAAAACATTACATTCAACAATAAGCAATGGGATTTACAGTATAAATTTATAGCATAAACTACAGTGACCAAGTGCATAGTTAGAGAATTTCCCCAGGAAATTTTTCCAGCAGCCAATTTGGGATTGTTTCCCCTTCCCTACTGTCTTCAGAATAAACTGCAGGAGTTAAACACTTGAAGTTCACAAGGCCTCACACACAGGTTTTGATTTCCTTTGGGCTGGGTTGGGGGAGGAGGGAGGAGTGTGGGGTCTTCAATTATTTAACAAGGAACTTTAGCTCCTAAGAAGTCAAAAGGTTGTTGCTGCTGTTACCTCTGCCTGAATTCCTGGAACACAATCCTGTTTGGGAATCCTTGCCGACAGATCCTGATTCCTTCCAAAACCCCATTGCACCGGAGCTGATCCAGAACCAGATGTGGGTCCAGTTTTCCAGCCTGGACAAAACAAAATAAGGATGATTTTAATTTGTATTTGTGGAAAACTGTGCTTTCAGCTTTTCAGGCCACTCTCCTAAGGCAGCTGTGTGAACCATGGGGTGTGCAGGGAATTCTGAGGGGACACTGCTCAGTGTGACAATCAAACTGTGACCACAGAGGGAAAACCCTGACAGGATGCAGGACTCAGTGTGATGCCTTAAATGGCTCCCTAGAAACAGAGAGCAGGCAGGAATAAAGGAATAAAGGAACAAAGGAGGGATTGATTGGAAAGGCCTTCAGAGGTACACTCTGGGNAGCACTGAACGAGCTCCAGGGAGCTGCAGAGTTACACTGGGCACTGCAGGGCTGGGAAGAGAGAAAAGTTAAAATCTAAGGCATCAAGTGCAGGAGAAAAGCAGTAAGAAGCAAGAACAAGGAGTGGCCTGCAGCCCTTACCCTCTTCTCGTGGTTGGGGATGATGCAGCGCACGAAGTTGGGGTTGGTGTTGCGGAGTGTGGCCATCAGCTTGGTGAGGGACTCCTTGTAGAGCTGGCCCACGGTGCGGAACATGCCCTTCTTGGTCTTGTAGGCAGAGCCAAAGGCAGTCTCGGTGATTCCTGTGACCTGGTCCAGCCCCACGATGCGATCCACTGGCAAGGAGAAGAGGGGAGGGTGAGCAGGGCCGGGCAGGGCTGGGCAGCAGCAGGGCGAGGGCAGCGCAAGCTTGGCAGGACAAGGCAGCCACAGCAGCACTGGGGAGCTGTGCACAAGCTCAGGGACCAAAAATAAAAGCCACAAACTTATCCAGCACGAGAGTGGAGCTTCGGGAGGTTACAGGCTGAAATATCCAGCTCTTTGCTTGCAGTTCTACATGACCAGGAAAGATGTTTTCTGTATTTAAGTCAACTTTATAGAGGTATAATCCCAACTTTATAGAGGTGGAAATCTCAGCTTCCAAGCAGATTTTCTGTCTGAGTTCTTACAATGCAAAATATTTCTGGGTTGAAGGTTTGGAATTATGCATCTGTGCGTGTGTGCTTAAAATGAAGAGTCACTTATGGCAATGAGATAGATTAAACCTGAGTTTAATTCGTGTTTTAATCAAAATTTACAGAAGAGTTGGAAATAGTTGTTATTTCAGTGACAAGAGGGGAAGAAAAAGTATCTGCCAGGCTTCTGCTCAGCTGCTATTTCCAAGAGTTCTTTCCATTTTTAAATGCACCTGCAAAGAGCTCCCTAACTAAAAGACAAATTTCAAACCACACCAAAGCACTTCAAAGCTGCCACAAAACATCACAATGGAGATTTTTCTTTGATTTTTCTGCACATTTTGGGTAAGGACCTCATGGGTTTGCTTTTCAGAAGCACAATTAGAAATGTGACTGCCATCATTAAAACCTTGAAGGTGATTCCATGTGCATGTCAAGAATTATGTGAACTGTTCACTAAAAACAGGTGGCTTAACACCTCAATAATTACAGCTGGTGCTTCTCAGGACTGAGCAAATCCCAGCATTTGAAATCCAAGCTGACCAGCCAGAAACAAGTAACTATTTGTAGGCTACATCTTCAGCTGTCATATTATCTTCAAATTCATTTAAACCAAAGCAGAGGGAATTATGCTTTGCTACCAGAATTATCTGACAAATGAGTGACACTATTTAACTTCTTCCTAATATTCAATTGGTTAAAGGTGTATTAAAAAAAAAAGAAAAGGAAAATTAAAAGCAGAGAAATGCAGGGCAGCAAGTTTGAATAATCTGTGTAAAGCAGAGCCCAGATCCTCCACAGGGTTTTGAACACAAGAATTAAACTTATTAAAGTCAGAGAAATAAGCAAGTGGCAAGGTGTTTATAAGATCACATCCCAAATATTTGTTTTGAAGGAGAATTCTGTCCCAAATCAGACGTGGGATAGAGATTACAGGGAATCAGATTCACAGAGGATGAAATTATTGTCAGCATCAGAAACCTGCACCCACCGAGGGCTGTGACCACTCAGCTTCTCCTCACAGTGCCCTTTCTACAATTTGGCAAACAGATCTGACCTTGCACACTTTTGTTTTGCTCCCCTCTGTGCTCCAGCTCTAGGAGGGTGATTTCTATTTCTAACAGGATTATTGGAGGTAAATGTAAGGTTTAAAGTGAATGTGGAACTGCATGGCTGGGCCACCACTCCCTGCTGAAGCCCCTGGAACAAAACTCCCCAGAATTCCTTCAGGAACACCTCTGGTTTCCTCAGGCATGGGATGCAGCAGGAGCAGGGAAAGATAAACCCAAAATCTGAAGGCACAACCTTCACATCCATGTGTTTCATCCAAAAAGGCTGAGGAGGTTGAGTTAAATATCTAAAGTGGCTTCAAAGACATTTCAAGTGCATTTCTTGATTTCTCAATACCCCAAAAAACATCTGCAGCTTATATACAAAGGGGAATATTAAAATTAAGAGGTTTTTAAATAAAAGAACAATTCCAACAAGGCTGGAAGAAGTTTATTTCACTTTCTAACCCCACTAAAACTGCAGCACTCATCCTGATACTTCAAAACATTCTCAAGCTCTCCTCCCTAAAGGACACAGCCACGTCCTAAAACATCCCAGAGTTTTGTCAATGTTGGACTGCAGAAAGAAGCTTGATAGTGTTACAAAGCTTTTGCATTCTCTCAAATGCTTGGAGCTACCAGAATTGTCACTTAGAGGCAATTCTACATCTCCTCATGGAACTAGGAAGCAACAAACCTTTTCATCTGCAATGCATAACTGGAGATGCTTTGTGTGTGTGCAGCAGCAGCTGGACAGGAATGCACTGGGGGCCCCAAAGGGCTGGGGGGGTTTACCTAAATTCAGCATGAAATGAGAAGTTCATGCAAGCCTACGAGCAAAAATGGTTCTCCTGGAGGTACAACAGCCCTGCCTTTAGTAGGCCTACTGTTTTATATCCATTCACCTGGTGGCTCATGAAGACCAGAAATATTGTCATAGAAACAGGCTCTCTGAATATTCTGAATCTCTAAGGCAGAGAAACAGCAGAAACAGAAAGACAGAAGAGCAGATACACAAGACACTTGAGTTAGTAAAAACAACAGGTTCATCAATTGCAAACACACTTCACTGTGCTACAGAAGCACTCAGGCCACAACACATCCCATGCACATTTCAATTGTCTGTGGGAACAGGGTTGGAGTGTTTGGACCAAAACACTACTGCTCTGTGTGTCCTCCAAGGGAAAGGAGCAGATCCCCAACCAAAAAGTGCTTTACAGATGCATTAAAGCTGCTCTCTGTGGCTGCCCCAAACTCAGCATTAACCTCCAGCACCATCTACATCACAAGCTGCATTTCCTCCTCTAGTAACAAACCACAGGGCTTGGGACGTGTAAATATTCTCTAATCAATACACTGTGATGCTAAAAACCAGGACAGAAAAGTCCCTGGTAAGTATTTATGTGGCCATTTCTGCTTCTTGGAGTCAATTGGTTAAAGTACTGAGAAATACCTGATGTGCTGAACAACAGTGAACAGTTAAAACAGGATCTGATTTTAATACGCAACATCCCAGCACTGCTATTAATGAAATTCATTTTAGGAGATGTGGATTTCCAGGGTACCACCCACCACTGCACAGGAAATAACTGTGCTGCTGCTCTCAGGAGCCAATGTTTTACCAACAGCAGAACCCCTAAAGCTGCTCTCCCTCAGGATCCCCCTGCAGAGAGTCCCAACCAAGAGTTTTGGACAAGATTCTTCATTAAAGGACACAGAGTAACAAGTAATAAGTGAGAATCAGTTCCAATAATGAACATGAGAAGCAGCTACTCAGAAATGGTACATGTGCAAAGGACCAGAGGTGCAACTCAGCTTCCTTGGTGTGCTTTGGACACTGAATAAGAGAGAAAAGGCTGTAGATATTTGCAATGGAGAAGTGGAGGGTGAGGAAGGAACAGGCATAAAAAACCACCCCAAAACAACTCATCCAGCAAGGTGAAATCACCAACAATCTGTGCTCAGAGATCTCTTACCATCCTTCCAAAGCTCAGCCACGAATTTGTCTGAGGACTGGTGCAGGAGTGTGGCCACGTTGTCGTTCAGGGGGTCCATGTTCTTCATCAGCCACTCATCTGCCTTGTAGTCCACCTGCAGAGCAGCCAAGGGCCACAGGCTCAGAGGAAAATCACCTTTAGGCCTTTATTTAGCAGCATCAAACCCCAGTGGTGTTTTCCTCTTACTGCCAATGCTCAGAATCACAGAATCACAAAGGTTGGAAAAGACCTCCAAGCTCAGAGTCCAACCCTGGGGGTTCACATTTGAGCTCCCTCAGAGCAGCTCAAAGTGCCACAAAAGTTGGTTATGCTTTTGAAAGAGTAAATGGGAGTTTTCTTTAAAATTCAGCAAGCTGACTCCTTGCCTGCTGTCAGCTGGGTGTTCATTTGCTGCCCAGCTTATTGCCAAAATAAGGCTTCACTGGGAAGATGCAAAACCAGCTCTAGGATAGACACCAATTACTTGATCTTAATTACTGGAGAGTAAATTAAGGATGTGCTGTAGCATGATTTTTCTTTTAATTTCTCTACAGTATTTACATTTAAACACTTGGTTCTATAAAGAAAACAAAGCTCTTATCTTTAAAGAGCCAAACCTGAGGTTTCCAAACAAACCCCAGCTCAGCAGCTAAAAACTCACTGATACCAATCTGGGTTTCATCCAAACCCAGGGAGCCCTAAAATTCCCAAAGTCCATCAAAATCCCTGTGCAGATTTGCAAGGTTCTGCTTCAACCAAGGCAAAAGTTGTGTATTTTTGCAGCCAGGCTTTAGAAGGAAAGCAGAGTCCTTTCCCCAAACCAACCTTTCCAAACAAGAATTTCATCTTTAACCCTTACCTTCCCTGCATAGTGAATAATGCAGAAGTCTGCTTTGTCCTTCAGTTGTCTTGGCTTTTGGAACTTGGAATGAGTTCCTTGCTCTTGGACCAATTTTTCCACAAATGTCTTGTCAGTGGCTTTAGGGAACCAGCATTCTTCATCCAGCAGTGCCAACACACCAGGAGGGTTTGCCTGAAATGCAGATTGATAATGTGTTCATGGTTTTTATATATATACATTTAAAAGTTTAATATTTCCAACACAGCACCGAACATCATAACAAGGGTGGCCCAAAGTGATTCAAACCTAATTTCAGTTAAAAGCAGTTACATTTTTAGAAGCATTTTTACAAAACAAGTGAGTTTTGTTAATAAGGTAAGGCTAACAATGGTGGTTCTCTGGCTTCGCAGAGCTTTTTCAAGGACCTTTGGTCCAATAATGATTTGTCACCTAAATTATTTTGATTTTTATAATCAAAATTGATTTTTATTTTTAATATTCTAACTTTTAAGTTCAGCAGTGCAGATTTTTTATCTAATTATAAGGCATCATTTAAACTCATGAAGAAGAAGGAAGAAGAAAGTGAAAAAGAAGTATCTAGTTACTATCTTAAAATTTTTATTTTTGCAAATGTGTATTACTATATGCAAAACTTTAAATCTCTAAATTTTTACTTTGTGACACCACACCTTCTATTCAAACTACACATGTGTGATTTTAAAATCATCAATTTTGGAAGCCTGTCTCAAGGCTTCAGATTTTTCAGGGTTTTCTTGTGGAACAGAACTTTCCAGCACAGAGAATTCAAAACTCTCAGCCTCCAGGATTGCAACAGTCAGGATGCAGAGCAGCTCTGGGAGCTCACCTGCACAGGGAAAGGCAGGGAGGAATAACTGCAATGGCCCAGGTTTAATTTTAAAGGTTCTGAGATGAAAAGAACAAACTTCCAACAGTTTCTGCTCTCCCCATCTGCTCCTCCTGCTCTTTAAAGCCTCTTCAGCTTCCATAAACTCTTAAAAACCACAGTGACTAAAACCACTTTTAAAGTCCTGCTTTCCTATTTGCAAGGCAGTTTTCTGAGGGAAAACTCTACAGGAAGTTTCAGGAATTTTACTGTTGATTCCAAATGAAGGAAGTTTACCACAAGTCTTGGAAAAATTTTCTACCTGAGTCCCAAAGTGCCACCACAACAGCCCAGTTTAATGACAGTGAGAGGATTAATGACTTCATTAGTACCAGGGAAAAAAGTGCAAAAATAGCAGCTTCACATCTTGAGCTCAGTGTTTTACACTGACATAAAGGCAAAATCCCCTCTGGATAAATGCTTTTATTAACAATACACAGTATTTTAGATTTCAACTTCAGCATTCCACTTAATTCCCTTTTAATGACAGCTCCACAAGAAATGTCTCATTTGCAGGCAGCAAAAGACACACTCAGCAGTCCAAGCTCTCCTCCTCAGAGCATTATTCATGTGCAAACTTACAGGTCTTTCAATTAGGTCAATGCAAGGCTGCAGATCCAGGCCAAAATCAATGAAGTTCCACTCGATCCCCTCTCGCTGGTATTCCTCTTGCTCCAGGATAAACATGGTGTGGTTGAATAATTGCTGCAGCTTCTCGTTGGTGTAGTTAATGCAGAGCTGCTCAAAGGAGTTCAGCTACAAGAATAACGTCAGGATTCAAGAATGAGTCAGTGACAAGATACCACAGATCTGGGAGTCAAAAATTTGACTTTATAAGGAAATTCTCCAAAACTCTGCAGAGTTCAAATATAACATAAAGAAAAGTGGAAAACAATTGTACAAATCTCCATTACAGAAATTATAGTAGGAACAACCATCACACATAAAAGAAGGATTAAAGACTAAATAATGACTTTTTAGCACTGCAATTTTGGGCTGTCAAAGCTTTTGTAGGCCTCAAACAACCCCTGGGGTAACCTCGGAGCTCACAGCTTCCAGAGCCTCTGCAGCGTGTCCTGATGCCAGAAAAACAGGCAAAGGGAAAACCTGACTAGCAGCACTTGCAAGTACCTCGAAGATTTCGAACCCAGCAATATCCAGGATTCCAATGAAAGATGCTCCCTGACGTTTGGTCCTGTCCAAGGCTTTGTTGATGCGGTGAACGAGCCAGCGGAAGAGGCGCTCGTAGGTGGCCTTTGCCAAAGCTTCCACTGCAAAGTCCGCCTGAAAATCCAAACAGGGACATTTATTTACCCTGGAAAAGCCATCAAAAGGACACAGACATGGATGTTATCACAAATAACTCAGTAAAAGAAGAAGCTGGATGGAGTTAATACCAGTGAGGAATGAAAACAAGCAGTAGGAACAGCTTGGAGCTCGATCAATGTTAAGAAGAATTTCTTTCTAAACTGTTCCATAAAAACAAAAGGTCTCCAAGTATTTGATAATGTCACAACATGAAAGGATGAAACCAGGAGAAAGTCAAGGAAAGGGAAAGATTTTTTTCTATTCTACGAATGATTTTTACCATATAAGAACATTTCACAAAGACAGTAAAGCCTAAACAGAGCAGCAAACACTCAACGCCAATTTCCTTTGTTAGGAGCTAACGAGGACCAACTTCACTGGGTCTTTAAAGCACCTTTTAAGCCTTACCTGTTCTTTGGTCTGGGCTTTCTGGACGTAGTCCCTGCCCACTTTGATGCGGGGGGTGAGGATGGCACGGGTGAACTCCATGACGTTCATTCCCAGCAGGTGGCAGAGCTTCTGTGCGACTGCAAGGGACAAAGCAAGGGGCACTGAGACCCTGCCGGGGCCCTGGCACAGCCCCCAGCCCCCAGGGGCTGTCCCCGAGGCTGCAGCCCCTCCAGAGCTGCATGTCCTCGGGCAGCACTGCATTTTACACCCCCCAGCTCAGGTACAAGTGCCCTTCTGTTGACTTTCAAAGGGAACACATCCCTTTTGTCACCCCCAGGAATAAAGGACAGCATGGGGACATCACACATCAGATCCATCATCCTAAAGGTGCCTTAAAAAGTGGTTCAATCCAGGCCAGCACAAAACAGGGATCTGTTTCATTGTCCAGGGAGTGTCCAAGGCCAGGCTGGACACTGGGGCTGGGAGCACCCTGGCATAGTGGGAGGGGGTGGCAATGGGATATCTTTAAGGTCCCTCCCAACCCAAACCATTCCAGAATTCCAATTATTTTATACAGAACAACACCACAGGCACCAGGGCACTTTAAGACAAGAACCCTCCTGATGTAGTTTCATTATTTCAGCAGTGCATTACCCACACAGCCCTACAGATCCCTGTTGCATCAATCCCTTTCCCTAAACACGTGGCCCAGGAGGTTGGGTGGTTATGATTCCACACTTCTAAAAATGAGAGTGACGCCGAAGGTATTTTTAGGTCCAGGGAAGTGTTGCCCTTTAGCAGGAAGCTCTCCACAACACCCAGTAAGCACTTGGCCCCTTATCTTTGTCATCTGACAGCTTCTTTTACTGTCAAAATGAAAATAATAAGCTGTTTTTTCCAAATCAGTATTGGAAGACAGATTTTTCATACCAATACATGAGAGTTTCTGCTGCATTATGTTTTTCTTTACTATTAAAAACACTATTATTGCCCTTTAATGTTGACATTCTCTGTCTGGCCATATATTTGCTAGAAGGGTTCATGACCTGACACACAACCAGTGAAATCAGGGGAGTGTCACAAACTAAGCACTTGAGCTACAAACAGGAGCATTTCTGTGCTTTGAGGATAAAAATAAGCACCAGCAAGTCAGACAAAACTCACAACCTCAGGGGTCAGGCAGAAAGTGCTATCAGCGTCTTTAAAACAAACAAAACAAAACAAGAACTTGAAAATCTGAAGTAGGCAGGAGCCTGGTGCAGAGACACACTGGACACTGGACAGGATATTGCAGTGGGAGGAAGGAGGGTTCCTCCTCTCCCAAAGTACCCCAAACACCACACTCAGCTCCTTCCATAAACCAGGGACATGGAATTTACCATCCCAACCTTTCCAGTCAGCAATGAACTGAGGTTTAGGTGAGAATAACACCAGTGAAGCACAGCAGTGATGCTAAAGGACCCATCTGAGCCCCTGGAGGCTGCAGCCAGCACTTCTGAGCCTCCTCTGAAGAAAATGATGCCACTTCCAAGTCCCAACTCTGTCACAGCTAAGGGCAGGACTGGGTCACACCATCTCAGCCTGGTTCATCTTGCACTTTAAAATAAGCAGAATTCATGTGAGGAGCACAGGATGGTTTGTGTTGGAAGGGACCTTAAATATCACCCAGTTCCAACCCCTGCCACAGGCAGGGACACCTCCTTGTTTGTTTACAGTGAGAAAGGGCCATTTAAAAGGTGTGACTGGAGAAAACCCCAACTATCCTGACTCATGTTTTATTACTGCTGAGGTTTGGATAAAAAATTCCGAATTAATTATAAAGCCAAGATACTGAAGAGCTCCTATCAGAGGTGAACATGAACTTTATGAGATTGCTTTGAACTTGTGCCCTCTCAGCAGAAAGGTTCCTCCCCAGTCTGGTGAGCATGAAATGACTCTCCAAGTGCAGCTTCTCCATCCTCCTAACCCACAAAGGCTCTGTGGCTTCTCTGCATCTCTGGCACCTGTACCTGAAGCCAGGATTTGTTTATCTCCATTCTAAGGGGGAGAATTCCCTTCCCCACCTTCTTTGAATTGGTTCCCATCTCCACTACCCACACAAACTCCTTCCCATCCATGGAGACAATACTTGTGTCACCCTCAGCCTCCACAGAGGAGTCACTACCAGGACACACTAAACCCTTCCCAATGAGATGTGACAATAAAAGAGAGGTCAGTTCACTCAATCTCTTCAGAAACATGCACTAACACACCACATAACCAAATCTTTAAATACAAGAGGACAGGAATAAGCTTTAACTGTGATCTGAGCTTTCCATCCTTTTGGCTTTAGAAGTCAGAATTTTGTATCCAGTACTGTAAATACCCAAGAGTGGGAATATATTGATAGTCAGTGTTGTAATTCAGAATTTATGTCTAAGAACCAATGGCAATGCAACTGAAATCAAGACAGTCAAGAAGCATCAAACCTTCCACATGGACAAGGACTCAGGTGGGTTCTCTAAACCAGCAGTAAAAGCCCCAAAAATTAATCCCTCACCCATCTTTTCTCCTCGCTGCAACACAAAAAGTGCCAAATGCCAAGACAGTAACTCCTGACCTTTAAGCCCTACCTGGGCAGCAGCCACTGCCCTCAGAAATGGCAATTTTGGGCCCTGCAAACGACCCCAGTGCTCAGCAGTTTGGGACAGTGACAGAATGAGACCCAGACAAGCATCTGAGCTGTCTGTGAGCAGCAGGCCCTGGGAATGGTGGTTCCCACTGCTCTTCCCACTGATGTCAGCTCTCCAAAATGCCTTTCCATGAAAGCACTGCAAAGTACTAAATAATAACCTCAAATGTGCCTCAGCAGCTTTTTCTTTTTGGGTGGGGGAAGAAATAAATCCTTCAAAATGCTGATTGCATTACAGGCACTGATAAATTCAGTCTCAGCCACGCTGCCAGGACACTCCAGAAACCAGCCTGTGCTAAATCCAGCATTCCTGCCTTCAGCCATTGCACCATGGAAGTTGTGCTTGGCTCCAGGGCTCTTATCATTGGCAACAAAACTGCTCTCAGCAACCAAAGAAAACAAACTGATTTAAGCATGAACTTCTTCCTAGGGCTTAAGTCTTTGGAGAGAGCAATAAACAAGATTACAACCAAAATACTTGTTCAAAGCTTAGCAGCAATGCAAACAGCATCAATTCCCCTGATGGACACTTCTGCAGGAGGAGATGGAAGGGGAGAGGTTTAGTCATTGTTGGTACCAGCAGCCCAGGCCTGGCCTTATTTTGGCCTAGAGCACAGCCAAGGATGCTCAGCACTGCTCTGTGCTTGTCAGGATATGCACAGGAGAAATGGCAGGGAGAGAAGTGCAGCATAAGTCAAAGGACACCCTGCAGAGAGAGCAGCTCACCTGTGTTCTCTGGCATGGAGGCCTGGTCTGTGTTCCTCTCCTTCTTAAAGGAAATGTTTCCAAACTGCAGCACTGAGGACACCACTTTCAGCATGGCTGTGAGAACAAAAGGTATGTGCATCAGTTTCGTGGCAGGGGGCTCAGCTTCACTCATTTTTCTTGTGGCACTTTCCTTCCAAATTCCAAGTAGAAGTTCAGGGAGGAAATACAGTTTGTACTGTGCTTTTTGGGCAAATGGCTTGAATTCAACTCCAGTTGGAGTTAAGCAAACATTCTCTTCAGGCTGTCAAAGACACTGAAGCAACATTAAATTTGGTGACACTAAATTAGCAGAGTGTGTGTGTGTAAGAGAGAAGAGAGGACTGCAAACTCCAGAGGCTCCATAACTTACACAAGATCTCATCGTGTGAAAAGCCCATGATATGCATGGCTTCCATTGTCTCCTGAAAGTTATCCTTGTCTTGTTGCCCAGGGATGGGGATGTAGCCATTAGATAAAAATCTGTAGTTGTTAAACCCTTCGAGCAGCAGGTCAGCTGTATTGGGGGGAAGGGGAAGAGACAGAAAAATAAGCTCAGAAATGCTGTTCACACCCACCCGTGCTCTGTTCTCACTCAATTCCCCAGCTCTGCTTCAGGAAATCAGTTCCTCAGATGTGGCTACAAGCCAGGACAGCAGCTTCTAAAACCCTAAAAATACAAGTGCACCTCCCAAGCTGAGGCCAGATTCAGACTCCCTCCCTGCAGCAACCTCCAGGAGCTCTTTAATGCATTAAGCCTGCCCACAGAACATTACCCAGATCTCAAATCCCCATCTGGAAAATCCTAAAAGGAGGATCTCTACTGGAAGGTAACAGACCCAGGCAGAAATGGAGCTAGGGATTGATGATCACCACATCAAGGATGCTCAACACCAGCTCACCTCACACAGGAGGAGTAGGTCAGCTCTCTCAAGTCTGTATCTTTATTAGTTTCACTTATCACAACCTACCAGAAATTCCCAAGGAGGTGAAAAAAAACCCCAAACAGAGCTAAGTCCCCCAGCACTGCAATGGCATGGAGCTAGCCCCAGGGTTTCATCAAGTTTAGGTTAAATTTCTCTGTAGGCTGGAGGAGATGGGGCTGCCTCTGCTGACCAGGGCTGGTTGTTCTCAGCTGGGAACTTTGCAGATTCAATCCAGGGATTCCCAGCCAGAGCCTGCCCAAACTGGGCATGGAGGAGACATCTGCTTGAAATGCCAGAGTGGCTCCCCAGCACATCTGATAAAACACAGGAATTACTCCAGAGCAAAGCTACCTGGCCTCTCCTTCTTTTAAAACTCGCCATTCATGACCAAAGAATAACTCAAACCCTGTCCCATTGAAGTAACAAATGCAGCACCCAAGAGGTTTGCTGAGGTCCCCATCTTACACTTGAGGTGCTCTCCTGCTCCAGCCAGCAGCTGGTAGAAGATGTGGAAGGTTCGTTCATCCTTGGCCTGACGGACAGCACGAGACTTCTCCAGCAGGTCTGGCAACACCTGGAGTCAAGGCTCATCTGCAACCTCTGCTTAAAACCTACACAGCAAACACGAGCTCCAGAGCTCTAGGGAATTAGTCTGAGACCAGGAGAATTTTAGGAGTAATGTCCAGAGCAGCTGTGGCTGCCCCTGGATCCCTGGCAGTGCCCAAGGCCAGGCTGGACATTGGGGCTGGGAGCAGCCTGGCACAGTGGGAGGTGTCCCTGCCACAGGACTGGGTGAGCTTTAAGGTCCCTCCCAACCCAAACCAGCCTGGGATTCTGTGACTGGACTAGGTTCAGTATGAACTTATTAGTAAGTAAGAGATTTCCAGCTGAGACTGGTAGAAACTCACTTCTCATTGCAGCAAACTCCTGACATTTCAGCACTCCCATCCCTTGGCTGGTTTTCCATGCATTTCCCTGCATCATTTTCCTGCACTTCCTGCATTTCCCTGCACTTCCTGCATTCCCCTGCATTATTTCCCTGCATTTCCTGCATCATTTCCCTGCACTTCCCTGCATTATTTCCCTACACTTCCTGCATCATTTCCCTGCATTCCCCTGCATTATTTCCCTGCATTTCCTGCATCATTTCCCTGCATTATTTCCCTGCATTCCCTTGCATCATTTTCCTGCACTTCCTGCATCATTTCCCTGCACTTCCTGCATTTCCCTGCATTATTTCCCTGCATTATTTCCCTGCATTATTTCCCTGCATTATTTCCCTGCATTCCCTGCTCGGTGCAGCCACTGCTGTCTGCCCTGGACCAGCTGCAGTTTCGGTGAGGGGGAGCTCCCATCCTTCTCCATCCCTTCTATTGAGGTCATAGCTGAACTCTTAATCCCAAAAAAGCAGCAGCAGCTGAATTCAGAAGTCCAAAGTGCCTTTGTCATTTCTTCCAAGCATTGCATTTTTCCATAACAATCCACACTGCCTTTAAACAGCTCCCAAATTCAATTTCTGCTGCAGGTAGTGCCTGATGAGCTGCCATGAGCTGTAATCTTATTTAATTCTTTTATTTCTTGATATTCCACATTATAAAGCAAATGTGGGACGGGGATTTGAAATGACAGAGGTAAGGATGAGTTCCTGTGACAAAGAAAAAATTCCCCAAGAGTTAAATCCTCCTGATTTCACAAAGCTCTGAGCAAAACAATTCTTCTGGACTTTCCTAAAAGATGCCTTCATTCCTGCACTGTGGTGAATGAAAAAACACCACTTATCATTGCAGCATATTTTGAATAACTATAGATCTTTCCCCAGCCTTATTGGGAAATCATATTTTCTGACAATTCTAAACATTTAATGCACTTCAGGTCAAGAAGTTTCAAAACACAGCAACGAAATGGAAACTTAACTACAGCATTGTTTATGATCAATATTCACATAATCTGGCTTACCAAGACTTCCAATTTCATCATTTTATGACCACTGCACTGCTATTCTCCTAGAAAATGGACTGAACTCAAAATTACACAACACATTTTTAGCACAGAGAAAACAACTTCGGGGAAGGGCTTTCAGTGCCAGTATTTTTACTTGGTGCATAAATAAAAATGAACCTTAGAGCTACAACTGAATTCACTTCGGTATTAATTCTAATTCATTAATTACAATAGAAGATCTTGTGTTATTGATGCTTTGTGGGTATCTAGAAGAGCTGAGCAATGAGGATGTGGCCCAGCTCTGTCACTGGATCAGGAGCTGCTCCCAGCCAAGCTCCTGGCACCACTCGAGGCTCAGCTTCTCCTGAGGAAGGCGTCAGGGGATTCTCAGAAACACTCCCAGAACAAGCACATTTTACTTCCCTTTTTTAGCACACCCTGGGTTTAAGGCCAGGCTGAAAATCCAGCAGGTTTGAGAGAGTGGAATTTGGGAGTTTAGGATTTCCGAGCACGAGGAAGGAGCTGAATGTGAGATATTCGATCGCCTGTTTTGAAACAAGGCAAGGGATGGATGCTGCCAAAGGAATGTCCAAGTGTGGCAACCTTTCTCTGCATTCCAATCAGTTCTAGGGTTAAAAGCAAAACAAAGCAGGATTTTGCAAGGATGTGGCAGGAAAAAGGATACAGGTCTCAATGTTGGCCCCAACAATGTACCCAGTGACATCGAAGTTAATCCTGATGAATTTGCCCTGCAAAGAAAAGAAGATTTTTTTCATCATTACTTGGAGATTTTTTTTAATTAAGATGATGCTGTCTATATCAAACATAATCCAAATGCATTGATGGATCAAGGATTTCCCAAATTCAATGGAAAATTTTCCTCCATCCATCATTCCAATGGAGCACGTTGCACACAAACACCCTCCAAGGANGTTCAGAGGAAAACTTTCCTCTTCCATGGGCTCAGCCATCATTCCAATGGAGCACATTGCACACAAACACCCTCCAAGGATGAAGGAACTCCTAGTCCAGATATATTTGGAATCCAGACTTAGGAAAAACTCCTTGGAACAAGAGACTCAATTTCCCCTGAGCAAACACTCTGGCTGAGGTGGGAAGCAATGCTGAGATCCCAAGTGTGCCCATTTCTGTAGCACTTTTTGGTCCCTGAAGGTGCTTCAACTCCCAAATCTCAGGTGCTGCCTGGCCCAAAAGATTTCTCCTTCCTTTTCCAAAAGGCCTCCATGGCCTCTCTTCCTCAGCAGTTGGTAAAGAAAGGACCAAATTAAACAAGAGACACATTTCTCACACACACATCTCAAATAAACAGCACATTTCCCACACCTGCTCTCCCATGAAGGGCAGCTCTTGGAAATAAAATGGTTGCCAGTGGATTTTTATTCCAGTTTTATGCTTCCAAGTTCAGGCATCACTGCAGAGGTCACTTATCCAGTTCATCTTCTTAAAAGCACAATTTGAATACAGCCTTTCAGCTGGCACTGGCAAATCTGGCTGTGGAATCTTTAATTTATCCCTCAGAGGCTGCCCTGATGCTCCTCTAAGGGCTGAATTCTGTTGACACCAACACAGCACCGAGTCCAGGGCTTTGGAAAAACCACATCAGAGGGAAGCATTTAGTGCTGCCACATAAATCCAGCAAGCCCACTCTCCCATCCAATGCAAACCAGAGATTTATTCCCTGCCCTTGGTAGAAGAAAAAAGTGGAAAAAATAAAATCTATTGACCAGTGGTCTTATTTGAGTCCTCCCTGGTGTTATCAGGAGCAGGGGAGGGCTGCCAGGCCTGCATGGCTGAACAACAACACCTCTCACTCAGTGGGAGGAGAGAGATTTTTTAAGTCAGGTTTTAAAATGGCTGTTTAAAGATTATTTTTTTCTGCATGAGATGAGACCATCTGGAATGAATTACCCTTGCTCCTTTATGAAAACAGAGCTGGAGCCATCGCAGTGATTATGTTCATGATGGCAATGCAGAGCTCAAAATAACACAAACCAGATGCTAACATCTTTTAGGGGAAAAATTAGTGCAGCCTCTGATGGATTCAGGACAGGTAACAAAGCAGAATCATTGTGCAGTGAAACCTGTTGATAGCATAAATCCTGTACCCAGCTTCTATAAGCACCAGGCAACATTATAAAGAACAGGGCTATAAAATTAAAAAAGCTGAATTTCCACAAAACTCTGCTCTCCCTTCTCAGCTGAACAGGCTGATGGATTTAGTCATCCAGTTTTCCAGAGTTCTTATCACTGGAGTTGAGTTCATGCATTATAAATCCAAGCAACTGTTGAACTGTCAAAGGCAGACAAGAAATCTTTCATTTGTTCTGTAAATTTTAGTGCTGTTCTCGCAAGAAAAAAGATTTAATACCTCCTGTACACTTTTGAAGTACTGAAAACATCTTCCCCCTGAAATAAGAGATGACTTTTTTTTTTTTTTTCCTCAAAGGAAAGGAAGTTCCTAAGAAGTGGTAAAAAGCTATTTATTCACCCCGAGTTCCAGCACAGTTTTTAAAACAATGGAAGCCATCAGAAGTGGTTATCAGTCACCAAAATGCTCTGTGAACAGGAGGCAGGGACCCAACAAAAACAAGAGCAGTGTCTGACACCTGGGGTAAGTCACACAGTGGCTTTTTGGCTTTCCTGCTGTCAATCAGTACATTTCCATGGGGTTTGATATGCAAGTTCTGCATTTTTGTAGGAATTCAGGATGTTCTCTCCAGTCCAACCAGCTGATAAAGCCTCAGCTATGCACAAGGCTGCAGTTCCACAGGGATGCCACAGTCCTTGCCACTCTCCAGCACAGCAGCAGGATTTGTGCACACAGCCCCAGCTCAGCTGCCCAGCACAGTTGTATTTGTTAGATTATGAGCACTGCTGTCAGCTCAGGGATGGCTGGAGTGAGGATAAAATAATGTTTTGCCAAGAGTCAGTGAGGAGGTGTCCAGTGACCCAAAAAACCGCAGAAGGCACAGTATGCCCAACTGGGTTCATGGAGGAAGAGAACAGAGAAAGCTTCTGACAGTAATTAGAGAAATACCTAAAAAAAAGGTAATTTCTCCATAAATGTACAGGCTCTAGAGAGAGGAGGAGGTACTCACAAAGCGAGAGGAGTTGTCGTTTTTCACTGTCTTTGCATTCCCGAAGGATTCCAGGATGGGATTGGCCTGAAGCAGCTGCCGCTCCAGCTCCCCCTAAAAACCACAGAGAGACAGAAAAACAAACACATTTACCACACAGCACCTGGGCTCAAGTGCTCTGCCTCTCCTGCCAGTCACTTCCCCTGGCTATGGCAGTGCCACCACCTCCACAAGGGGATTCTCACCCTTCCCCTCACTCCCAAACCTGCCAGGTCTCCTCCATCCAGGGATGAACGTGGCTGCATTTTTGGTGGTGTTTTTCTGGCTAATGTTTGTTTATTAAAACAGACACACAGACACACACAAACAGAGCAGGAACCAGATTAGGGCTTGATGGATGTTGAAAGTCACCAAAGATGGAAAAGAAAATTCACATTTAGGGCTAATGAAAACAGGCACAGACCTTGAGTGCTAAAGGGGAGAAATCAATTTAACTGCTTTAGGATTTTAGTGCAGGGTTATTCTTAAACTTCATGTTGACCACACAGCTACCTTGGAACGCCTGTTTTCAAACTTACAAACACCTATTTGCAAAGTTACTTTCAGATCAGTGAAACTCCCCTTCAGTCATCCAGACTGAAACTCATTGCAACACCTCTGACCTGCCCACACCCGAGAGGGCCAGAAGAGCACAGCAGAACTCAGCAACACCAATTACAAACATCACTTGCAAGTTGCTCAATCCAGCCAGCATTGTTCAGGATGTTTAATGCATTTGTTAAATGCCAGTGAGTTTAGAATTTGAAGCACTTATCTCAAGGAAATTGCACAACAGCTTTTCCAAGTGCTGTCCATGAGGAGTCTGGTAACAAAAAAAGTCTGTGCTGCTTCCAAGAGCCCAGGAGGCACAAATGTACACAGGAAAATATATTGTCTTCCTGCTCTGAAGGATGGTTTGGGAAAAAAAGAAGAAAGTGAAGCTGTCTGGAATGCAGTTTCCAAATCTGACGTTTGTGTTCATGAACCTGCTTTTTCCAATTATTTATAGTCTTGATGAATAAAGGCCCCAGACTGAGCATCAAAGAACAGGAAACATTAAGTCTCCTAAGGCTTCTACAAGAGGTCAATTCTTAGAAAGGAACTGTAAAAATTCACTACTTAACACCTAAAACAGTTTTATTTGTATATTGAAATATATTTCAAGCTCTCCTGGAAAGAAACGGCTGCTCCTTTTTTCATGTGACCTCAAGTTATCTGCTCAGAAGTTCCTTACTTCCAAATGTATTCCCTCTGGGACTATGGATTCCCTGAATTCTGAAGTAAGTAAAGAAGGAATAACTGGAGAAGGAATAAATGTGTTAGCCCAGAGCACACTCAGCAGGGCTGCCACGGTGATGGTTTAAAAGCACTTTCAAACTGACAAAAAACCTGCAACTGGAGAAAATCTCAGTGCCTCTTACAGCCACCCTGTGCTCTCTGCAATTGATGCTCTCCAAGTTCCCCGTGGAAAGGCCTCAGACCCTGGGAATGCTCCCACCTCCCTCCTGCTCCCCTCTCCCAGTGTCTCCTGCGGGCACACCAAGATCCAAGGGAGCATTCCTTCATTGCTGGGCTTGGGACAAACCCCAGGCTGCCCCTGGAGCCCTGGCAGTGCCCAAGGCCAGGCTGGACATTGGGGCTGGGAGCAGCCTGGGGCAGTGGGAGGTGTCCCAGGGGTTGGAACAAGATTGGCCACAATAAAGTGACACTAAAGTGGCATTAATAATTTAACTATTTCACATCAACTATTTCATTCTTGTCTCTTGCCCTGCCTCTCCTGCCTCACAGAGGAGTGATGAGCCACAAAACAGAGCCCTTTGGAAGCCTCCTTTCCTCCCTTCTCCCTGTGCTCAACCCTCTGTGGACACATCCCCCTCCTCCCCACGCTCACCTATTCCCTGTCCCTGCTCTCCTCCTCCCCTGGAGCTCCCCAAACCCTCTCTGCACAGGCAGCGAGTGTGGCACTGCCCAACCCTCAGGGATTTGGGAGAAGAAATGCACTGATGGCATCTCCAGGAGCTGAGCTGGGGCTGTGCAGGGCAGCACTGAACACATCTAGCCCAATTCTCTCCCTGGAGGCACCAAGGGCTCAGCAGCTCCTTTGTCCAAGCATCCCTGAGGAGCTGAAGGAAGCAGTGGGTGAAAACCATGGGAACGAGCAGAGCTCAGCTCTGTACACACAGACTCATCACAGCTGTCACCACGGAAAGCAAACCCCTCACTGTGGAAAAAGGCTCCTGATTTAGGAGTTTCCCTCTCTCCATGGACTGCTGTCAGCCAAAACCAATTCTCCTTCTGAAGAGCTCAGTGCTTTGCAAAGACACTGAGCTCCAGAGTCAGTTTGGCCTCTGGGCACAGCTCCTGCGTAGGCATCTCCCCAGAACTTGGAAAAAGCAGTATGGGAATTGTGGGAAGAGTGAGGTCATGCAATAACTCATGCAGGGCACCACGAAGTCAAGGCCAGGTTATTGTCTCAGTTTCAGAAAAACCAGCAGCTCAGTGACTGGGTTTGGGGGAGGCCTGGGGGAGTCAGGGGAAGCTCCATGCTACTCACATACAACAGGGATCCACTCTGGAGTTCCAAATGACATTGAAACAGAGATGTTAATGATTCCATGGCTTATGCAGTATCAACAGCCTGGGATTAGCATTTTCCACGGACACAGTTAAAATGTTCACCAACAAATGTTCTGTGTCAACCCTGACAGGCAGCTCTAAGCAAAAGGAGGGTTAAAGCAAACACCACTCCTTCTATTTTTGGACTTGACAAATAGTTTAGTAAAAACCCTTAGAATTGACTGATGGGTGCAAGGAGGGAGGGAGGATTTAGTTAAACACTAAGAATGTCTGCAGCTTCTGAAAATGAGACTGTGGGCTCAGACACACAGTTGGGTACCACACACTCCCAGAGGCATCTCAGCTGTCCAGGAAATGCTTTTTGTATCCAATATACCACACCTGAAGCTCCCTTTACTATCTCCCTTTGCACTACAGTTCCACTGCACTGATCAGCTTCAGAGAAATGGCAGGGGGAGAGCTCACCCAGCCAAGCTAAGCCAGGGGAGCTGCTTCACCTTCCAAGGCTGGTCACACCCTGAGGAGCTGTTGCAAAGCTTTTCCTTTATTTAAAAGCTCATGCCCAGGACGAGGGCATCACTCACCAGCTTGGGTTAGAGTGGAGCATTTATCTTGTGGCAGCAGTTGTTTATCCCTTTCCCCAGCCCTGCCCTCAGCTCCCCAGCACTGGAGCACTGAGATTCCTCCTCACCCAGAAAAGTGGCATCAAGCAGAGCCACTGCTGCTGTCTCAGGGACATGGCATGGGCAGAGTGATCTGCTCAGCAGCTCCTGCCAACCTGAGCAGTGAGAGCAGCTGGAGCTCAAAGGAGCAACATTCATTCAGATCCCACTCTGCTCACACCACTTGTCCTAGAAAGTCAGGGGAAACTCTTGATTTCAGAAGACTTTTGGTCATGCCAAGCCTTTTACACTTGAGATCAAAGTCTTCGTTGGTGATTTGCAAAGCTACAAAAATATTCAGACAAAACAGTTAATCAAAAGAATTTTGTAGCTTCCATTAATCCAATCTTTTATTTAGTGCTTTGTTTAATATTTAAAAAGTGTTCTGCACTCTCTCAGCAGCACACTACCCAATGTACAGACAGTATTTTGGAGGAGGGTGACTGGAGAGAGGACAAACCTCTCACTTCAGGGCTTCAAAGTGGTTCTAAGTTCTTTGCAATGCTGAGAAACTCAGGAGCTGCTCCCTCTTCCCTCTACTCAAAGCCAGTTAAGTACCTCCAAAACTCCCTATTAGCTGAGTATTTCTTCAAGGTTTCCCACATTATCAGCACAAAGAGAAGAATAGACATCAGTTCACCTATTTGATTTGAAAAGCATTAAAAAAAGCCACTTGCCTGGTGTTTCACGGGTTTGGGTGATTCGGGCTGTCCATTGCAAACAAACAAATGATAAGTTAGCAACATTCCAGCTGCATGTCCCATTCCAAATTAGCACTCTCAGCACGCTTAGCTACACACTCACTTCACAGAAAGTTTCATAGAAACTGCCCAAATTCATTTTACAACAGAGGTTATTGGCATGTGCAAAATACTGCAGCCTGTGTTTAGCAAAGGACTAATTAATTGCTCCCAGGATGACAGAGGGCCCTGGGGCAGTGAGGAAAATGGCAGCACTTGCATTATTTGGGCACTGCTTTCAAAATGAACCCCAACACCGAGTCCCTTTCTCACCAGCCTGGGGCACTGGGATGTGGTTGGGATGGAGGAGATGATCACTGTCCTTCGACACTCAGGGGATGGAACAACACCAGGGGAGCCACACCGAGGAGTCTGGGGGGTTGGTTTTGCTCTGCTACAAATATTTAAGAAATGCAAACCCTCATTGGAGACAAGATTTCTGTTTCTCTCTTTCAAGCACCACCACAAGCAGCAGCACAACCTTAAGCTAAAAATTTTGCCAGCAAGAAGGACAAAAGGAACGTGAAGGTAACAAAGTAAAATAAAAACCCTTCAAAATTCAAATTTCTGGCTTCTGCAGAAATTTTCAATTCCATTCTTTCTTCCTTGGCTCAGTCTGTGAGTTTAATAATCTTATGCTTTGTATCTGAGGCCCTGAGGCAAAATATTGTGGAGAAACACACACAACAAGACGTTTTTATACCAAGCCAACTGCACTCCCTCTTTCTATGACTCTTATTTTCTTAGTGCAGAATGACAGATTTTGACAGAGCAAAGCAGCTGGCAGAGGTTTGCCTTGTTCAGGTAAGAAATGTGAATTTTCAAAGCTGCACTCGACCTGTCAGGAAAAGATTCCCTCCTGGAATCATGGAGGAAGACAGGAACACCTCAGAATTCAGAGGAATTTCATTTGTTTATATTTAGAAAAGATGAATTGCACTCTTGGGTGTCCATTCTTGTCCTACTAGAGGCAGAATTGAGCACAATCAGACACAGATTTAACTTCTCTCTGTTTAAATTAGGGCACTTAAAGCCCACTTGGGAAACCCAGGGGAGCTTTAGCCTGAGTGAGCCTACCCGAGATCCTGTCCTTCAAAAACTAATTCTGTTTCTTTAGAAATTAATAAAACAAATTAAGCAATTTAGCATTTCAGCTACCAAGGCAAATGCAGCCCCTGAAAGCAATCACTAACCTGAAAGTATCAGTAATGAGTTCTCAAGTCTAAAATAGCACCAACATGAAAGCTGGGGTTTAGTGAAAATCAGGGCAGTTTGGGGTGAGAAAGCTTTGGGGAAACCTCAGAGCTCCTTCCAGTGCCTCAAGGAGCTCCAGGAGAGCTGGAGAGGGACTGGGGACAAGGCATGGAGGGACAGGAGCCAGGGAATGGCCCTGAGCTGACAAAGGGCAGGGCTGGATGGGATATTGGGAATGAATTCCTCCCAGTGAGGGTGGGCAGGCCCTGGCACAGGGTGCCCAGAGCAGCTGTGGCTGCCCCTGGATCCCTGGCAGTGCCCAAGGCCAGGCTGGACATTGGGGCTGGGAGCAGCCTGGCACAGTGGGAGGTGTCCCAGGGGTTGGAACAAGATTGGCCACAATAAAGTGACACTAAAATGGCATTAACAATTTAACTATTTCATTGTTGTCTCTTGTCCTGCCTCTCCTGCCTCACAGAGGAGTGATGAGCCACAAAACAGAGCCCTTTGGAAGCCTCCTTTCCTCCCTTCTCCCTGTGCTCAACCCTCTGTGGACACATCCCCCTCCTCCCCACGCTCACCTATTCCCTGTCCCTGCTCTCCTCCTCCCCTGGAGCTCCCCAAACCCTCTCTGCACAGCCCTGAGCCTACAGAACCTGGCTGAGGAGGGAACAGAGGCTCCTTGGAGCCCAGCCCAGCACACACCAGCGTGGCTCAGCTAAAGATGCCTGAGCTTAAAGCACAGTGCTGGTCTTTATAAAGCTGCTCCTGAATAAAGCACAGTGTGCTTGGAGCTGGCAAAACACTCAGCTTCAAAGTTCTCAACACTACCACCCCAAACCCTCAAAGTCTTTAGAGCTCAAGGCGAAGGAAAAGCTTTCAGTTTTTTACAGATGTCTTCCATCTTCTGTGCCTTGCTCCAAACCAACCAGGACCATCCCTGTGCCAGCTCTGCCTCCCAACCAAACTCACTGCAGCCAAAAATTCAGGTTTAGTTCCACCCACCTTCAATCTTTAGAGGAGTTCTCGTTTATAACCCAGTGCCAAGCACCTCTCCCTGCCCTCCACTGCTCGGCTCTGGAGAGCTCAGCCTCTATTCCCAATTTTAGGGACTGCTGCAGTGTCACCTGGCTCTGCCAAACCCCACAATTCCTGAAGTTTCTCTTCTACACTTCTACCACCACCACCTCCTCCCCATGCTTCTGAGAGCAGCACTCAAGACAACATCTTGGGATGACACAGGAATTGAGGCACTGGGGCTCCACATTCCAACACCCAAAAATCAGGAATCCTCACCATTAATGCTGAAATTCCACCCCTGTGGCTACCCTGGGTTAGTGACCCCACTTCCAAGGCCAATGTGCTAAGGGCTGTGCAGGACTTTGCCAGCTCTAAGGGAAGAGGGATTTTGGGATAGAAAAGCCCCAGGGACAAGCAGCTGGATGCCAACCACGGCAGGCTGGGCAGGGGATGGGCAGAGATGCTCCTCACAGAGGCTGAGCATTTCCCTGGAGAGCCCCATCAGTGCTGCTCTGAGGTGTCAGGCTGGGGCTCCTCTGCTTTGTTCTATTTTTACAGCTCCCTGTCAGGCAAATCAAAGTTAACCCTAGGCTTAGCATACAAATTGCTTCGTTTAAAAAAAAAATAATAATCAATGAGACATTCAAAGAGGCTCGGAAAGATGCGTGTCACTGATAATTATCTGTAACAGGATGGGTACAGACAGACTGCAAGTCATGGATTAATTTAACAAGCCTATTTAGCATCTTCCTGTGCACAGGGTAATGCACAGGTTCTACAGACTGTGGATCACAGCTTTCTGATGAATATGAAACAGCAACAAATTAGGGCTGCATCTATAACCCCCATTCTGACACTTCCCAACCTTCCAGTGGCACCTGGGAGGGTTAGACATTCTTTATTTCCAATAAATAACTAAAAAGAATTGCTGCAGAACAAGGGAGATTCATTTATATTTTCAAAATTGGTTTGGTGACACAAACACTGTGCATTTTTCATGGGTGTATGGCAAATTCAGTGCTCATTGTGGTACTGCACTGAATGAAGGGCACGATCCAAGGCTTTTATTTAGGACACTCCCCTACCCCTATTCCTTGTTTCACATCCCAGCTTTCCCTTTTCTTTCCCATGCCTTCACAGGCTCCCCGAGAAGTTGCATCATCTCCATCCCTCAAGATTTTCAAAACTCAGCCTTTGTGAGGCTTGGGCAATGCAATTTCACTTTGAAGGAAGGCACATTTTGAGAGGTGTCTGGACAAGAGGCTTTCAGAAGTGTCTCTGAGCCTGAGGTATTCCAAGCTGACAACAGTACATTTAGAAATACTTGGTGCACAATTCCCTTCTCTCCAAAAACCTGCTGGCAATTTTGCTTCTGAAGAAATTGAAAAAACTCTGGGTTTGTTCAAGGCTGCACAGCAGTAAAGCCAAGAATATTCATAAATCAAAACCTCCACAGAAAACCAGTCCTGATGATGTCCCAAACAGTGTCCCCCAGAGCCACAACCTCCCAGCAGATGTGGCAGAGCCACAGCCCTGACACTCCAGTCCTGAGAAACCTCCTCCCACAGCTGCAGCACTCTCAGGCTGCTCAGCAAATACTTCCAAAGACTCATTTTCATCTTTTCTGTGTGATAAACCAGCACCAGCTTGAGTAAGTATCAATGCACAGACTCACATTATTTGCTCTTGATAAAAGCAAAAATTCAAGTTTCCCCCTAGGCTCCACCAGATTTCTCCAAATCTACCTGCAGCCTTTCCTCCTCTCCCACTTCAAATCCTTGCCTCTTTTTTTTCCTTCACAGACTGGTCAAAAGTCACCTTGTGTTCCTACACAAGTGTGAGCCTTGGCACATTCAGCAATGTCTTAACAGTGCCCTGCACAAAACTGACACAATTTGTAGCTGCTGGAGGGGATGGAATGGCGTCAAGAGGAGGTTTGGGGTGGATATCAGGAGTGGTTCAACACTGGAACAGGCTGCTGTGGGAGCAGAATCCCTGGAGGGGGTCAGAAAATGAGAGGAAGTGACACTTTATGGGATGGCTCAGTGGGAATGGGGTATGGCTCAAAGGCTGGAGTTCACCTCAGAGGTCTTTGCTCTAATTCTGTAAGTCTCTAATTCCAGAATTCCATAAGATAATGCTATAATTCTGTAAGTCTCCAATTCTAGAATCCCATAAGATAATGTAGTTTGAAGGCTCCAGCCACCACAGGCACCTGGGTTACTACTGGAGAACCAGGCACGTGCCAGCTGTGATCACAGCAAGCCACTGTTTGTAGCAAAGCTGAATTAATTCCTCCCTGCACAGAGATCCAAGTGCCCGTAACAACAAATATTCAAACCCATTCCTGGGTTTTAAAAGCAGTCACTAAAATTTCAGTGCAAATCTTGGAAGCCTGGCAGAAAATCTGAAGAAAGTTTTATATATATATATATAACAAAAATCCCAATATTCTCTTATATAAAAGTATATACTCACTTGTTTATAGTGTAATAAAATCTGAGCTTTTAATTAGATGCTGGCTTCCAGATATAGCAAGTCTACAGCAGTTTTTAAGCTGGATGAATTTTCCCATCTACAAGTTAATTTTTGAAGGCACAGAAAGCTTCTTCACAAATATAGTACCAAAAACTGCATCCAGTGGGAACTAAATTCAGTTAAAATTGCCTGGGTTTATTGAAATTTTTTTTTAAATGGGGTTTATTGCATCAGAAAGCTTTGCTTTTATTTGTATTAAGCCTTTAATTTCACAACAGAAATGAAGCAGCTGACATGAACTAGAAATTTTGATGTAACTGCCACTGCTAAAGAGAAAATAATGGTTGAGACAAAATTACACAATTATATTACAGTTTAATTTTTAAAAAAGCCATTTTTTCAAATGCAAAATGGTAGTTTGCAAAAAGAGCAATAAACAAATGAGAAAATACCCCAACTTACAGGAATATTATGGTCCTTTCTTCCTTTATGGGAGGAAGCAACATGAGCAAGGTACTGAATGACCTTCTTAGTGTTCTCAGTCTTCCCGGCACCAGATTCACCTCTGCAAAACAGGGCAGACATTTTCCTCAGAATTCATCTCCAACAACTCAGCAATCCTTTCTTTCCAGCACCTCACTTCAGCCCATTTATGACTCTGCAGCAGATCTTCACTGACCCCCTAAAACCAACAGCAGGGATGCTGCAGGGAACTACAAGGATTTTGTTTAAAATCCTCTCTTCATCCTAAAGATCTCCTGAGCATTAAGGTGTTGATACAAGGTGGAACACCAGTTTGATTAAGAGCTTTTGGATTTATGCCTCAACTCCTTTGCTACCCAAGGTAACACAAAACAGTTTTTCAGGGTGCAGATACACTTTTATTTTTAAATCATGATATATACACACACAGTTTTACACTTGGCATGATTTTAATATACTTTATATACCAGGATTTGGTTATGGTAATTTCCAAGTCAATGGAAACACTCAGTACCTTTAGGAGCCAGAAATACAGTGCAGGAAAACACACTTTAAACAAGAGATTCTTTCCACTGCTCATCTCAGACTCTTTGCTAGATTAAAAATATATTCAAGGCCACAGGGCTACATGAAACCGTTAAGAAATGAATTTATCAGTGCAGAGTGGCAGAGTTCACAGATCAATAAAGATAGCAAATGCATATTTCATTTTGAAGCCAGAGGTGGATTTAAAGCAGAATATGTTTAGACAGAACTGCTGGAGAGGCTTACAGCAGATATTCAAGGCAGGAAGTGTGACCAAGTTCACATCTCTGCAATCACAAATGATGTTAGTACAGCTCTAAAAATGACAGTTTGGGGTTTTTTTTCTAACCTAGGTCTGATCTTCAGACAAATCCACCCCCCAGAGGGATGCAGATGTGCCTTAGGCAGGACTCAATGGCTGCAAACCACTGGAGGAGGATTTCCAGGGAGGGAGCCACTGCCATGAGCACACTGACGTGAGGGAAGCTTGAAAAGGATTTTATTATGGGGATTTGCATGGAAAGAGTGGAAGCACTCCTGTAATTCAACAGTTGTTCAAAAATTAACAGTTTGGAAGCCAACTCCTTTGTAAGAATGACAAGCACACATTTTCTCTGCCTGCTTATTTCTCCTCTAAGCTACTCATAATGGAAATGTTCATTTAGCAGGGGAATTTAAGCACCTTCTTTTGCAGCCTTTTTCATCATGCTGTACATCCCCAGTTTTGTAGCTAATCTGCATTTGCTTAGGGCTTCAGTAGCTCCAGACCTGCACTTGTGATCAGATAAGAGCTGAGGAGCATCCCTGTCCTCACACTGCACTCAGCAGCTGCACAAAGGAGACGAGAGAGCACTTGGGATTTTAATTCTGTGTACACAGGAAGGATATTGATACCATCCCAGACTTCTGAGAGAACAGACTCAAACACTCTCATTGCTCCTCACCTTCCAACACTCTAAAATCACAGAAACCCCCCAGGGAATGGCCCTAAGGGAGGGGAGCCTCTGCTAAGGGATGGAGGGATGGGCATTTCTGCACCCAGGAGCAAGAACCTGCATGCACAGCAGCTCGTGGGACTCCTCGCAAGAGCTCCAGGTGAAACAGCTTCTGTCTGACCTGACAGAGCAGCAGCAACCCCCAGGTTTGGCTGGAAAACCCTGGACTGAATGGGAGCTGTGGGAAATCCCAGAGCCTCGCTGGCCCAGCTGTGGCTGCAGAGGGTTGACCAAGGGCTCCTTTCACTGGTGGCTCTGCTGCTTGGAAGCAGCTCTGTCAGTCTGTCTGAAACCACTTTGGTTCCATTTTTGCTCACAATCATTGGGAAATAACACAGAATATGAAAGACTAGAAAGCACTGCACTCCATTACTCAAAGCTTTCCAGAGACAGAGAGGGGAGTTCCCTGCAAATTTGTTGACTGGGTTGGCTTTGCTCAGTGCATGAAAAACCCTGGAAGGTCCTACCTGAAAAGCTGGTTGCAAAGGAGATTACTCTGAGAATTAGCTAATGGATAACTGAGTTTCCTTTTTGCCAAGATACCATCATATGAAACCCAGAAACTGGGTGTACTTTGGGACCGCTGCGAGTGGAACAACACCCACTGACTGGATGAAAAATTCCATTTCCACCCAGCCCAGAGTCCCCACAAACAAGACAAATGTGAATGCTGATAAGCAGAAAAAATCCCCCCAAACCATCAGGTGCCAATTCTTGCTTCTCAAGTCTTTATTTCTCATTTCCCTTTCACTGCACTGTTTACATTAACATAATTCATGACCATGAGCAATAATAAAAGCAGCTTTGCCTGTTTCTAGATGCCTATTAAAATATGCTAATGCTAAAACTATTCCAGCAGGTAAGAGAAGTAAGAAGCACAGCAAAATATACATTTACATTTTAAAACAATACAATTTGTTCTTATTGTCAGCAGAGCTTGGGAATGCACTGTTAGCTGAGCCTGTAAAGCTAGAGAAATAACCTTTTCTGTCAAATCACAAGAAGAAAGTTTATTACATTTTAAAGGAGGGAAATCTCCTCTAACACATGCAGTGCAGAGAAGCTGCTACAATAAATACAGCTCAGATGTCAGCTTTGGAAAAGGGCAGCACAGGGCTGGAAGAGTCAGCTGCAGACACACCAGCCAAGCTGCACAAGCCCGGGAAAAGCAGCAGCTTGAAACACATTCCTTGTGTTAAAAACCCTCTAAATCTAACAGAGGGGTATTTTAGAGAGAGTCTTTATGCAAGAACTCATTCAAAAGCAACACTAACGGATGTTATCATCCCAGTCCTGCTCTCCCTGGAGCTTACAAGAATGCCAAATATTTCCTGCAGCATCGTGTCAAATAGCTCTGCTGCCATATACTATGAAAGAATTAGAAGATTTAGGATGAAGTCCTTTGCATTTATAGGAATAATGACATCTGCATACTTTGGTTCTTTCCCAGGAGTGCAAACACGTGGATTGTAAAAATAAATGAAAATCTTCTACCTCTATCAACCTGCCCAAAAAAGGTAAACTCTGAGTAACACCATGTACAATATTTATGGAATGGGGATACAATTACGAAGCTAAAGCTTCACTTTTTTCAAACCCTTGTTTTAATACAACTCAATCTGTTAGCATAAATTAAACAACTAAAGCCCTGGGCTGAGAACCAGCCTTACCTCAGCCAGTGGCAGCTCTGCTAGAACTGCACTAGGCTCATGGTTTCACCTCCTTCATTTCAGGCTCAGCTCCACTGGGAGAATCCAAACCTTATTTGGGGTTGAATGGAAACGCTCAGTGTGCCAAAGAGCACTCCCAAGGAAACAAACCCTCCTTAGCTATAGCTGGAAGTACAGGGTTATTCCATCACTTAACTGAGGGATCTCTCCCTTGGAAGCCACCTTCCAGGGATAGGTCAAAGTCTGACAGTGACTGGTGAATTTATGCAGGATCCCATGTCCAAGTGCTCTTCCCTGGAGCAGCAAAGCTGCTGCTTTGAAGCAGCTTCATGCACATTTAAAATAGGAAAAGTTTAGCCAGCATGAGCACTTTAAAGTTTAACATGGTTTTGAATTCATTGCATGTAAAGCTGGAGTGTCATTTTCAGCAAAGCCGAGAACTCTCCAGGCAAATTTATCCCAGCTCCAATTTGGTTAGCAAAAACCAGGCACTGACTCAACCAGCTGCAGTTCTTTCCCTGAGCAACTGGAGCCCAAATCTTGCAAAAAAGGTACTTCCAGTGCTGAATGGATTCTCATCTGGAGAACAGAGCAGAGAGGGAGAGGACTCGCAGGTGACAAAGCCAAGAGGCAGCAAGCAGGGATGGGAGCTGCTCTTCCCACAGCCAGTGGCAGGTATTACCCCAGAACCAGGTCAAGTGCCACTTCAGGAAGGCCCTATTCCCAGAGGAAACACTGTTTCTGAAGGAAAACAGCAGGGAAATAGTTATTTTTGCCTTGCTGTCCAGCAGGTTTGAAGCACTCACACATCTTGTGACAGTGACAGCACCCGGCGTGGCAGGGCCACCACCTCTCCCTGACCTGGGAAATGCTTTATGGCCTTGAGGGAAGTCAGATGAGTTTGAAGTTGTTTACTGAAGGCCCACTGCACAGACTGGCCCCTTTCCAGCCCCCTTCCCCCAGAGAGTCATGAATTCCATGAGCAGAGGCTTCCCACAAGGTACAAAGTGCCACGAGCAGCACAGGGCAGAGGGACACAAACCCACACGTCCAAAGGGAGCTCTGCAATTCCAAGACAGGCTTTTCTTTATCTTGCTGCCTGGGCACAGCCTCCACACTATCAATATTCCTGAAGATGTGGAAGGATGTGTTAGGATGGTCAGATGCTGTTGGAGATCATCTCTGGGATTTAAATTCCTGAAAAACTAACCCAAACAAGTCAGGATTTTACATTTTGGATACCTGGGTCACTCAAACCTTTCCTCTGCCCCAGGAATTTCAGGTTGGTTCTGTGCTTCCTGATCAGGAACAAGCTCTGGGATGAGAAGTTCATGTGGCAGCAGAGGGTCCTCCTGTGAAGAAGTGGCACCACTCCCTTGGCTCCTGGGCACGTTCCCAGCACACAGAGCCCAACCTGCTGCTCACAGCTCCCCTGGCCAGCAGTGCCTCCTTCCACGGGAAGCAGCCACTTAGAGAAGGCCCCAAACCACGGAAATATGGAAATATGCACTTAAATTGTTTGGAGGAGAAAGTAACTGCCTATGTAAGAGCCCCAACAATAGCCCTTTGTCCTTGTCACAACAGCAGTTGCAAAGAACAGAGGAGACACTTATTCTCAGGCACAACTGAGCAGATCATCTGCCAGTTACAAATTAACAGATATTTACAGACAAGACCTGTAATTAAAGGGTGTCTTAATCACCTGGCTTGTTTTCTGCAAGAGGTATAACTGATAGTTTGGAAAAGAGTCATTAATTGGCTTTACTCTTTACGTGGCTGCTTTCGAGCTGCTTCCTTTCCCTCCTGATGCTTCACATCATCTCCACACCACTTGCCTAGGGAATGTTACCAGCTGGACTCCAGCCAGGGGTTGTACACAAAAATGTTTGGTATTTGCTGCTGCTGGCCTTTAATAAGCAGCCTCTATTCCCTCCACACCCCATCACTCCTACGGAAGCCAGTTCAGATTAGATATCCTTGTAGGGCTGCAAGCATCTGCTGAACACCTATTTATCAGGCCCAGTTTTGGGAATGCCAGAAGGTTGTGGTAAGAGTCTCCAGAACACACTGGCCTGAAAAGTGCAGCGCAGCACATTTTCAGAATTGACTTTCTTCAATATTTCCCAAATTCCTAATAACCACAACACAAATTTCTTCATCGTGGTCATCAGCCTGGCATGCTCAGTGAGCAGAGAAACACCAAAACTTAACAAAACAGCAGCTGCAGCTTCTCCATGGAAAAAAACCCAAAAGCCACCCTGAAAAGCTGTTCAGCACAGCTTCACATCCCACAGAAATGGGAAAATGTGCAGCAAGGTCTGGGAATGTTGCAATGTTGGCACCACATCTCTGTACAAATCTCTGATGGATGCTGAGTCAACACAGGCTGAAAGTTACTGCTTTTAAATACATATATATATATTACTTATATATACATTGCTTATAAGCTAGAAGGAACATGGAAGTTTCTAGAACTCCACATATTTTCCTTTCTTTTCAGCAAACTAAGAATTTAGAGACAAAGTCCAAAATAAACTTTCATTTGCACTCCAGTCAAGGGGGAGTGATGAGATGGAAGTTGGTTGAGTCCAGCTTCCAGAAAAGTGCTGGTTTTGAGGGCTGCTCGTTTGTTGTTTGTTGAAAAGCTGGATGACCTAAACTCCAAAGCAGAGGAGAGCTCCAGCCTTTCTCACCATCTGTTAGTGGTTAGCAGCCCAAGATTAAACCATCCAACTTCAAAGCTGAAAAGAAATTCTCACCATTACTGTTTGTTCAGCTCCTCCCATCTCATCTTTAGCCAGGCAATAATCTGCCTCTCACCCACGGATTGTCCAATGGATTTGGGAGTTGTAGATGTTCTTTCTCTGGACATATTTGGGTTTTTCAGCTGGTGAAAGGCCAAAGGGCACATCAGAAATCCCATCACTGCTCTTGAGGAAATCAGGGGGATGCCATGGGGCAACAGAGGTGGCTGGATATGGGAAAAGGACTTTTGGGTCACTCTGAGAAAAGCCTGAACCTATGGGCAAGGGGAGGTGCCACTAGGAACCAACACAGAAACCAGAAGCAAGAGAGCCAGTGCATGTTACACACCACTAACTCCCAGTCGAGCCCTGGAGACAGTCCCTGCAACAACCCAGCTGTCTAAATCTGGGTCCCTAAAAGGTGGGGAGTGGAAAGGGAAGAGGAAAGAAGGTAACAAAGAGAGCAAGGCAGCACAACACTTCATGCTCACCTCCTGTCTAGAGCAGGAGCAGGAAGGCATCTGTCATCAAGTCTGGGTTGGAGAGGTGCAGGGCAGCCACAGCAGCTGCCAGGCCCAGCAATCCCCTCCTAAGAACCAGACTCCCTGTCAGGACAAGGTGTTCTGCAGCCAGAGAATGCAGCAGCACAGTTTGGTGGAAGGTTTTTTTACCTCCTTGGTACATTTGACTTTGGGAAAATATTAGTGACTTTAAAACCACCAGTTTATGCAGAACTCCTGGTGGAACATTAGCAGGTGATGAAGCTGAGACAGGAAAGCTCCAGGTAATCCCACTGACTTCAGAACAGTGAGATGTTATGAGAGATGTGCTTGGAGAACCATCCACGCAGGCTCTTGGCATAAATGCCTGTTCCTGTAGCATCCCAGTGAAACACAGCTTATCCTTCAGTACAGCTTTCAGAGAGAAAAAAATTAACTCTCAGCAAAGTGAATTCCTCAAGAAGATCCACCTGCACTCCCCTTCCTCATAAAGCTTATTATTTACTAGAACAGTGACTGCAGGAGTGCAGGCCTTTTTTGGGGAAAAAGACTGGTGTTCCCTAAAGATCTGCACAGGGGAAGACAATGAAACTGCCTCAATCCCAGATTTAATTACACTAAAAATGCCATGTGTGCTACATTTAAATCAGCATTCAGTTGTCTGTTGAGCTCAGAAGATCAAAAGCTTATGCTCAGCTTGCAGGTGAGGCGACAACAAAATTGGAGACCAGAGTGTTTAAAGGTTTTCCAAGGTAAGCACAAATGGATTGGAGATTCACAGAGTTAAAACCTAAGGAAGGCATCTGGAAAACTGCAGAAACAATCTCTGAAAACCAAGAAGCCAATTCTTGCCACAGCACCAATCCTATACCTAGGAATTCCCCCAAAAGCAGCACTCCTGGCTGTCAAGAGGAAAAGGGGCTGGATCCAGAGCCCTGGTAAAGTGTCCTTCAAATACCATTACTGGAGAAGTGACTGCCCCTCCTCTAAAGGCCATGTGAGGTAAAAAAACAGGAAACTTCATCAGTAGAGGAAAAGGGGTGAGAGGGGTGAAGATGCAAAGCAGACAGACCTTCAGCAAGCAGTGGGAGAGCTCTGTTGCCAGACAATTGCTGTCCAGGCACTCGGAGACAGGGAAATGACAGGCACACCACAACTCTCCACTCAGCACCACTCAAGAGGTGGTTTCTACCCCATTAGCTACCCTGAACCACTCCTACTGGAGAAATGAAAAAGTGTTCTGAGGGCTGCCAGCTTTAGCAAACATCAGGGTCAATCAGGTGATGCAGGTCCTGAGACAGCAAGTTTGGGATGAGAAGATGAACCTTCTGAACTGCCACAGGAGTTTCTGAAACCACCTCTGGTGCGGTTAAGACATTCTCCTTGCACTTTATGTATTCCTGCCTTAGTCTAGGACCTGCAAAACCAGTGGCAAGAAGGGGGACACACAATTTACCTCTTCACCAGAAGCAGCAAGGCAGAGCCAAGCCCAGCCAAGGTGGAACCCAGCACAAGATGCACAAATCCAATGCTCTGTACCAGATACAAAACAGGGATCAGTTGTCCACTCAGTAAAGAAGGATCAAAAGCTCTCGAGAACCTTAGAGGTGAGGTAATAACAAAGTTGAAGGCAGGAGAGCTTAGAGACTTTCCAGTTTGGAAATGAGGAGATTGGACATTCACCAAATCCTGCAGCACTGCCACTCCAACCTTGTGGGCTCGGCTGACCACGCAAAGGAGAGTAAAGTTCATGCACAGACACAAAACATGGAGCTGCTTCAAAACATTCACCTGGGGCAAGCACACGCTGCCAAAGCATCCACAAACACACGAGAACAAAGTGCTTCTTCTCGCTCTGGGATGCCATCCCTGCTTTGAGGGCTGCTTTGTGCATCGCACATCAAATAGTCACCACATGGAAACAGAAGTCCTGCGAGGAGCAGGAACCACAGAGCCCGCCTGAGTTAACTGGATCAACTTTTATCTGAAGTACAGAACTCTTTTTGCTTCTGTGTCCTTAAGCCTTGAGAATCTCTTATTCATGGTATCCATAGCAGGAAAAAGCATGGTTTGAAAGGTCCTGTACAGACTCTGAGAGTTAAGGCACTTCTGTGGGAAGCAGGAGATGGAGAATTGAATCCCTTCATGTCAAGATGGAAACTGAATGCAGGGCTCCTTCCAGCAGTCTGAGCTACTGCAGGCAGCAGGATCCTCCCAAACCATGTCCCCAACACGCTGGCACCCAGGAGAGAGGCACCCAAGGCTGCCCCTCTCCCTCAGACACCTGAGCATGCTGTGCTCTACCCAGGCCTGCTTACTGCAGGCAGCTTCAGGACAGAGCCAAGGGGTGCTTCCCAACACAGAAGAACCATCCTGACCCCCAGGCTGCTCCCAGCAGGGATGGTTTCCCTCCTGCACCTCGTCCCTTGAGGCTGGCACATGGAGTGCTGGCCCAGGGGACTGAACATGAAGAGCACCACTCAGTGCAGGGCTGGGCTGGGGCCAGCCTCGCTCCCCAAGCACACAGGGAATCCTTATCACACTGCCTGCAACTCCCAGCGCCAGCACAGGAAGCTGCAGGAACACACAGTCCGTGGGGGAGAGGGAAGGAAGCTGATCACCCCTTCCAACTGCAGTCCAAGCAGCAGCTCAGGAGGGTCACAAGCCTCAAATCCCACTTGTGTGCTGGCTTCCCAAGCACTGCAGGTCCAGATCCCAGGAAAACTTCAGCTAAAGGAAGAAGTTTGCTCTTTGGGGATAAAAGGGAGTTCACGTAAGAGGAAACCTTCATGTCACCTTCCTCAGAGCTTCCCCTTCGAGGCAGATCCAAAGCTGAGCTGCTGCTCAGGGTCTCCAGACCCACTTTTGGATCTTGTCTCCCCCAAGCATTTCCCACTGAGGAGTTACAGCACAGCACTGCAGAGATGGGAACTTCTCAAAGCTTTTGGGTTGGATGCAGAGCTCTTCACTGACATTTTTAAACCACATTTCGTAAGTAGCACATGTCTAGAAAACTCAATAATGTGAATTACAGTATTAATAGACTATATCCCCATATTAAATGTCACTTCATGCTACATCTTTTCCCACTGCTTGTCAAGATTAAAGACCAAGCTTTGACCCCCACAGCTGTATCAAAGCCCCCTCCCAGAATACAGATCCCCAAAAGTGCCCAAATGAAAAATGGTCACTCACGTGCAGAGAATTGATTGGTCCTCACGGTCTGCAAAACAAGAACAAACATGGTTATATTATTTTGTTTACACTCTTCTGTAATTCACAATACAGTTTCTTTTAATTATTTTAATATTCATTTTTTTCAGTTTAACAATTCTAAGGACACTCTGAAGCAATTGTAATAATATCCCTTTAATAATCCCAGTTCACATGCACACAACCCTCAAACAACAGCTTAGAAGTTCCTAAAGTCTTGACATTTCAGATAATGAAGCCAAAATTCTGGTTAAACTTAATAATCATCCATGGTAAGGTTTTTATTTTCAGCTAAAGTGGACTTAACTTTATTCTGTATGCATAAAGAATTTAAAACCTTACACAAGGAGAAAAACAGTTTCAAGCACACAACCACACACTTGGAAAGAGCACTGCCACCTCCAGCAAACAAGTGCTTTCCTCCACAGCTTTTTGTTTTCTTTTTCAAATGAACACGCAGGCCTGAGGAGCTCCCACAATTCAGCTTATTCATGAAATCCTTGTGCAAAGGACACCCAGGGAAACCAAAATGCTGCAGCGCCGTGGCTCAGCACTTCTGAGGAGAACTCCTGAAGGTCACACACAGCCTGCAAGGGCCATTTCATCACGGCAAGAGCTCCACAGAATATAGTTCAGCTCCATATTAAAAATTATCTCATCAAAACATTCAAATGTACCTGCAGCAAGTAAAACATTTCAGTTAAAGGCTGTCAGAGCAGGCTGATGCTCCTGCACGCTGTGCAGGCCGAGGCACAAATGCCACCCCTGGCAAGTTTTAGACTGCATTAATGCCAAGTATGACAAAAAATGGAGGTGCTTTCTGACTGAAAAATGTTAAAAGCATGCAGTCAGTTGTACTTTGAACCCGTTGTTCAGAAATACTAAGGACTAGGAGTGATCCCCTGGCCTGTTGTGCTTCACCAGGAGCAGAATGTGAATCCTGCACCCTGTGACTGTGTCTTGCAAGCAGATGTGAGCTCCAAAAATCCCTCCTGAAGGGTGACAAACAGCAGAATGAGTGTAGGAGAGCTGAAATATTAGTTTAGATTATTAAAAATGGGAAAGAAAAATTCCAGGAGTTGGTGACCCTCCGACAGTCCTGCAGGGATGCTCCTGGATCATTCCCTAGAGCTGCATGAGGTGTAGCAGCTCCTGCACAGACACACTAAAAAAAGGAAGGAGAAGCCTGGGACTGCAAGAAATGAAAGGTGAGAGTGGGCAAAAGCAGTGGGAGTACAAGAGAAACATTAAGAAAACACTTGTTTACATTCTTCTGGGTTTGATATCAGGCATCAGGCCTTGCAAGACCTATCAAAAATAGGTTTTTTGTCTCGGGAGCAGAGCCAGGGCAGGGCTGCAGCTGCAGCTGGATGTCCTGCACAGACAGGAGAGTGCAGCCCTGTGACCCTGACCTGCTTATGGGGCAGCCAGCAGTGACTCAGGCACTGAAGCAACTCCGTACGCCAGCAAAAACCCAAGGTGACGCAGGACAGGACAAATCATTTGTTCTTTCACAAGAAACAGCTGAATGAAAGCCAAGCTGGTACCGTGAGTAGAGTTGAAAGTTAGTATTTCTTAGCTTTAGTATTTACTGAGGCGTTTTTTAAAGTGACAAGTTGATTTTTCCCTTTCTTACTTCCCAGGAATAACTTCACTCTAATTTTGTCACTGTAGCTAGGCCATTACCTCAAAAAACACAGTCTCCTCTAAACTAGAGCTCTTCAGTTTGGCACTTCAAAAAACTTAACACAGCTAGCATTTGCCTTGAAGTTTAATTTATTTAAAGACAGCGTGTGTTTGTCAATGCTTTGGATCGTGACATTTGTTACCTGTGCATTTACCAGGCAATGCTGCTGTGCAACAACACACAAGGCACACTGCATCAATGAATTTTCTTATCCAATTAGTCCTAGAGAAAATCTGCAAGTCCAAAAGGTTGTATTTATTTGTCATTGCCAGAAGCTCCAGCAATGCAGCCAAGGTTTTTAACCTTCTCTGTCCAGGAGCCTGAATTGACACAGACCTTATAAAGTAAATTATCTGCACTCAACTATGTCACTCCAAATCCATTTCTCTGCGTCCATCTGGACTCTGAACCTCACAGACCATGAAAGTGGAAGTAAGACAACAGCAAGCCTCGAGTTTTGCTGATCCCTTCCTTACATTGATGGCCAGCTCCAGCATCCAGCACTGCCCTGACAATACCCAAACCTACCCACGAAGGCTCAGGGTGGTGCTCCCCACTGTGTCCAGTGCCAGGTGCCTTCTGACCCAAGGAAGAGCTCATCTCCCCAGAGTCACTCTGAAAAAGCCTCTGACAAAATGGCAAATGTGGAAGGGTTATTTATGGCTGGCTTCTTTAGCTCTTGTTCTCCCCCAAACAACACTGCAGCCCTGATTTCAGAGCAGGTGGTTCCCCTCCTCAGGCCTGTACCTGCATCTCCCCCAGCCCACCTGGAAGGGCTGAGCCAAGGTGTGGCTCTTGCCAGATTTGTTCTCTGGGCTGAGGAAGAAACTCCTCTGAGCAGACTCCAGGGCTTGGCTGATCAGGGGTTAAAGGATCTCAACTCGCTCATCAAAGATACTCAGTCAGTCAATTCAGCTCAATCAGGTGAATGTAAGCACGAGGATGAGGACATTTAAGAGGTAATGGAATAACAGCAAGTTCTTAATTTAAGTAACATCATAAGACAACCCTTTGGTTTTAATCACAAACCGAAACAGGCAAGTCCCATTGGAATCTACCACTTATGCAGCTTGGATTTAAATATCATCCAAGGTCTTCACGCTACACTGAAGACCACAACATTCAAGTTGCACAGAAAAGATTTTATACAATATCCCT
This sequence comes from Vireo altiloquus, assembly GCA_013396875.1. Taxonomy (NCBI): domain Eukaryota; kingdom Metazoa; phylum Chordata; class Aves; order Passeriformes; family Vireonidae; genus Vireo; species Vireo altiloquus. Next base: position 445,769 of record VZRF01011347.1, read on the forward strand.
ATGTTGAAAATCAGAGTTAAAGTTATGCAGAGTCTATGAATTAAAAAAAAATATTTTCTGCAGATGAAATAACAGTTTCTATAGACTAGGATATCTCTGTGAATGGAAGAATCTGGAAGCATGAAGGCAATACAACCTGATACTCCAAAAACTTTGAGCTTTAGGCTGGAGCTCCCCCCATGCTGTAATTCAACTTGAGCAGCTGTTGATGTCTCCGTTTCCTCTGCCCAGTGTCCTGTCCCATCCCATTCCTCCCCTGGAACCAGCAGCTGACTGGGCACATGCACAGTAGCTGATGGAACAGCAAAATTTAGTTTTCAACCACATCAGCTCCCCCGTGGAGTTTGTAACAGAGCCAGACAAACACTGGAATTAGCATATGGAAAATGAGAACCACCTCTTGTGCCAGCTGCTGAGGCTCTGGTCACCCTAAAGCCACTGTGAAAAGCACATTGCCCAGCTCAGGTGAGCTGCAGACTATTCCAGCAGAAGGAAAATTCCTGCTTTTCTGGGGAGTGGAAGAGGTAAGTTCTTCGATATTTCTCAAACAGGAGAAATCATTGGCTTTCTAAAAAGAGACCCCATGTAGGGCAACGGAAGGCTCTTGTTTATTTGTAGGTGGTATTTCATCCTCAGGTGCCACAGACCACATCCCAGGAAAGGCTCCTTGTTTGTTGTGGATGCAGGCTCCAAGGCTCTGTTGTATATGTGCCCTCTGCTGTAGGTGAACAGGCTCAGATATCAATCTAGCCAAGGTCGTTTAAAAATTGCATTCCTGACAAGTTCTGTGAAAACAGGTCAGTGCCTGGGGGAGAGGGACCTTCCCACCAGCACAGATTCTGCTGCTGCCAGAGCACTCACAGGACTGGGCCATGAATGCTACACGACAAGAAAAGCACACAGGTGGTGCCACAACCTGCCACTCTTCAGTTCCAACCTTCCAATTACTTTCTTTTTCCTATTTTCCTGCTGGGCTGATAAGCACGGGAAGAGATCTGGTTACAGAGATGAAGCGTCCCTTTTCAATTTGTGTTTGTCTCTAAAATGTTGCCTGGTTACTCCCTAAACTATCAGCAAACACTTAGCACTGCAAAGTGACTTGCAACAAACACCTCTACCCGGAGCCAGCAGGAAGAGTGACAGGCACAAGTTTGCTTGCTGGGCACCTACCAGGGCAAATGTGCCCTGACACACTCGTGGGCACCACGAGATTTCTGGTTATCCTACGTTTCTCCTCCGCCTGCAGCTGTGCAGTCACCTCCAGGGGCAGCTCACTCCCTCCTCAGGGCAGCCCAGCAGCTTCCCAAAGCCAGTTTGCAGCAATAAATCAGCACTGTGCCCACAGTGACCCATCAAACACTCCAGGGAACTTTGCAGGATGCAAATATAAAGAACTACGTTTGCTAATGATACAAAGTTGACATTTCAAGTTTTAACACCTAAATTTCACCAAGTTAAAAGTGTTTAAAGTTTTAAAGAAGCTGAGCCTCCACATGCCCAAAGTGTCTGATGTGGCACATGCAGCAGTGCTAGGGGAGCTGGACAGTATCACCGTCAGGTCATCCTTCTCGGGAGGTTTCAGGTGACTAAGGGATGGAAACATCACAGGTATCTCCAAGAAAGGTGAGTAGGATCATTGAACAATCCTTCCAAAAGCTGAAAGGAACCTCTGGAAGTCAGAAAGTCTCTAGGACACTTCAGGGGAAGCCATCTCTCTTAGTGCACCTTCAAACTGCATTTATTTTTTATTTCTTGCCTTGTCATCATCAGCTCATTCATATGTTGATCAGATTTTACATCCAACTCTTATTTCTTTGAAACTGTCAAGCAATGAGCTTGCAGAAATTCTCATTCTTTGTCCTAAAAGGCGTAACATTAATTTATAGCAGAGGAAAGATCAAATTCAGGCGCAGTCCACTCCTCTTGGGTATCCAGTGGTTTTAAGTCTTAGAATAATGATATTTATCAGCTTTGCTTCATCAGTGCTCAGACACTTTTCCCTCAGAACACTGCAAGCCCCCAGTACTGCTCAGACATCAGCCCATGGAGAATTACATCAACCCTCTCCCTGCAGCCCAGCTTCAAAGGCAAATCCAGCAGTGCTGCTCTAAATCAATCAGCAGTTCCCAGCTCTGGGTGTTCACCTGGTGTTTCCCACACAGCCTGATACCCAGCAGACACAGCCAGTGTCTCCTGCATTTCCTCTGCCTGCCTGAGAACTGTCAGCTCGAGCTGCCACAAACCCTTTGAACAAACCAGCATTTCACTCCTGCCTCTTACTGCAGGAGATCCCCAACTCTGTGGTGAAGGGTCAATAAAACACCTCTTCACTGTGGGCTGGGGGCTTGCTGTAATCACTCTATGTGTTCCTGCTATTTTGTCGAGTTAAAATAACAGCTTTTATTAAAAAGGGGAAAAAAAAAATTGTGGTTCTATCCCTTCATCTGGAACATTTGAGATAAATCACAACAGCCACGCTCCGGGTTTGCTGCTGGCTGAGTACATTAAGTTAATAATTAGCAGTGATACATAGCAGAGGTCACTCAAAGCCCAGTCATGCCTTTCCCTGCCGCTTGTTACAGTGACCCACAGCACTGGATACAGGGATTTTTTGCTTGTCTGCAGCACACGAGGTGACCACGCTCATTATTCCCTCACCCAGCACAGCCCCAGCCCGGGAGGACTCAGCCAAGCTGTGAATTGAGACTATTTTAGAAATCACGAGTGAGGCATTTGCAACATTAGCTTGAAATTCCCCAAATTCCTGAGGAGAAAACTGTGACGTTCTCAGCGCCGGCAGCCAGGGCTGAGTCAGCACAAGAGGACAAAACAAACAGGACTATGTCCTGCCCACCACATGCAACTGGAGCTTCCCTACCACATACCAGGGACAACTGGAATTTTATTTCACTTTTTAGCCCTAAGTAAGTTTGAAGAACCTTAAATATGGTTTACTTTTCACTCTCAGTCTTTCGCTCCCTTTATTAGCTATCAGTAAGAGAAGCTTTAGCAGGTCTAATTTAGAAATTACAACAGAGCTGCTTCGTTTGTTAAAAGCAACATAGGTAACATGCTGTCCCAGTAACAAATTCAAAGAGGAATGGGTTTCTTTATCCAGCCTTTTCAACGAGGGGACTGCTGTAATTTAGGAGATGAGCAGAGCACACAAGGCAGCTTCAGTCTGGAGAACATCAGGGAAAACTCCCTGGGTTGCAGGAGTGCTCCTGATCCCCAAAATGCCAAGCTGGGGGCCAGGCACAGCAGGCTGGGTCCCACAGGAGGGTTTCCTGCAGCTCAGCTGAAGGGCACTGACAATCCATAGGGAAAAACTCCTCCAGGGCTCCCTCCCTGACACCTGTGGAGCTGCCGACGACACAGGAGCAGATCTCTGCCTTCCTGAGTTGTGGCCCCCAAGGAGCTCTCCCAGGAGAAATGAAAATCCACACAGGCCATCCCTACACTTACATTTCAGTTCTTATTTACATTCTGCTTAGCAGTAACCTAAGATTAGTAGTAGCTGGCAAGCCACAGGCTGGACAAGGTTTATTTGGACTGCAGAGCACTCAGCATAGCAGTGGTTTCCATTCTCCTTCAATCCTGCTGAAGTTGTTCTACTTCCCATGTAGAATAATTTTGTTTAGACAAAGATTACACTGTCAGCTGAGACAATGATTCAAGGAGGCCCTATAAGATCTGCCATGTAAGCTCACTCATTTAACTTCTGCTCTTCTCCTTTCCAAACAAACAATCAAGCACAAACCACTTAACAAATCAGGCTGGCAACTTTCACTCCTGTGATCTCTTTCCCAAGCTGTTTGATCAGGCCTGAACTCCATGAGTTTGGAGAGACAGCAAGTGTGACAAGGGTGACACGGCAGGGGCATGGTTTGGGGTTGTGTTCAGTCACACACAGGACACAATCAGCTCACACATCACCCACCAGGCAAGGCCAGCCACGGACAGGACCCATTCCAGCACCTCAGCCTGGCTGCTGCTGGGCTATGAGTTGGAAGGGTTTTTTTGAAGGATATTTCCTCAGTCCCACAGCAAGCCTTGTGACAAACGTGGTTATGTGGAAATACTTTTGGTCACAGATTTGCTGCACAGATTCCTTACACCTATGTTCTTCAGCACTGGAGTTACTATTTTTTCCAAGCACTGAACACCACAAGAAATTCCAAAACACTTTTCCAAAAGAACGTGTGAAAGCCACTAAAACATTCTCATGGGACACTTCAGGAGACAAAAGCTCATGAGTTTTCACCACTTCACAGTTGAGACCACCATGTGAGTGTGGAAAGGTACAGCACAACCCACTTCATGTTCTGGGTGTGTTCAAGCTGAACATTTGTCTACAATTAAGATTTGGGGAGGGAGAGAGGTGGGTATCTCAAATCAAGCGAGACAGTTCAAACACTAAAATACTTTCATCAAAAGACCCAAGTTAATGGTACTTTTATTTTAAACACAAATTGGCTTTAAGTTTGTTTTTGCATAGGTTTTAAAGGAGTTCAACAAGTCAGAGAACAAACACCACACTCCCACCCTCTTGTGCCTGAATCACCACTGAGTTCACAATAAATTCCAATTCACACAACAGTTTGCAATTGCACAATATAAATCCATTCATTTTAAGACAAAGACATGGATCTCCTCTCCTTTGGAAGAAAAGTGTTGATCTTCATTTTTTTAAGGTCAGAAGAGCTTTTACTCAGATGAACTTGGGCACACACACAAGAATGTTCCTCTAAATATGAGCATCATATAATCCTTCTTTCCCAAGATGTTTATGCACAAAAAGCACAAACAGAGGAATGCAGGTTCCAGGGTTTGCAGCAGTAACTCCCAAACCATAAAAAGCACAAAACAATGGACAAGATTGACCAATCTTTAACCAGCTCTTTGCTATATGAAGGCCTTTTCTCACACTCCACTTATTTACAAGCCTCTGGTTAGGACTGATATCAAATTCCTTTTGGAAAGCTGATCATGACTATAGTGGTCTCCAGATTCCCAGATCTGAGCAGGACCCTCAGAGATGGCATCAGTAGCTCACATCTGGCTGCTCTGCTGCCAAAATGTTTTGTGCCAAATGTTTTTGTGCAGCACAGTCCATCAGCTATTCCATCTCTGAGATTCTTGCAGTTTTTCTATTTTCAACATTTTTTCTATTTACTAACCCTTCAGAGAGTGATTTCTTGGCATTTTCCTCAAATTTTCCACAAGAACATCCCTGAGCAACTTCACAGTAGATATATATAAAGAGGCAGACACCTATTTTTTCCTGCTTTCTCTTCTGCATTTTCCTTCTCCCCACCATCTGATGGCTTCACCACCACTTTGAAAAAGCCCTAGAACAGGATGAATCTGAATGCCCCAGGGTGATCAGAAAGCCATGAGCTTTTAACCACCGAGTTCTATGAAACACATGCACAACACCCTGCGAATCCTTGAGGAAGGCTCACAAAGTCTGCCAGGAATTCCTGAGCAGCCAAGGACCTGAGAGCATCAAGTCTGGACGAGTGAAAGGAGGCTGGAGATACACCAAGATGTGAATTGATGTGACTCTGGGGTCAGAGACAAGGAGCAGGACACCAGCAGCCCTCACTGAGGGACAAACACTGCTCTGCTGCTTGCTGCTTCCTTGCCAAGGGATAACAAAGAAATTTAAGTCGAGAGGAAGGGGGAGGAGGAAAAAGGAGCTGCTGCAAGTGCTGGCAGTAGCAGTTATGGCCTAGCTGCACTCTCAGTTCAGCAGCCCAGAGGAATGCAGGCACGACTGACAAAACCCAGCTTTGTGCACAGCACGCAGCACCCGGCGGGGCTCTCACGCTGCTCTCAAGATTAGAACACATTGAAGGTTTTGTTACATCAAGGCATTACTGCTTGTGCCTGTCATCTCGAGGCCCGAGCCAAGCAGAAGCAAATTATCCATTTCACAACTACCTAGAAATAAAAGGAGTTTAATTTAAACTAAAGCTTCAGTGCAGAAGCAGGTGCTGACTGAGTAATCGCACAAAATGATTCATCTCATGAATGATTTCCCAAGTTGGATGCACTTAGTCTTGAATTCCTGTCTGTAGGCACAGTCACAATTCAATTATGAGGCCAGCTTGCATAGCAAGTTTTAAAATTAAAGTCATCTCTGGTTGCTCAGAATATCAACCAAAAAAGTCCATGGAAGTGGCTCATCCATTGCAGCATTTCACTTCAGCAGTGGGAAGAAAACCAAAGCGCTGAAGAAAGAATTCCTTATGCAACAATTGTCACTCCTGTCTCATTTGTAAATACAAGAAAGTTACTGAAATTACGTAAAAAAATATGTCAACCTCTAAGCAATTAAGCCTTAAGAGAGAGTTGTTCACTTTAAATATCATCGTTTCTAATTAAGTGCCCAACCTTGAGGCTGAACAATGAACGGAGATCCACTCACATTCTGACACAGAGAAGAACAAAGGTCAATAAAGAACTAAAACTTTTCCAACGACAAAAAAACCCCTCAGTTTCTAGAACTAGATTGTGTAAGTTCAACTGAGCTTGTTCAATAAGTGCTTACTACTGATGCCATTCACAGCTGGCCAAGCAAGGTGCAATAATTTAAATCATGATGACTCCCAGCCCCTGAATCACACAGGTTTAATATTGAGAGACAGAACACAAAAGTGAGGGGAAGGAGATGAAATATTGCAAAACAAGTTCAGTTGACAGAAGTATTTATCATTTTACTTCAAATTCAAAAATAATGAGGCAGGAGACTGTTTCAGCATGATGACTTTCAGTTTTTTCTACTTAATTTCCTGCTTCAAGAATCTCTTTCCCTGCACTCAGCCATGAAGACACTGCATGTGACACTCCTGGAGGTGTACAAGCAATCTGGGTGTTAATGGTATTGTCACCTCACTATTTATATTCCACACCTGCCTGAGTGGACCGAGTGAAACCCCAGAATTCTCAGAGTAACAATAAAGGGACCTCTAAATCCTTCACACGACATTTAGCAAGCAGCCAGTTCTGCTGGGATCATCATCCTGCACTCTGTAACTTGTTAAAAGGCCTTGGGGACCCTTTGGGGAAGTCAAGATGGAATGGAAATACCAAGAACATTAATGGCACATTTATCTGGTTCCATCTGCTCCTCACAACACAGAACACCAACCATCACTCCCAAGTTTTTCAGTCTCAGAGTGATTTCTCCCTCTTCCATTTGAAGATTTAACAGACCTTTAAAAGAAAAGAGTTGTCTTACTTCAGTTTCAATTCTTTTCTTCCGTATCTGGGGGTGGATATGCCCGCAAAGGAAGACTTAAATCAAGATTAACTACAAATATAGATCAATAAGATGTTTTTAAGAGAGAAGTATTGCACCTGTAGGCAGTTCTGGCTTCTCCAACACCAAGTGTTCCCTTCCCGTCTTACGCTGTTTCCGATAAACCTTCTCTGCAACAGGATTAAAGGCAGGCCTAAAATATCAGTGCTAATTTAGTGCTCATCAAGATGTCCTCAGGGAAACAGGATAAAAAGGAGAGACTAAGCATAATTATACAAGAGTAATATTAATAGGCAAGCTGGGCTTTAGCAACGAAAAGTCAACAAGTTTGCCTTAGTATTTCTTCCAAAGCACTTGTAAGTCACTGAATAAAGAGGCACAATAAAACAAAGCCATACTTCCTCTAGAAATCCAGTGGGAAAACTGGAAGGGAAGAGGGAAAAGAGAAAGTCAGCTGTGGAAAAAAACACTAGAGAAAAATTTATGAGTGCTGCTTTTGCACAATCAAGTCTCCCTTGCCAGTAAAATATTGCCACAGACCCATCAGCCCTAGAATATTCATTTTCTTAAAGAGAATCCTAGTCCGTGGCAAATTTTTATGGCCCGTAACTTTTAGCAGGACTGAAGAACACTAGCAAGGATTGCAAATTGTATAACCAAACGGAATTAAGGTCAACATTGCCCCAGGGATTAGGGCACCGATTCCTTATGATCATGTCAACTGTCCAGCAATGCTCTGCGGGGCCAACGCCAGCCCTGCCCCACTGCTGGCCTTCATTCCAGTCCATCACCCTGGGATATTGGTACTCCCTGCTTCACCTTCTCCTTAGGGAAATGAAGGGAAAGTGCAGGAGAAATCCACTAAACCACCTGTGAAGTAACACCCTCCTACCACAGCACTTTGAAAAATAATTACTGGGGGAAAGAGAGGGGAAATCCAGTCTGGAAAGCTGAATTGCAGGTTATTATCTTCTGCGGTCAGGCACTGGGTAATGAGCCTTTTCCTGAAGAGAAATCCTGACTGGCATAACTAGAATGCAGCCCAAGTCTTGCTTGTCTTAAACAAGACAACCTTCAGCTCAACCTTTAATGCCAGTGTTGCAGCAAAGACAGCCCTGAGGAGATCCAGCACTGCCTGAGTTTTGCTTTTCCTTGCAGAATTGGCCCCAAATCCTTGTTGCCTCCCAGCTGCCCCCCCATTGACCTGTTCATCTGCAATGCTCAGCCATGGAGAACAATTCTGCACCTCCCAAACTCATTCTGTCTCCCTGGGGAATACCATTCCCTCTCCAAACTGGCTTCTTAGACCTATTCTGTGTGTCAGAGCTCTTTCCCCACCCCTCTGCCCTCTGTGTTTGGCAGGCACTGACCCACACCTCCAGCCCATTCTCCCCCTCCCCAAAGGGCAGGGTGAGGGCTGACCTGGGCAGCCAGAGGGGCAGGAGGTCCCCCCAAACAGGAAATTCCTCAGGGGACCAAGAACAGGGCAGGGTCTGATGGCTGGCAGTCAGCAATGCCTCCACACAGACTCTTCCTACCACATGGAGAACCACAGGGATCCATTGCATCCCCAGTTCAGGAAAGTGTTCCAGCAATGTTTAAGACAAGGAATAACTAACTATGGAGATGCACACACACCAGTTCTGCTGACCAACAAATCTTTTGCTTTCATAATCTAAATAGAAATCTCCATTTTCTTATTTAGGCACAAATATTAATTTAAACACACAAAACCTCAGAAGAGCAGAAACTGGAAGCTGAGCTGTGACTGTCCATGCTCTGAATTAGAGGCATGAAAGCATTGAGGGACTGAGTAACACTTTACTCACTGTGCCCAATTCTCAGCACAGAAGAACTGTGGTTTAAGAACTCAGGAGAGTCACAGCTCAGGTCCAGGTATCCTGTTAATCACTGTAAACACAGCTCACAAACACCTGGAAATGAGTAGTTTGTGATTAGCTGCAAGGAAAATAAACATGATTGTACTGCACAAAATACCACTGAACAGGCCAGGAAAACCCAGCCAACCACTTTCATTAATCTAAATTAGTGGCCAGGATATTTCTATTAGGGTAAGGTCACATTCTCCAAAGGAATTGCATTCCTATGGTTTCAGTTTCAGGTTTGAATCCTAATAATTAAACTTCAGACGTCAAATACTGGAAACACAGCAGTCATTCATATCAAAAGAAACCTATGGATATGCTGTAACAGCAGTGGCATGACTTGCAATAATACTGGAAAAACTCCTCTCCCCAGCCCTCTCTTTGCCATCCCAGCTCTATCTCCCAGAGCAGCTACGTGCACAGACACAGACAGGAACTGCAGAACAACACTTCTCTAAGTATGTGTCAGTAACTTATCAGCAAAAGCATCCTGGCCAAGGATTCTGCTGCAAATAAATGCTTGCAGAGACCTCTGATGATTAATCTGAAGCATTTTGATTCACCCAGCTAGTTCTTGGTTAGAGACATATTTCTGCCAGCCCAAACTTTGTGACATGTATTTTCTGTTTCGTTAAAGGCTGAATGCCTACTGAAACCCAAGGCAGAGGTAAAAGATTAAAGACATTTTGCACATTGTGTTAAATACTTGATAGGGAAAACCTATCCTCACCAAATCCTGGGCACACTCAGTAGCTGACCTTGTGTTGCCACTGATAACCAGAAAACAAATGGAATAATGTAATAATCTGCTACTGTTAAGACAAATAGTATGTGGTGCTCTAATGACTACAAAACCTTGGTTGTTGTAATTGCAAGTTTTATTTACATGGAGACAAACTCAGTTCCCTGCAGTTCCTCTCTGCATCAGGACCCATCCCGAGGCCCTGGAAGCACACAAGGAGCAGGGTCAGTGCCAGAGCTCCTCACTCCACCTGACACAAACACTCACTGCTCACCCTTGCCAGCACTAATGCCTATGCTGGACTTTTTATTTATCTCTGCAATGCAGTTGTGCAGACAAACCATCAACAGGAAATTCATTAACTCCAGCAAATGCTTCCTAAAATAAACAGGGACTGCCTCCATACAGGTGAAGGGCACTAGAAACACAGATTTAGTTAACTATACACAAATTATTCCCTAAACAGTGATTCCTACTGCATGGGTTTAATTTTTCTTATTCCAAGCTATGCCTTCATTAGTTCAAACGAGAACTCAGACTATCAAAATCAAAAAGAAAGCAGGCACAGAGAGATTTGATACAAAATATAAACCTCCATGCACCAGAAGGAAAGAAAAGAGGACTGTAACCAAACATACACCACCATGTGCATTTTTTTTTCATTCCATCTTCCAAAAATAGTAACATTTGTCCATGTAGCACCATCTCCAGAGATACAAATCAGTAGCAGCAGGGTATGGGAGCAAATATTTGGAGCACCTGGAGAGTGGTAACCACTGACATTGACTTACTTTAGTAGAGGACATTTGTCTCAAGAACTTTTCAATGTATCCTCGAGACCATTTCAAGAGGTGCTTTCAGATTGGGAAGCCCTTAATCACAAACCACTTGAGGCTGCCACAATACTTAAAATAAACCTTAAGGTTTGCTCTGCTATTATTCCACATGGACTTATTAGGGGTCCTCTGAGCTGAGCTGTAAGAGGCTGCTGTTCTGGTCAAGAAGTCAGAGTTTCTTTTACAAATACACATGAAAACAGAGGCCCAAATATCCACTGGGAAGCAGAACAATTCCGGTGGCCCCAATTTGCTGCTCTTCCCCTGCCTGTCCCTGCATCACCCCACTCTGCTGGCACAGTTCTCCTGAGGTGAAAGGACACTCAGCAACCTGTAGTTGATTATTAAGCAGCCCTAAAGACAAAGTCACAACTGTAGAAACAAAGACTTGTGTGATGTATTTAAAGATATTTGATATCTTAAAAAAAGTTAACATTTAAATGGTTGGTTAACCTGGTAGCAGAAAGAGCTTTTCCTCAGTTTGTGTGAAATAGGTCAAACAGCTTTTCCCCTCCTTCCAGTCTGTCCTCAGCTACAGCCCAAAACCCTGCAAGGTGTGCATACCTGGCTCTTGGTCACACACTCTTTTCTGGATACAACATGCTGCTGTCCCCACATCTTTAACAGCCCCCTAAATACCCATCAGTACTGGATAGAATGAGCTGTGTTTCCAAAATACTGTGTCAGACATGCAGCTGTGAGAGTCCAACTGCATGTGCTCATCTCAACAAATTCATATCACATCAGATTCAGTTTTCATGTTTGCCCAGCACACCCTTAAAGCCAAAATTCAAACCACGAGCCCTCCATGAACTCATTCTATTCTACTACAGACATACATCAGTTAGGAGAAAAAAAAAGAAATTCCTCCAGGTTAAGTATTTCCCTGACCTCTTTTTGAACTCAAACACAGCATTGTTCCATTGTCACCTCGGATTATTTGTCAGCTGCCAAAACCCCAACATTGTTATAGCATTGCCTTTCCAATTACACACTTTTAGTCCTTCTTCATCCAGAGTCAGTGCATGACATCTTTTGACATGAAACTCAACTCTTCTTTCTTTAGGAACAAAGCATTTCTGCCATTTCAGAGCACCAATAGCCCAGCACAGTTGTGCTGGTGTCACTTTGCTGCTGTTCCTCAGCGAGTCACACAAACACAGTTCAAAATTCTGATTCCATGTAGCTGGATAAGGAAAGCCCAAGCTGCAGGCCCATCAGGGAGCTGGCAGGTAGCTGTGAAAGCCCCAGTGAGTGGTCCTTACCTTGCAGCATGCACCTGTAGGCAGATTCGGATATGGCGTAAATGTGCGGTGGCATCTCGTGGCGCTTCTTCCCTCTGTACATCTCAATAATGTTCTCTGAATAAATTGGGAGGTTCTTGTAAGGATTTATGACTACGCAGAACAGTCCTGAATAGGTCTGGAAGAGGAAAAAAATAACAAATATTTCTGTTAGTAAACAGTATTGAAATAAAGTCGTAAAGAACAGAAAGCCTTTTCACAGGTTCTATAATATTTATCTTAAAATAAAATTGAGGTGCTTTTTGTAGAGCAACTGAAGGTACATGCTATATTCAAATTATTGGTTTCTAGTTCTCTTAAAAGGTTCTTTAATTACCTGCATAAAAAGTAATTTAAAGATAATAAGCGTAGGTAAATCTGAAGAGGAGTATCTGATCTCTTTCCCACAGACATTTAAATCTCTCTTCCGTTTGCCAAGTTCCAGCTTTATGGACACCTTTTGATGTTCAACTCCTTCAGTAAAATGTGCATTCCAAGTCATTTTCATTTTGAAGGAACTGATAATATCCATTGCTCTAGTAAATAATCTAGGTGAGGGAAGAGCCTATTTCAAACCAGCATTATTTCTGCTATCCTGTGATTTTCTCAAATCTGTCTGTCTTTCCTGCTCATCAGCCCTTCACAGAGAGGGGTCATTCCCTCCCTGGCCCTGCAGATGTTTCATGCTCTGCTTTCAGAGATGACACTCCACAAAATACCAAGGAACCAGCACAAACTGTACATGGCTGATTTCACTGACTCTTACTGAGTCACTCTTACATTTCTGTTCAGCCAAAATGCCTCAAGTGTCACAGAACTGAGCCCACACTGAAGCAATGCCCACGGGGCTGCATTTCCCTGTGATCCAAGCAGCACAGACTCCTCCAGTCAGCTCCATCCCTGCTCCACAGCAGTGATTCCTAAGGAAGTGATGGTTCGAACATCCACCCCTGGCAGAAGAAGGAGCACAGGCATGGACACTCGGCTGTGTGGGAGGGACAGATGAGCCTGGTCTGGCTCGGGATCAGAGGCTGAGCTCAGACAGACACAGCTCCCTGCACACACCAGAGCTGTCCCGGGGTGTTCCCTGATCCAAGGAATCTGGCTGGCTCTGGCCCTTTCAGCAGCAAGCAGAACTGACTGCTTGTAAGAAAGCAGAATCCCTCCATTCACTGTTATCTCCTCACACGCTCGCACAGAGTGTTCCTTTTGGTCATTACTGAAATTCCCATCTTTACCAGCTCAGGAATGTAAGCAAGAGAGACCAGGTTTGGCAGAAATAGGAGGTATCTTTCTGAATGTCAGGAAAACCACATTTCTTACCTTTGCAGGTTGAGAGGAAAAAAAGAAGGGGAAGAATAAGCAGACAGCATTAACAGCTGTTGAGAGCCTAGAATACTGAGCAGGTCACTCAGGATTCTTAAAATATTTGTCCATTTTAAAAAGTATTTCTCCTACATTGCTATGAACACAGTAGCTGGAAGTCTCAATCTGCCTTTTTTTTCATTTTCTAAATATAAAAGTTATTATTTGGAGGAAAAGGTGCCTCCCTGTCCTTTCCACACCTCCACCAGCTTCTGGAAAGACAGGCAGAAGGTGTTCTCTGAACTGAGTCCAGGAGCACCATCAGCGAAGAAAAAGAACTTGGTTTTAAGCCAGATATCCTGACATGGGGACATCTTATGTCCTTGTAGGAAAATACTCCCTCTGCTTTGGTCAGATCTGCTGGATGATAACTGCAGGGCCTTACCACCTAAACAAGGTATTTATTTCTCAAGAGAAAGGAAACAGATCTTATCAGGGCAACTGACCCAAGCATAAAGGACAACTTATCAGTCATTAACTCAACATAACATGGGTCTGTTGGCAAGTGGGCAGTTCCTCGCCAGCCTCCTTTCCTACCACTGTCCCTCTCGCCAGGATCAGTGCTCTCCCCCTTACTTACTGACCTGGATACTCCTGCAGACAAATTTCAAACAATTGGTTGGAAACAGAAGCAGTTCCCTGCCCAAACTCATTCACAGTCAGTGGTGGTATTGGAAGGGAGGGAAGGCAGGACAGTTATTTTAACAGCTTGGTACAAGCATCCAAGGAGCCAATTAACTGCTGAACAATGGACAGCCATTCCCAGCCACCTTCCTGGGCTCAGCTCAAGTCACCCACATCCATCTGTCACCACCAGCAGTGCCATGGAGGCTCTGAGAACAGCCACAAGCCTGGATTCTGGTCTAGGCTTCAAATGAGGGTAACCAGAAGAAGGAACACGTTTAGCAAGCCCACCACAGAATCCCAGCTCAGAAGCACGGAGCAGCACCTCCCCTGTGCTCCTCCAGGGCAGCCACAGCTCAGGAGAGACACCTGGTTATTGCTGACTGCAGGGGAGAGCTGGGCCTGGGAGAGGAATTCCCAGAGCCAGAGTCCACTCCAGACCTGTCCCAGCACAGCTCTGACCAGTGCCAGGGCACCAAAACCTGCTGAGGCCAGCAGAGCTCTGCCCTCCAGGAGGCTGCTGGACTCTCACCCAGCAGCACTCTCAGCCCTGCTCTGCTTTTCACCCACTGAGCTTCAGAGATTTGCAATTTCCCTCCCGGGGCTGTTGCTCCTCATCTGAGCAAGGAGAAAACTCCCAAACCAGAGCCTGGTTAAGCTGTATGGGAATTACCACAAAACCCACCTACATCAGTGAACCTCTTAAACAGCAACACCTCGACTTCTCCACAGGTTCATCCAAAACTTTGAACAGTTGTTGTTTTGCCATTTTATGTTCCCAAAGGAAAGCTGGTTTTTTTTCCCCAGAATCACTGCCCTTCCCCAGACATGAATAAATCGATCTGCTAAATAATTTTTTTAAAAAAAAAGGAAATCCTAAGTGTGGGGATAGAACAGCTCTTTGAAGATTATCCTTCTCTCCTCCCTCCAGTTGCTTTGGCATCTTTATTTCCCCACACAGACACAGAGTAAATGTTACTGTTTAGCAACATAAAAAATTAATAGCCTAGAAAAACAAACTTAATTCTTCAGACCTCTATTGATAATACCTAACATGGAAGCCTTTCCTGGCTATCTCCTGAAGCAGTAATTGGATGAACCTGGAAGGACCAGAATAAGCAAAGCCCAATGCTGCCAACATAACTTAGCCAATCCAGGGAAAGACAACAAATGTCCTGGACAACTGTAAAGGGTCAGTTAAAGAAGCTCTATATTGAACAGGGCCAAATTAGGAGTTATGAAGCACAAAATTCTACATTTTGCCAGCGTTGTGGCTCATTTATTTGAAACTAAATCTAAAGGACAGGCTTTTATGGCAGAGCATTCCCTCTGGGCCATGACAGCTCTTTGCATGCAGCACTCCAGCACCTTGATTTCCTGCATTTTTGTTACCCAGTTCACTCTCCTGCTGTTTCCCTGCAGAATTTCAAAATGAGACCTTTTTCAAACCAACACCACCCTGCACAGCCTTAATTTATTCACAGGAAGATGGGAATGAGTTTTCCCAATTTCCTGACTCTCATCTATTGCAGAAAGCAATAGATGAACATATTGGTGGGCTGTCTTCATGGCCTGGTAGGCAGAGAAACACAGAAAGGATGCTTTTAACGAGCCAAATGTAATTGGGAGGGAGGCAAATGGTACCAAAATCTCTCAGAGCTGTTTCATAACTGCAAGTCTCACAGTACATCACTGTGCCTAGAAAAGCAGGAAAGTGCTTTTTGCACGGAAACCAAACACGCGAAAAGTGGAGATTGTTGAAAATCCCCTCAAAAAGCTTCTTGGTGAGCAGCCACAGGAGGAACTATCAGGAACACACACACAGCTGCTTAACAAATGGACACCCTGTTTAATGAACACTATCCTGCAGTACGTGGACTCTGATGGAATTGTCAGATGGGAATAAGAGCTGGGATCAGCATTGTGAGCTCAGTAACAGCCCAGGCTGGATGGAGAACCAGCCTTCATTCATTTTTCAGCTGACAGAAGTGGATGTGTACATTAAGAATTGAAAGGTAAGCAAAGATGCTGATTCACCTCGAGCTCATGGATCAGCTGTTTGCTGCTGGTTGCTTGAACACATTCCTGCTTTACCCAGGAACAGACAGGATCAACCCACAGCCATAGGACACCCTGGAATGCACTCTCCAGGCAGGGCTCCAGACAAGTAAAGGAGAGCTCTGACAGAGGTTTGTTATCCAAGCTCCCCTTCAGGACACTAAATGTGCAGTTTGAAGGTTTCCAGATGCTTACAGCCTGTATCCAGTAGTTTATCATGTAGTAATTTGGATTCTGGTAAGCTGTCCCAGCCTGCAGACCTCAGGATCCCAACACTGGCCTGTTTCAAACTCCATTCCATCCCCACATCCTGGGAGGGAGGTGGGTGGAAGGAACAGCTGGCAAACAGTGTTATTCCCAGGTGAAAACACACAGGAGTTCAGGCTCAAAACCATATCACATCCTCCCTGTGCATACACACGTGGAGGAGTTAAGGGCAAAAAGGCCTGGTGCTACCCCTTGGATTAGCAGTTCCTGTAGCCAGGAAGAAGCTGTTGTGGCTCTTAGGTTGGTTTCTTCTGCCATGACATCGAATCACATTCTTTAAAGCACCACTCGATGCAGGCACAGTTTGGATCACCCCAGTACACAGGCCCAACGTGTGTCTCCAAGTCTTCAAATACAAAAAGTGACAGATTCACTCTATTACTACATAAATAATTAAGCTGAAGTAAGCATCCAGACAGCTCTCATTATTACCTGAAACAGAAACCAGCCATTCCCAGCCCAGCAAGCAACACACATTTTAAGCAGTATCCTATAACTGAGTGGAGCACATTCTCCAGGTTGATAAATTGCCTCAAAAGAGCATTTTCTTGCCTGGTTTCACTTCCTGAGGTTACAGACCCACCTTTCACACTCCAGGCCCTGCTGAGTTCCCTGAGCTAGGCATGGTTTTATCTCAGAGCACCTCTTCTCCCTGAAGTTATCCAACTCAAGCCTTAAAGGGCAGGCAGCTCTTCAGCCTCAGAGGGGACGAAGGTGAGGCCGTGCCCTGGGCTGGACACAACACTGGAATCAAAAGGTGCCCAACAAGGATAAGGAACACCCTGAGCAGCTCAGGGCAGAGGAGAATGAGAAGAGAAGGAGCACAACACATACAGCAGCTGTCAAAGGAAAAGCTCAGCCCACACTGTAGATGACCTGTCTGTGAATTTTTTCTACAGCTGGAGCTGAGCAGAGGCTCAGCAGTGCTGAATTTTCACATTCACAGCATTCAGGTGATGTGTTCAGAGAGGAAAAACCCCCTTAGCCCAGCAGTGCAGGCCATGCCCTGCTCTGCCAGCTCCTCCTCTCACACAGACACACTCAGGGTCACAGCCTGGCCTCAGAACTGCCTCAGCCACAGCAACTGCTCACAGCTAAAACATGAGCTTGAGCTTGCACCAGGGCCAGGGGAGTATTAATATCCTTTCACAAGGCTCCTGGAGAGCTGCATGTCGGAGCCTGACTGCTCCACTGACAGCTTTCCAACAGCTCTGACACAGGCACGGGGCTGGAGGGGAGTCCTGCAGCACAGTGCACTGACCTGCACAGGAGTCACACTGCAAAGCTGCTCCTTTTTACACTCTCAATCCACCCTTTTTTATAGAAACACAGAGTTTGACAAGAACAAGCACTTTTGGATACTTCTGTTTGCCTGAGGGCAAGGAAGGCATTGATTCACTTCCCTTAAGTCCCTCAAACATTTCTAACCCTGCACAGAGTTCCCTCAACTTGATCACATTTAGGAGTCATCCAAAAATCAGAGATAATATTTAAAGAAAAAAGTTCTCAAAGCAGTTCCACCGATGTGAACCCTGGGTATTAGATCCAGTGACTGGTTTGTGTTAGGAAAAAGATGGAATTAAGTAATAAACTCCATTTCTTGCAGGTTTCTTTTAGTACCAATCTTTAACACTCAGTAACGTGAAACATTCCCAACTGGACCAGCAGGAAAATTAAAGCAATTAGAACACAGATGCTTATATAATACCACAGATTGTTCTAGGTTACACTCAGGCCTCACAGGAGGCAGCAGCTTAACAGAAGGAACAGCTTAAAGACAGCTCCTCCAGTGCAGTGCTGTAAGAGCTGCCACCCACAGCAGGCTCTGGAACTGGGGACTGTGGCATAGCTCTCATTCTTTCCCTCTTCTGTTCCAATAAAATGGAAAGTACATTAGAAAATGAAATCACAGGGCTGCAGAGCCATTACAGAGGTAACACTTGCAATTAGCAACAAATACCTGCTGCAGCGTTTTACTTGCACAATGGTGAGCACGTTTTCTGCTTCACTGGTGGAAAGAAAACCCAGCAGTCCTGTGCCAGGAGAGCAGAACCAGCAGGAGGCTTCCAGGAACTCTCAGCCTCACATAAACAGCTTCCAACGCTTTTTCAGAAGTCTTGGCTTAAAAAAAACCATGGGGGAGTGGGCAGGGAAGATAATGCACAGTTCACTGGAATTTGGGGGACTCTGAAGCTGAATCGAAGCCTTTCCTCCAGCTTCATCAGATTTTTGTCCTTCCTCGAGGAACAGCAAAACCAATGAGCTCCAACTGGACTTTCCCCACAGCACACACCCCCTGGGTACCTGTCCCCAGCTGCCATGTCCTACCTGAGCTCCCCAACATCACCCAGACATCCCCCACCAGTCACACGAGGCCATCTGGATACTGGCACAGGTTAATTGAAGTCAAGCGTTTGAGAAATTCTGTTCATTTTAATCCTTCTGACTGAATGAGGTCAGGAAGCAGTTAAGGAGTAGCTGTGATGATTTATGGAGGTATCAGAAAGCCACACAATCAGCTGTGGGCAAGGGCCTTCCTCCAGGAAAGCTGGGCCTACAACACATGTGGCAACAGCAACATTTTTTGAGATAAATAACTACAAAGCTCATTGAATTTGGAATACTTTACTGCAACTTAATTACACTCTGTGTCTGAGTGAGCAATTCCTTCATCCCATCCTACTGCACTGGGTACAGGAGGGGGAACTCCTGACTGCACAACACAGACTTCTGCTCCTGCCAGACCATCTTAGAACAGGAACTCAGACTCCAATGTTTACAGACCTCACTGAGTGGGAAATGTGCCATTTATCCCAGAACTTTTCAGATGTTCACCTGCACTCACTGGTCAGGCCATTAAAACACAGCTATCTGCAGCTCACATGTTGGATTTCCCTGGAAAATCAGAACCTTGTGTCAAACCTGTACAGGACCCACCCTGGGAGCCCTTAGGAGAGACCCACTGGGTCTGACAAAGTATTTCTGTTCACGAGAGATGCATAAGGTGATGTTTGTAAATTTAAAATATGCTTTAAAAGTGGCATTGAAGAGTCTTTCCTGCCATCAAAAGAGCTTTAAATTGCTGGGAAAAGTGTCACCTAGCCATGACTTAGAAGTATTAACATTTATTAGCTTATTCATCCCAATTCCAGCCTGGGTTTGCAATATCAAGAACAAGCTGCTTTCCATGAAGTAGGAATGAGGTACTTACATTCCTGATCCATGCAATTACCTGCATTTTCATCAGCCAAAGTGCTTTTCATACTTTATTTAACATTTTGGCTGGATGGGGCCTCTGAGGCACCTGGTGTGGTGGAAGGTGTCCCTTCCATGGCAGGGGCAGATGAGCTTGAAGGTCCCTTCCAACCCAAGCCACTCTGGTGTTTTATGACTTAAAAATACTACACAGCTCACATCCAGAATGCTGCTTAACAAAGCATTGAAACATTACTTGGAGTGATGAGGAACCACTTTGCTTTTTGAAGCTCTAGAAGTGGCATCGTTGGTGTTAAAATTTCTCTTGAGTTCAAAAGAAAAAAATATCATTTTGCCCTTAAAGTGCAAAGAAGGACTAACATGACAAGTTTGGAAGGTGGTTCATGAAAAACCCCAAACCTCATGAAGGGAAAATTACTGGAGCAATAATCTTGTCAATCCCAGCTTGTGACAAAGAATTAAGAGTGGTCTTGAAAAAGCAGCATCCAGGGCTGAGGGACCCTTACCAGCCACTCTTCCCAGTGGATTTCATTTCTCCATCTCATTGTCTGATTCAAAGATTTCTTCCCCCTATGAAATCCTATTTTGCAGACACAACTTGAGCACAAACCAAACTCCAGGGCTGATATCTAGAAGCCTCCACAGTAGCATTTTACATGGAGGTTTTATAAGAACAAAGAGGTTTCCTCGCTCAGGGTAGAGACCTCAGTGACCCAAACCTCTGACTAGAACTCCTCCTTTCTAAAATCAACACCCCCAGAAAGTCACCTGGAACTCAGTTCATAGGATAAGGATATTCAAGAACCACCACAAAACCCGTCTGAGCAAAATCATGTTTATTCCAAATCTTCAAAGGACCTCCTAAGCCTGTGGGTATTCCTCCTGGGTGCCCTCCCAGTGAACCACCTCCAGTTCCTGATCTGCAGCTGAAGGATGTCACTAATGCAGGCTGAAGCCAGGATTAAAGCTGGCTGCTCCAAAGCAGGGCAGGCAGAATAGTTCCATTTTGAAGCTGAAGAATCAACGATCACAAGCATTTACAGGAACCAAAAACCACTCCAGCAGGATATGAAGGATCAATTTAGAGCATTAGTGACTCAAATGACACGTAAGAAACACTGATATCCCTAGAAAAGCACAGGATTTGGGCAAGTTCAGCTCTGAAACACAAGTGAGAGTGAAAACTCCAAGCAAAGGCAGAAGTAATGAGAAAACAAATAATCCACCTGCTGTAGGTGGTTGCACCTTCACAGAACCAGCACTTAGACCCCAAATAAACCTTGTGGCAAGAAATGGAATAGGTGATGTTAAAAGTGGAGCAAGAAATTAAATTTATTTCATCTCCAAAGCAGAACTGGGATCACCATAATTTACACTCCAACCACCCTTCCCAGCAGTTCTTGTACAAGTCCTGCTCCTTTTCACATTCTGTGCTGCCATGAACAGACCCCAAAAAGACAGACCCAGCATGGACATGATGCCTTTATAGGCCCCTGATCTTCCATATTCTCCACTTGTGTCCATCTCCCACAGCTCAGCAGTGATGCTCAGAGCCTGAGATCATGTCACTTGGCAGGCATTAGGGATGCTGCAAGTTCCAGAAACTCCTGGCCACCCCTACTTGGATGTTACATGAAACTCTTGGAAGTGAGCATCACTGCCCAGGTCACTCTGGGCTTTAGTCAGCCTCCCTGTTCCTGCAGCAGCGTCATCTGGACACGGAGATTACAGACTGATGACTGGACCCACTGGCCAAATCCCTCAACTCATTTGTTTCCTTTCTAGGGATTGAAAGGAAATGTGTGTCCACTGCAGTTGACATTCTTGCATCTTCCACTTCCTAGAAAGGCAACACTGCATGCTGCCTGCTGGGAAATTCCAGGACACCAAATCAGGGTCACCACCTGCACCTCAACTGCTTGACACCAACGCCAAAATATACTAATTTGGTTTGGTTATTATGGGAAATACTATTTGGAAATCAAAACAGACCTTTAACCACCTCCTGTCAGTATGGCCAAACCACCAGAGCTCACTTCAGCTCAGGTAACTTTGGCTCTTTTCCTTACACCAGGTGGATTTCCTTACACAGGAATTGTGGGCAGTGGCTCTGGGCTGTGCCAGCAGCAGTGCCACATTACAAAGTGTGGGGACAGAGACCCCAACACTGAAACCCCACCAGCTCGAGTTCTTGCAGGGCCTCTCTGGCCTGTGAATCTTTGCAGCATTCAGTCCTTGACACTGCTCTCCACACCTTCACAAAGGAAGGCAGGTTTAATTTCAGTCAAGAAGCCAATTATTACAGCTGCACTGAACCACTGTTCTTGAAGAGCAGCAACCTCCAGCAATGTCCCTGTAACTCCAGTAAAGACAAATCCAGAGCTTCTTAACCCCAACCAACTTCTCCCAGCTGGAGAAAGGGAGGTCTGTCCCAAAATCCACGTGCACTGATCCCCCTGTGTGGAACAAGTCCCACTCTGCTCAACAGAGAAAGAACGAATCCTTTTGGGAAGGGAACAAAGGTAAGGCACCTGTAGGATCTCCCAAAGGGAGGGTCTGTCAGTCGTGCAGTGACACAGCCCACAGGGACACCATCCCCAGAACATCTGGGGCTGTGTCTGCTGCCTGCACTCCTTGCACTGGAGCTTGCTGTGACATTTGAGGCCTGCAGGTTTTTAACCTTCATAATGAAACAGGGCTGTAATAGTTGTAATGAATGGCATAACAGCCATCATTAGGATTGATACACAGCCTGAACACTTTTGACCTATCAGCCTGTTTACTTTTAGTTTTCAATCCAGTCCCTATAAATTATCCAATTAGTTTCCCTATGCAGGAATCATTCCAGAATTATTTTTCACCCAGCTCTGATGTGAGCACCTCAGTGCAAGGCCTTGGAAGAAGAAACTAAGAAGGACACACAAATATAAAAAACCACTTTGTAGTTGTATAGAATTTTTAATAAGTCCAAATATTATCAAGGGTCAAGCTAAAAATGTAACCCCTACTCCCCAGATGGAGGGGAAAATGAGCCAACTATCAGGACTAAATAAAATGGATTTAAGCTTCAGGACAAGTGTTTATAAAGTGAACCACGCATTTAAGCAGATGTTCCAGTGTCTTTTGAGACAGAAAGTCTCCTTGTAGCTGTTCCTGACTCCCTGACCCAACAAGTCGCTGTGCAATCAGCCTGCCAAGAGAGCAGGAGCTGCTCCCAACTGGAGGCACAGACCTGGGACAGAGCCCAGGGGAGGAGCAGGGTCAGACACAGCACCAAGGGCGCTGTGATTCCCAACTCCAGAGCAAGATGGTGATAAGCCAGATGTTCAATTAGTGCTTCAAAACCACTGGAAAACAAAAAAGCTTTATCTTACTGGGTTTTTTTTAAGCACTTGAATACATCCCTTCCTGGACACCAGGCTGATACTCAGTTCCAAAAAGACATTTTGCACTCCCAGTACTCTCAAACTTCATCTTTTAAATACCAGCAGAGTGTCTTATTGCCATTTTTAACACACAGCAAGTTAAAACAAGAGATGTGCTCATTCACATGAGCAATTAAACACAGCAATTCAGCAAAGTGAGGGTTTGTCACCTCCCTCAGCTCAAGGAAGCCACTTGCCACTGCTCACTAGGTCAGTTCAGCAGAGGCAAGGGCTCCAAGGAGCAGCACGAGCAGAGCCCCCCAAGCTGTCATTTCATGTTCTGTAGCTAAAAGATGCTCACAGAATTGTATTATTTGTTTTATGACAGAGTTCTTGACCTGTACACAGCACGGAAAAAGGCTTTGGACTAATGTAAATGCTGAGGATACAAAGTATTTAGGCTGCCAAAATCAAAGACAAGACCTACTCAAACGGTAGGGATGGGAATCAGGTAAGGTCAGCTGAATTAGCACCCAGAATGGATCCCATAATTAGTACTTACATAGATGAGCCCAGAGTAATAGCGATCCTTTAAATTATGCAATACAGAGGCTTCATTTAAACAGGTTAATTCTGCCATGTCTTCCACTTTAGAGAACTTGGGAGGATTCATCTTCTGAACATCATCTTTATTGACGAGCGCTTTCTTCCCATTCTCTGCCAGTTCAACCAACACCTCATCCCCTTTCTCCTCCTTGATGCTGGCTGCCTCGAAGCCATGGCGCTCCGAAGGGATCCACACCAACTTTTTAGCAGTCCAGTCGGCCTGGGTGGCAGGGTTGTAGATGACAGCCCTGTCCACGAAGAGGTACCGCTCCGGATCCTCCTGCCCCGACCTCTGCGCCATCCCGGGAAGAGAAGGTGTCCACTCCCAGTCACCCTGTGAGCAGAGGGAACAGCAAGGAGCACATTAAACACCAAGCACGCTCTGATCCGTGCCGTGAGTGCAGCTGTGGCACAGCAGTGACGTGATCCAACACCAAGAGATTCTCTGGGAGAAGCAGCATCAGGCGTTTCTCCCAGCCTAGAGAAGCTGCTGCACAACCAAGCCCCTCACCCCTGGCACACAAAAAGTCAGTGACCTGCCCAAGTGGCACCCAGGACAGGCAGCAGGGACTGGTTCCAGCAGTGCAGCAGCAAGGGAGGGACATCACAGCAAGAGCTGCAAGCAGGAAAAACACACACCTGTGTGCTGGGTGAGATAAGGAACAAGAGCAAATGGAGCGGGAGCTTGGCAGGAAACTCGGCTGCGATGGAACAGTGAAAAACAAAAATACAGAGATAGATACAAACCCATAAATCTGCTCAGTGGATTCTGCTGCAGAAACCAGAAGGCGGCAAGGATGTATTTTAAAAATGTGGATTTTCAACTACAGACAAGAACTTGGGACACTTGGGATTTCTGCAAGCCATCAAGGAAGCTAAACATTGCTCATATTCTTCCTGAAAAACTTTGCATTTCTACAGCCTGCTCCTGAGTGCTGACATCACCATATTCCAAAAAATGTCTCCAGATCTCAAGTTTACCTCAAGGCTCAAAACACTGCAAGGAATGATGCTGGATTTTCCAACAGCTCCACGGGTAATTTGAAGCAGAAAGAAAAACCACCACTGACTGACAAGAGCCCCTGCACACTCATTTTACCTGTCTGCCTCTAGCCAAGAGAGGCCCCTGCCCCTTCCGCAGGCACTGCCATCACAGCCAGGATTCCTGGAGCTGGCAGATCCATCTGGAACTGCCCATGGAGTGCCAAGGTAAAGCCTGACCCCTCGTATTCAGGACTTTAAAAGTCTTGGTTGGTAACACACAGCATCTTCCTGCTGAAGAATGTCACATTGGCTCTGGGAGCCTTTTCCAGCAGGTAACCCAAAGGTCAGCTTGGGAACAAAGCCAGGGAGGTTCCCAAACTGCATCTGTCACCTTTTCTGCTATGGCACGCGCCCTGATGGAAGTTCTGCAACCCAACCCTGCCGAGAAGGGCATATAATTAAATAGGATAATTGTGTCTCCATCTAAGGCAGAGATTTGTTACACTGCCCAACTTTAGTGTAAAGCAAGCGTGAAGTCACTGAACCCTTCAGAAGTGCGAGGAGCAGATCCTTTAGCACAGATGGCTTAATTCAAATCAAGATATGATGACTCAACATTTAAAGTATTTTAGAAGAGCCTCTCAGAGCAAATTTCCATGAACAAAGATGGAATCACTGAAGGGACACCTTAAGTGATAGCTGGACTCCTCTGCTGGAAAAATGAAGGTTTAGTCAATGAATGTCACATTTGGCTCGAGAAGCCCACAGATTAAATAAGTGAGCTTTGAACCCCAAGTGAGAAAGGTGACTGTCACCAGTGTGCCAGACTGCAGCCCAAGTTCCAACAAAGCCCTGGAACGGCAGTGCCACCCTCGCGTGCCCATGGCCCTCGGTGCCAGCACCTGAGCGCTCCGTGGGCAGGTGTGACACAGCCCAAGGCAGCCAGGACTCCGTTTTTATACACCGAGAGGCAGTGAAACCTGAAGGTCAAATAAAGCTCATACGACAAAATTAACCATTATTGTTCCCCAGCGGAATTAAAGGGTGAAGAGTGAAATGAATGCATTCATATATGACTGCACGCACCAGTCATATACGAACGGTGTTAAGTGACTTTACAGCAGCTCCTGAGGATAAACCTAAACACCAGCGGACCATAGGCAGTTTCAGGGTCATTCTTCCACTCGGGCTTTCAATCCCACAAAGCCCATCACAAAAGACCCTCTGCAGAAGCAAAGCGAGCTGCAGCTCACCCTACCCAGGGCTCCTCCGCTAACAATGGCATTCAAATGAAACACACAAATGAGCACATTTATCATGCAGGAATCCAGCACTCCCAACAGACGACGTGCGAATAAAGGCGAAAAAAATCCCAAAAAAAAAAACCCCGCACACGTTCTGAACAAAAGGGGGGCGGGGGCGGCGGCGGGGCCGGGCCGGCGGGCACCCCCCGGGGCAGGGCCGGTCGAGCAGCGCCCCGGGGCCGCCGCTGCCCC
>VZRF01011347.1:472715-502172 GCA_013396875.1 Vireo altiloquus
GCGCTCTGCCCGCGGTGCCTCGGAGCGCCCGGTGCGCTCTGCCCGCGGAGCCTCGGAGCGCCCGGTGCGCTCTGCCCGCGGTGCCGGGGGCGATTGGGGATGCCTCGGGGGGCTGCCGGACCGCGCAGCTTCCCTGCTCCATGGTCTCCCCTGGCTTTTCCCGAGCCTTTCCCGTGTTTCCTCCCTGCCTGAGCTTCCCGAGGACCGCACGTGGTGCCTTCAGCCTCCCGGGACCGGGCACGGCCTCTCCCCAAACCACGGCTGCCTGCGGCTCTGTGCGAGCCACGAGCTCGAGGGAGCGACCCACGGCCCGAGCAGCTCCTGCCGATTCCCCACCCGGACCCACGCCAGGGGCTCGGGAATTGAATTAAAGCCGTGTCGGTGAAAGGAATTTGTGTTCGGTCCTTCTGACTGCCAGCGGGGTGAGGAGCGGCAGGAGGGAGCATCAAAGGTGTCCTGGGGCAGAGCTGGAAGCTGGGGGATCCCGGGAAGGGCTGGGGACAGGAGTAGGGCTGTCTCCCTGTGCTTCGGAAGCAGGACTTTGTGTGATCTCCCTGCCCACACGGATGTCTTTCCAATCACACCTGCCATCACAATCTAACTTGGCATTTTGGGGCGGCTCGCTGGGTTCAACAGGAGGCAATAGGACCAGCCAGGCTCCGGGCACGGAGCTGGGAATCGCTGGGTCACCCCAGCCCGTGGCTGCGCACAAATCGGTGCCTGCGCTCGCCTTTCCCTCAAAGTCTCCCTCGTAATTACCATTGCAGTGGGAGGTCTTGCACATCCTGTTTCTCCGAAAAATCAGGGTGTTGACTCGCAGGCAGATGAAAGCCAAAAGGCTCAACTGGTTCCTCCCCAGCGTTTCGCTGCGCAAGGACTGTACCACTCCCGGGTAGCCCAGCTCGGTGGCCACTGCCCCGAGCAGCCCCAGGCAGCTGAGGCAACGCCACGTGCATTTTGGGTTGCCTAAATACAGGCACCCAGCATGCCGCATCTCCCACGATTTACCCTTTTTCCTTGCTCAGCCATCAGGTTTCCGTGAGAGCAGACGCTC
Organism: Vireo altiloquus; assembly: GCA_013396875.1. Classification (NCBI taxonomy): domain Eukaryota; kingdom Metazoa; phylum Chordata; class Aves; order Passeriformes; family Vireonidae; genus Vireo; species Vireo altiloquus. The sequence goes on from VZRF01011347.1 coordinate 473,770, forward strand.
AGCCAGCGCTCACAGAGCAGCAGCAGCTCCCTGGCAGCGCCAGAACTTTCCAACAGAGAAGCTCGATGAGTATTTTGCTCCCTTTGGAAAGAGCACAGGCACAAGGAGCAGCATCAGGAGCAGCATCATCACCACTTGTGGTCACCCCTCAAGGCAGCTGAGGCTTCGGGATGGTGCAGCATCCAAACCTCGACACCCTCACCCAGGGCAGCACCTCCACATCTCTCTGCTTCCAGAAAACTTCCATTTTTAGACATTCAGCATCGTTTAAAAGAGAAATAGAAACACCACCCAGAAAACATTAATCTAGGCACAAGATGTTTGAGGAGTTTAGTTTCTTCTAGGAAATTATTTCCATGGAAAATCTTGGAGGATCCTGTAGATGCCATGTGGAGCGTGACAGGGTATAGCATTGGGTAATTATTTTTATCACACAATTATTTTTATCCAAGCTTGTGTTAGGAAGGAATTCTCCAAATCCCCTCAATGTCTTTAACCCATGGAGGGAAAGATAACATTTTTGCCTAACCCAGGAGACTGGAAAGAGCAGAGACTGGAGAAAGCAGAAGGAAACATCTTCCGTATAAGATTTTTATTTGAAATAGAAACTCAGCAGGTCACTAATCCTAAAATTACTCCTGTGCCTTTACACAGAACCCCCTTCATACTGTGGCTACCAGGGCATGCTTAAGGCAAAGCCTGTCCCATGGGTGTTTCCAGAGCTGGATCCAGGCTGGTAAATAAGAACCACTTAAACCTAAAGCAGCACCTGAGATTTTTAAAACAACATAGAGGATTTAGACAAAAAATGCTCCATTTGTTTCTAATTTAGAGGTCTTGCACTGGTGGCATGTCCTGGAAAGCTCCTTTCCATTCTGGATGACATTCCCCTCCATCCCCAGGCTGCTTGGGACAAACTGGGCAGGATAAATGTCTGCAGGGGGAAAAGAGCCCTGACACCCCACAGCTGCTTGTTCTGTCCCTTGTCCTTCCAGCATCCACAAAGGAGCCAAACAGCCCCCATTCCTTGATTATTTGGCACTTTTGTTTCCTGCACAGGCTGGTGTCCTCCCATTCTGTCTGTGGAAGCTTTTGGATGCATCTCCAAGAGTTACAGACCCAGGTCTGGCAGAGCAGAACATCTTGGCCTCTTTCTGGGTCAGATTTGTCCCCCATAACTTCAAGCCCTGAACAATTTTGAGCCAGGGTTTAGATCCAATATTTAAATGCAGTAGTCTCCTGTGCACAGAACAAGGTTTATGCTTAGTGGTGACAAGAGGACATCTAAATAAAATCCAAGTGGATTCAGTTCCTGAGTCCTGACCTGCTGTGACTTTGGGTGGCCACTGCACCTCCCCTGCCAAACGGCAGAGATGTCACTGTGCCCATTTGCCATGTCAGAGGCGAGGTCACGTGTGATGCACAAGGTGCTGGCATTCCTTCGAAGGAAGGTGGAGGAAAAGACAGAATTGCCCACGTACAAACTGGCTGCTTTGTTGTGTGGGATCAAAACAGAGAGGTGTAGGAATAAAAGATAAATTATTCCACGATAAAATTGCTTTATAATAAACATTTCTATGTGAGAAGCTTGAAAGGAATGGGAAATTCAAGCCTCATGCTTGATGGTTGAGTTTCAAAGCTTTCCGAGCTGCACTAAATGGCAGTAAGATGAGGTTACATTTATTTCTTGCAGCAGACTGTCCTCCGGGGCCACATCAGTTATTTTATCTCGTGTGTCAATAGGAAACGTTCCCAAACAGGAGGTGTTCACACAGGGATCAGCACCAAACACGAGCTCCATTGTCTCACCCAGCATACATTCCAGTCCTGGAGAGTTTTAAAAGTTCGCTAAATCAGGAATGGAAAGTCTGCTCCTTCCTCTCAAGAGGGGATTGCACAAGGGCTGCTCGGCTGTGAACCTGATGTCACATCAGCAGAAATAGCCACCTCTGCAGGGCATGAGTCAAGGCCTGAGCTGCAGAGGGATGGCTTTGCATTCGCTCCCAGCACACCTCGCCAGCCCTGCAGGCATTTCCTCACCGTGCTGGAAGCCAAGGCATCGAGATCCTCCTCGAGCAGGAGGGGCTGGAGCAGAGGATGGGGCTGAGATCCATCCTGGATCATGCTGCAGTCTGAGACCTGTCCTGGATCATGCTGCAGTCTGAGATCTGTCCTGGATCATGCTGCAGTCATGCTGGAGCAAGACCTGGGCATGCAGGGGGCACCTGTGCTCAGCTGCTCCTTGATTTCTCCCTTCCCTTCCCTTCCCTTCCCTTCCCTTCCCTTCCCTTCCCTTCCCCCATCACGCTGGGAAGGACTGGGAGCTGGGAAGGTGGAGCAGGATTTCCACAGCTGTACCTTCCACTCTCTGCACAAGGGTTTAGCGTGCAGGGCTCTTCCCTCAAGGAAAAGGAGAACTCGTGCTCTAATCTCAGCTTAAAACCATCCAGAAATCTGAACTTCCCTTCTCCCCTCAAAGCAGGAGTTTTTCTGCCAGATCTGCCCTCCCCTGCCCTGCTCACCACGGCCTGGGATCGGAAATTCCCAGGAAAACCACGTGCAGTAGGTTTGGGAAGCTGCACTGGTGCTTGTGTCTGACTGAGAGCTTCCAATAATCATCCCAGTTACACCAGTTTGCACTGCTGAGGCACTTAACACTTGCAATATTGCTCTTAAGGGAAATTATTTAGCCATCGTGGAGTAGAAAAGCCAGGAGAAAGTTTTATTTGGCATCCTAGGATCAGAGGGTAAATCAGGCAGGATGGACATCAAAAGATCACCCAAGTGATCACCCAACCCTGCCCCTCTGACCAGCTCCAGTGCCCTGCAAGTGGCAAGTGATGGCATGCAGGGTTTGCCCAGGCAATCCCAGCCTACTGGGGGTTTTCCCAGCTCCACTTGGAGCCTCCTGTTAGACTCTGGAGTCTTTAATTGGAGCTGATTTACGGCATTTTTATTGCTGCAGACAGCCAGCAGTTGGCACAGCAGGCAGCTTTAATATTACTTTTGCATTTTGTTATTGAATCACCAGCTTGGAAGGCAATTGCGGGGCTTTTTATAGCTGCAGCCTGGCACCACAGCTCCTCCCTGGGCTTTGGAGAGCTCGCTGTGCCCCTCGGGGCCAGCGGGAGCACGGCCAGCTGACCGGACCCGAGCACCGGGCACGGGTTTGTGTGAGCAGCTCAGGGAGCCAGCCCTGCTCAGCAGCTCCAGCACCACGGCCACGGTTCAGCCACTGCTCTGGGGCTTCACTGTCCTGGAAGGTTAGCCTTGAGGTTCCTGCCTGGAGGTTTTCACCCTCCCAGGGTGCAGAACGCAGCTTCCACCGTGGAACAGGCTGGACCTCAAGCTCCTGGTCACTCCCAGCTCAGGAGAGCTCCGAGGAGGCAGAGGAGCTCTTGCCAGCTGCTGTCACCCTCCTGTGTCCAGCAGAGACTGTGACAGGCACACAGGTGGCTGTAGGATGCATGTTCTGCTGCAGCTCAGCCTTCCCATCCACGGTGTCACTGCATTTCTGGGCCTCACAGGTGTGAAGGATCTCTGTCCTGGTCCAGCTCACCTCTGTGAGGGCAGTGATAAAATGTGCCTGAGAGGGAGCAGGGCACTCTCCTGTTGCCAGTGTGCCACACACAGTTTGTGTCACCCTGTTCTAAAGAAGCTCTTCGCTCTTCTCAAACCTCCTCATGGCTTGAGATCAGGAGGGCGAGGCCTGGTGGGCACCAGTGCCAGCTGGAGAAACCCTCTCCCCTGGAAGCCCAGCAGCTGAGGGCAGTGCCTGCGAGCTGGAAGATGAATTCTGGCTGGGGAATGTCCCTCAGTCGGTGTCCCTGCTCCCACCCCATCCCATCTGCAGGGGGAACAGGGAGTTCCCTTGGCAGCCGGGCTGGCCCTGGGACGGCAGCCCACAGCCACCGACTCATTCAATCTCATTCAATCCAATTTAATGATTGACTGAACCCTGCCGGTTTAATTAACCAGCCAATAGTCAGCTATCAGCTGGTCGGTGAGTTTGTAACTCATATGCCAAACCCTTCCCTGGGCTGGGGAGGGAGGGAGGGAGGGGGATCAATGCCGGCAATCCCAGTGGACAGACGCCCTGGGGCAGTGAGGAGGATGAGCAGGGTGAGGAGCACTCAACCCCTGGGACAGATCATCCAGTCCAAGCCCCCTGCCAAGGCAGGGTCACCTCCAGCAGGTGACACAGGAACTCATCCAGGTGGGTTTGGAATGCCTTTTGCTGATGGGAAGGGTGGTGATGGGGTGAAGTGTCCCCAGCTGGCAGAAGGGGACCTGCAGCAGCTGCCAGGGCTGGGTAGGAAGAGCTTCAATCTCCCTTTCTCCCCGTGAGCAGCCCAGCACTGGCAAAAGGCTGGAGCAGAGCACTCTCTAATCCCAGCAGAGACAGCTCAGCCACAGGAGGACTTCTAAAATACCTCCTGTGCTTGTTCCCCCCCCGTGAATGGCACTGGATTGAGCTCTGTTCATGGAAAATGCAGGTGCTGCCATGGGAAGAGTGGGAGAAAACCACAGCCCAGAGCTTGGAGCTCTCGGGTACCACAGAAGTACCACAGAAGTGGGTGCCAGAAATGCAGAGCACAGTTCTGACAGGGTGGCATCGGGGCTGACAGGACAGAGTACCTGGAATCAGGGTGCAGCCAACATGGGCATCCCACCCCTCTCATCAGCATAACCTAATCCCCATGGTCACCTCCCAGTTCCTGTGAAATCAGCCCATTTCCATGGTCCTGTCCCTGTTCTTGTGGGCATCTCCCCATTCCCATGACCCCTGCCCTGCTCTCACACCAGCAGCATTCCCAAATCCCACCTTGGCACAGCCCATGCCAGTGGGATGGAGAAGCTCCTCAGTGCCTGCTCCCAGTCCCAGACAGAGCAGGGCTGACACCATGGAGGCCATGCTCGGGACAGCTTCAGGATGGAGAAGCCGAAGGTGATTTGCAAATGATTCAATGATTTTGTTTTAAATGGGACTCGTGCCTCTCCCCACCTCTTTCAGATGGATGAGATTGGTCTGAGCCTCTGAAAGGGCTGTTTGTAAAACAAACAAACAGCCTATTAATTATCCTGGATGTTAACCTTGGCTGGAAGGCACTGGAGGAAGGTCTGCTGTTCCTCAGGGATGATCCCTGTTGGGCTCAGGTAACCAGGTGCTGCTCCTGGTGCAGGGTTTGTGTATCAGCACAGCTCCATTTAACCCATCCACAGCCCCACAGAGAGCCCACACAGCCCAGTGGCACCAGTTTGATGAGCCTGTCTGGCACAGGAATTTAAGGTCATCTGCAGATGAAGCCACTGTGACCTCCCCCACCTCTGCTGAAGGATCCTGGTGCTGCACATTTAACAGAGACTCCCTTCCCCTGCGTGCATTTACACCCTGGGGTTTGAAGGGGCTGGAATGAATTTCTCTTTGGTAGCTCAGCTTTTTGTCGTGGTTTATTTATTTATTATTTCTTAGTTGTCATTTTATATGTGTGCTGTTGTTCAGCCACCAGCAGGGTGGAAGCTAACCCTGATTCTGGAAAGAATAAAATGCCCTTTTTTCTCTGTTGTTTTCTACTGGAACAGCCTCTGCAGGTGCTGCTGTGCCTGCAGGGCAGAGAGTCAAGGGATTTTTCAATGTTAAATCATGTGGAAATCAGCACAGAGGGGGAGTGTTCATACAGGGGCTGCGTTTGAATAGTGCTGAGCAATGCCAGGTTTGCACGGTGCAAAGAACACCAAAGGAGGTGAAGCAGCACAGGAGGAACCAGCAGAGCTTCGAGGTGAAGGAATCCTCTAATTCCAGCCCTGCAGCAGAGCAAGGAGGAACCACTGACAAAAACCACTGAGGCCACAGCACCCAGGGGCCACTCACAGCTCCAGGGGCATGGAAACACCCAGGGGGGAGCAAAGTCACTATTTTGGGGTGTATAAAAGCCCCACCTTGAGCAGGCTCGGGGTAACTGTGCCACCACCACATGCAGGCAATGCTGCAGGGAGCAGAGCTCGTGATTCCCAGCAGGACACACAGCCAGAGGGGATTTCATACACACATCCTTGTCAGGAATTTCATTTTTCCATAGGGCTCTTTCCCCTCCGTCCTCCCGTTTCAATTTAAATTCCCTGTCAGGGTCCCAAAAGAGGCCAATCCTCACCCCCAGCCGAACGTCTGCAGGACCTGCAATGAGTTAGGGCTGAATTCCTGCCAGCCCTTCTGGTAACGTTTAGAGAGGCTCTGGCTCCTGGCCAGAGCTGAGCGATGGAGGAGAGAAAAGCAGAGCTTGACAGGAGTGAAGATATTGCAGGATGTCTGCGAGACAATCCCACTCCGGGTGGAATCACAGCCCTCAGCAGCAGATCCACAAACAGGGAAAGGCTGATGAGGCTCCCTCAGAGCCAAAAGTCCCTTCAAAGCCTGGGAGGCAGAATGCAATTTATTTGTTTCTCATATTTAAAAATGCACTTACTTGGAGGCATCTTGTGGGGGTCAAGATTTCAAATCCGTCCGTGGGTTTTTTGGGGGGATTTTGAGGGGGTTTTGTTTGTGTTTTAGTTTTTATTGGGTTGGTTTTTTGGTTGGGTTTTTTTTTTTTTTTTTGAGGGAGAAACAGCCCTTTTCTGGAGCTTGGCAGGAGAAGACTGGGCAGGAGAAGGTGGTTGTTCCCTGCCCAGGTTTTCCAGAGGAGGCAGCTGAAGGTGCTGCAGAAGAAGAGGTTTCCAGCAGCCTCCCACAGGCTGGATCCTCCTGGGGCTCTGCCTGGAGTGCAGTGTGGGATTGCTGTGACCAAATGCCCCACGAGCTCTCCCTGCTCCCACCCATGTCCCCAGCAGGAGGGGACAGGGCACAGCCCCCCTGAGTTCTGGGAGCCCAGGAGAAAACCAGATTTTCAGGATAGCTGAGGAGAGGCAGCAGCCTGAGATCCCACCCAGCCCCTGCCCCAAAATCAGCACTGCAGGCTGAACTCCCGGGGCTGGAATGTGCTGGGAATCACGGGGCTGGGGGAGATGGGGTTAAAGAAGCCCCAGGGACACCCAGGGCACAGAAAATGCCACATGTGTGGGGTTAAAGAAGCCCCAGGGACCCCCAGGGCACAGAAAATGCCACATGTACCAGTTTAGAGAAGCCCCAGGGACCCCCAGGGCACAGAAAATGCCACATGTATGGGGTTAAGGAAGCCCCAGGGACCCCCAGGGCACAGAATAAGCCACATGTATGGGGTTTAAGAAGCCCCAGAGACCCCCAGGGCACAGAAAATTCCACATGTATGGGTTAAAGAAGCCCCAGGGACCCCCAGGGCACAGAAAATGCCACATGTAGGGGGTTAAGGAAGCCCCAGGGACCCCCAGGGCACAGAAAATGCCACATGTATGGGGTTAAAGAAGCCCCAGGGACCCCCAGGGCACAGAAAATGCCACATGTACGAGGTTAGAGAAGCCCCAGGGACCCCCAGGGCACGCTGTGGCTGCGGGGACAGGCTGCAAGTGCATCCCTTCAGAGCTCTGCAGCTCCTCTGGGAGAAATCCTGGCTTACCTGGCAAGAGCTTCGATGCCTTAAATGGCTCCCTAGGAACAGGAACTAGACAGGAATGAGGAGGTTAAGGCTCCTCCATCAGCGAGCAATCTGTCCCCGGGATCACTGCACACCCCGAGGCTGCAGGGCTGTGAGAGCCAGAGGTGAGGACATGTCTGTCCCGGCACATCCTGGGAGCTGCTGTCCCAAGGGACAGGACAGAGCCCACCTGGGATGGCTGCGGTCCAGGGAAGTCTTTTTAAGGTTTTGTTTTCACTTCTCATGTGCTCTGATTTTGTTAGCAATCAATTCAGTTAATATCTCTAATTTGAGCCTGTTTTTCCCGGTGGTTGCTGAGTGATGTCTCCTGGTCCTTATCTCAAATCGCAGCTCTTCACTTCCCATGCACTCACCCCACCCATGGGGCTTGTCCCAAGTCCCTGGAGCTGGCAGGAGCCTGGCTGCACGTCCCCTGTGCCCCCTCAGCCCCAGGGCTGTGGCTGCCAGCTCCTGTTCCCAGCATGAGCTTCTCCAGCATCCCCAGCACAGTGCTGGGCCCCGGTCCCCACTGGGACAGTGCTGCTGGGTCCCTGCAACAGAGACGTTTGTCCCCCAGCTGGGCAGCATCCCTGGCTGCAAATTGCATGGGAAAGGGTGTGGATGCAGCCAGCCTGGAGCCAGGCCTGGTGCCAGCAGGGTTCTCCCTCTGACACCGCAGCACCCATCCCCAGCCCTCTGCCAGCTCACACCATGTGTTCACATGTTCAGCCTTCCCTTCACAGGCGCAAAAATTACAATTTTTTCTCTTTTTCAGTCCCTCGAGTCTCTGGTTCTCTGAAGCATCCTCACTGCTGCTCAGGAATAACCAAAAGCTGGATGTGTAGGGGCAGGAACGTGTGCAGGCAGGCTCCACCACACACAGCCCAGCCCAGGAGCTGGCAGCAAATGGATTTAATTCACAATTCCATGCCCCCCTTTTCCTGGGCTTTGCTGGAGGTGCTGTCCCTGCTCCTCAGTGGCACACAGGAATGATGCACCCACTGTGGCTGGATTAGATGTAACCCTTTTACAGACCTGTTTCATTTCTCCCCTCCCTGGTTCCGCCACAGGTGTTCTGTGCCTGATCTCTGCATTCCTGACATGCCTGAAATTCCCTGATGCTTAACCTCAGACCCGAATTTCCTGGATTTGTAACATTTGGGTTTAAGTGAGTGGCAATGACCTTGTACAATTACCCACCCCAGACTTCTGCTGTTTGAGCCCCTCCTTAACTCCAGCTCGATACCATTTTTGCCTGTAACTCATCCATTTGTTTGATGCCAATTCAGCCTCCAGGGTCTCTGCTCCATCCTTCTGTTCAAACCCATCTGATATCCCAGAGCTGGTGCTGAAAGGAGCAGCTTCAGTCCCAAATCTGTCCCCGTCTCTCACACACACGTGTTGTGCAGCTTGGTGGGATGCAGACCTGGAGCACACCCGAGCTCCCTCCAGCTCCCTCCAGCCCTCCAACCTCTCACCCCACGGGGACAGCTCCCACCTCCAGGTGACCCCCAGCCAGCAGCTCCCTCTTTCTCAGCCCTGGAGAAGTCCCTTCAATATTTTCCAGCTGCAGAGCTCTGGTGCAGAGCTCTCCTCACATGGAGAGAGGCAGCTCCGGGGGCTACTCAAGGTCTTGTTGCTTTACGCCAGGTGAAAATGTGGCCTCTGCTGCTTGCAGAAGTTGTGTTTCCTGCGAGTAACTGCAGGGTAAAGGGTGGGAACCTCGAAGCCCTTGAAGACAAATGCCCACTGTGGAAATGTGTGAAATTCCTCTCAGGGAGAATTTCTCCGTGGAAAGGGTGGCCAGGCATGGGAAGGGGCTCCTCAGGGAGGTGGTGGAGTCCCTGGAGGTGGCCAAGGAACACCTGGAGGTGGCACTCAGTGCTCTGGGGATTGGGCACAGGTTGCACTCGTTGGTCTGTGAGGTCTTTTCCAACCTGAATGATGCTGTGATCCTGTGTGTTTTACACTGTGGGTCACCTCCCATCCTGCTCCGGGCAGGAGAAGGCTCAGTCCCTTCTCCTGCCCCCAAAAGCCTTCCCAGGGACATGGCCCCCCTGATTACCTGGCTCCCAGGTGGGCAGCCCCCACCTTACCGTGACCCCAAGGCTCCCACAGACCATGCCCTGGGAGAAACCACAACCCCACTGTCCCCACAGAGGGAGGATTCAGCTCCTGTTGAAGTGGTTTGATCTTCTGACTTCTCCCTTTCTCTGTCACCCCCCATATCACACCATTTTCTCGGCTTTGTGGAGGAGAGGAAGATTTGATGACTGATGGAGGGAGAAAAGAGAAATCCAATGGGAACCATGGGCAAAAGTGAGCAGGTAAGAGTAAGATTGGTATCAGCAGGTACAGGATGTCCCCTGGATGCATCCCCAGCCTCCAACTTCTTTTGTTGTGCAAGACTTTCTGAGCCTGGTGTGGTTCGTTGGTTTAGCAAATCTCCACAGATCGCTTTTTCAAGCACTTTTTCAGTGTCTCCTGGAATCCACCTGAACCTTCTGCAGACACAGCTTTGGCAGGGAGTTCCCTGACCCACCCCCTTCCCAGGATGAGCCACACCTTCCTTTGGGCTGGGTTTGGCTTCTGCCTTCATCCTGTGACCCTCTGCCTTGCAGTGGAGGGGATGATGAGCTCATCTCCATTTTTACAGGGTATCTCCATTCCCCAAACCCTTGGGCCATCTCCAGCCCAGGCTGAGCAGCTCCAGGGGCTATCACAGAATTCAGAAGAGCTGAAGGAACAAATAACCAGAGCCAAGCCACCGTCCAAGATGGGTCATGTCCACTTTTGCTCATCACTGGATGAGGAACAAAATGGAAAGAGGTCTCCCAGCCCAGAGTTGCTTGAGCAGAGGCAGCGAGTGATGGGGGCTGCTCACCCCATCCCCCCCCAGGCAGGGTGTGCAGGTGTCCCTCAGTCCCTGTCCCGCACACGAGGGGTTCCTGCTGCTCCTCACCCTGCAGCCCTACAGCCAAACCCGCCCTGAGCCCCTGCAGCCACCAGCAGCCGGAGCAGAGGCAGCTCCAGGAGGAACCTGCCCTTTCCATGTCTGCAGGAGCCGAGGGGTCACACACCAGCCCAGCCTGCAGCAGCGCCCGTGGCTGTGCAAACAGGGCACAAGAAGGAGCTTGATGAGTGTTTCCTAAACCTGCCCGTTGCCTCTCTCCCAGCCCAGCCTAACTGGGCTGAGCAGGGCTGCCTGACTGGTTTCCATCCAGCTCGGCTGGTTTGGCCGTTGCCTCGCTGGCTGCTGGCGAGACAAGTGTATTTTCTGGTTTGGCTTGCAGCAGCTTTCATGTGGGATGAGCTGCTCTGCTCCTCAGAGAGCCAGCCCGGGACTGGGGGAGCTGCTGTGCACACACAGCTCTGTGGTGGTGCCGCCAGGCAGGGTCAAGGCTTTCTCAGCAGTGACACCCCTGGGGAATGTCCCTGTCCCAGGCCACCTTGTCCCCTCTGTGGTAGCCCTGGAAGGCCTCGGTGGCTCAGCACTGCTCTGCTTCCTGTGGTTGGACGTGGGATGCTCATCCAAAGGGCAGCAGGGCTCCTCAGGCAGCCACGGTGGCCAAAACCTGTTTGTCCTAATGCCAGGAGGGCAGAGAATTGGCCCCATCCTCGAGAAGAGAGATCTGTCACCCCTGGAGGTGCTCAGGAAATGACAGGAGGTGGATCTCAGCGCCTTGGTCTGGCTGATGAGGTGGTGATGGGTCACAGGCTGGACTCGATGATCTCAGAGGTCTTTTCCATCCTAATGATTCTGTGATTCTGTGATCACCCCGCTCCTGGAAAAGCTGCTGGAGGGTTTGGGTTTAAGGAGGCTCCTTGCTTGATCCAGGGAATGTGCAACAAAGCCAGGAGCTGGATGCAGATCTCCTAAATCTCCTCTGAATCTCCTCCACCAGGCCTGGCTTCTTCTGCCAAGTCCTGTCAGGGGTCAGTGACAGAGGTGAGAGCAAGGAACCAAACCCAAGTGTCCCAGCTCCTCCTCCCCTCTGTTTGTTTCCACCAGGTTGACTCTCCACAAATAAAGGATTAATTGAGGCTGTTACAGTTCACTTGAAAGGGCCCTGCAGCATAAATGCAGGATCCTAAACACAACCAGTTTCAGTAATTAGTGCACTTCACTCATTGCAGGTGCACCCTGGGAGCTCTGAAACAAGTACAGGATCAGCAAGAAAAATATCTTGAAGCAATGGCAGGGGTTTCAGAGAGCTCTCTGGCTTGAAGACCGATTGGATTGCTGCTGCCTGCCTCATTAGGATGGCTCCGTTACTGGAAGGCCTTCAGGAATTGGGGCAAAATCCTGACATTTCATCTCCAACCTACGAAGTGAGGCCCCCCATGATTCCCATATTGCAGGGCTGGCTGGAGCCATTGCAGTGTGAGCATGGACAGCTCACTTCAGCATCCCAGAACTCATTTCCTTCTCTAAAACAGCAGCAGGTGTTCTGTGCCTCGGGGGCTGATGGGGGAGCTTTGGGGAAGGGCTGGGGGGATAAAATCCCTGTGCAGGGCTCTGCTTCTGCCCCTGTTTCAGGGCAGCCCCCACGGGGCTGGGGAGCACTCAGGGCATTGTTGGGGACCAGCACCCAACACGGGACAGGAGGAGCAGGATGAATCCCATCTCCTGCTGAATCCCCCCACGAGCAATCTCGGAGCTGCTTTGTCCGAGCTCATTGGGTTTGATGCGTTAAGAAGGAGCCAATTCCTTTCCTCCAGGAGCTGAAACCCTTCCTGAACAGAGACATTGTGGGATGTGATGGGCCTTCCTGGGCAGTGGGTGAGCTTTGTGCAGAGCTGGGGGCTGAAAGCTGTGCCAGGATGAGATTAGCAACCCTTGGGTGGGGAAAGTGAGTTCCTGCAGTTTTGTTTCTGGGGTTTGCACAGCACTGTCTTTGTCCCTCTGCTCTCAGCCCCCTCTCGCCTCTCCAGCATCCTGGAGGGAGCATCCTGCTCAGGTCAGCCCTGGAGAGGGGCACAGAGCTGGAGCCTTTGCTGTTCCAGCCCAGCTGGAATGGTGCTGTGATGCTGCTGTGGCTGTGGCTCAGGCTGCAGTGACCCCAGTGGGGCTGGGGCTGGGACTGGAGGGTCCCTGGTGCTGGAGCAGCACCAAGGCAGGCATTACCTCACCCTGGGCCTCGCTGGGAGGGGATGTGCACCAAATCCCTTCTCCTTAATCTCTCTTTCTCCCAGCCATCTCCCTGCGGTTTGTGATTTTCCAGCCACCCCCATCTGTGATTTCCCAGGAATTCTTGTCTCCCTCCCCATCCCTTGACAGCCTCCTGTTTCAGGTATGTCCAAAATTTGGCGAAGGAGTTTCTGCCTGGGGCCCTCAGAGTCCCCCGTGGGGAGGTGGCCATGGTTCCTGGTGACCAGGGCCATGTCCTGATGCGCTGGCCAGGAGCAGAGGTGTCCCCTCTGGAAGGCAGGGTGGTGGCACACGAGCAGGAACACGAGTTTATCTCCCCTGCTCCTTCTCCTGCCGCCCATGGCACTCCCCTGGCTGACAGCAGGAGCACCACTGGGTGCCTTTGGGTGGGTGAGCTCTAAAGGGTTTTCCAGAGCCCTTCCCCTGGCCGGGGAAACACTCAGCTCCCTGCAGAGAGGCAGAGGAGCCCCGAGGGGCCCCAGTGCATCCCCACGGGAAGGACCACGAGCAGAGGCAGGCAGGACATTGCCCCAGACACCCACGCCAGGGTGGAGGTGTGCAGAGCTGACACAACCCTGCGCTCACACCCAGCCCCAGCATTCTGCACACGGAGGAGGAATATTTGCAAGGGGGAACATTCTGGGTGAGGTGACTCATGCCCAATATTTTGACGCTGTGTGCATTAGCAGGGTCTGGCAGGTAGGCTTGGGAAAGCAGGAGCAGTCTGGTGCAGCTCCTGCAGGATACTCTGACCTCACTCCTGCCGGGTGAGCAGCACCGGGGCTGGCACTGGAAAATAAAACCATGGAGCTGCTGCAGAGAGCCCAGAGGAGGCACCAGGATGGGCAGAGGGATGGAGCAGCTCTGCTGGGAGAAAAGGCTGGGAGAGCTGGGAATGTTCACCTGGAGAGGAGAAGCTCTGGGGTGAGCTCAGTGTGGCCTTGGAGTGCTACAGGAAAGATGGAGAGAGAGGATTGACAAGGGATGGAGAGACAGGAGGTATGGCTGAGCCCAGAGCACAGCCTGGGGCATCAACACCCCCGGGGAAGGAGAAACCAGCGTGAATATTTCATGCCTTTATTCACAGAGAGCCAATATTAGTGAGACCTGCTTGACAAACTGCCCCCTCAAGACTGCAGAAATACCTTTTCCATCTGCAAATGGGCTGTTAATAGAAGATTTAGTGGCTCCAAATGCACTCCCGGAGCATTTGATAAAAGTGTGTGGGAGCAAAGTCCAGAGCCTGAGCTAATACCTCTCTGCTGGATCAGAAACACTCGTCTAGACTGAGGCAGGATGCAAAGAGTGCCAGAGCTACTGCTGGGGAGGCTCGGGGAGCTGCTGGGTCACTGCCCCAGCACTGCTGGCCCTGTAGCAGGGGCTCTTTATACCCAGTAGGGGCTTGTCTAAAGCTTGGTGATTCATAAGACAAAAATACGGTCTAGAGGATATATGGTGTTGCTTCAGCACTGGAAAATCTAAGATAAAGGCCAGAAATATTTTAAACTGAACTCCAGCGGGCGCAGAGATAGGGAAGGACGTTAGGGCTTCTTGCATGTGCCAAAAATAGAGTACATCAAGGAAAACAGCCTGGAACAATGGTGCAGGAAAAGCTTATCTCCAGGAGCAAAGGAGCACAGGTTTCTTTACAGTGCCTGGAAAAACCCCAAAGAAACAAAACAAAGCGATGACCTTGTTCTAGAGCCTGATTCTCAGCTTTCTAAAACAGCTCTCCCAAATGATCCACCAGAGCTACGGAGGATGCTCCACTGAGGTGGAGGTGGCTCACCAGGCCAGGCAGGGCTGGCTACACGTCAGTGCTGAGGTGGTGAAAAGTGGAAATGCAGAATTTTATCTTCATTGCCACAGCTCCGTAAATGGGAGCAAGCTGAGGAGCCCCGTGGTGAAATCACCCCTGGTGCCAGGGCAGGCAGCTCCCAGCTGCTGAGGAGGTGTTGGAGGTGATGCCATGGGCAGGGTGAGGTGTGTGAGCCATCAGCAAAGGCAGAGCAAGGCCCTTGCCCAATCTCAGTCAGGATCTGCCACAGCTTCCTGAAAAATCTCAGGTCACATCTACCTGCACAGGACTGTCCATCGGGAGGGTGCTGCAGGAGCACCCCTTGCTCACTTCTGTGGTGAGAGGGCCTAGAAAATCACCAACCCCTTCTGCAAACCTGAGAGGACGAGAGCAGCAGGGCAGGCATTTCATCCAGGAGGGAATGAACACAACCTAAGGGGTGTTAGGGTAGGACGAGGTGGGATGGGCAGCAGTGGGTCCAGTGGGGTGAGCTGGGATGGTTGGAGCTGCTGGGTGTGATGGGATGGGCTGGGATGCACAGGGAGCTGCTGGGTGTGATGGGATGGGCTGGGACGGCTGGAGCTGCTGGATCACAGAGGGTTGGTGGCCTGGAGGGGACGAGCAGGTCATCTGGGCACTCCCTGGCAGCCCAGGGTGGATGTGGCTGTGGTTGACAGCCTGTGACAGGATAGGGAGTGCTCCCTGCCAGCAGGATGTGGCTCTGCCATCGCTCCCATCTGTTGGTGTGAGCAGAGGTGGGAGGAACACCTGGGCACCTGCCTGGGGGGCACTGCCCAGTCCCACACCCCCCAGCCAGTGCCACTGCAGGCACCCACACACCTGGGCAAGGTGGGCAAGGGAGCCTCTGGCTTTGGGATGTGCAGGAGCAGATCCACAGCCCCGTGCTGAGCACCCTGAGCTGGACAGACCGGGGTCCATCAGGCTCTGTCCTGTCCAGGGCTGGGCAGGGCTGCAGGTCTGAGCCTGCTTTGCCTTTAATGGTTCCAGCCCAGCCCTGTGAGTGAGGATTCTCCCTCCCAGCCCCAATTCCATGGATGTACAAAGCTTCCTTGGATGTACAAGGCTTCCAGCTGCTGACAGACACGGCTCCTCACAGGCAGCAGGGCAGGGTGGGACAGGGGCCGTNGGGATGGGATGGGATGGGATGGGATGGGATGGGCTGGGATGGCTGGAGCTGCTGGGTGTGATGGGATGGGCTGGGATGCACAGGGAGCTGCTGGGTGTGATGGGATGGGCTGGGACGGCTGGAGCTGCTGGATCACAGAGGGTTGGTGGCCTGGAGGGGACGAGCAGGTCATCTGGGCACTCCCTGGCAGCCCAGGGTGGATGTGGCTGTGGTTGACAGCCTGTGACAGGATAGGGAGTGCTCCCTGCCAGCAGGATGTGGCTCTGCCATCGCTCCCATCTGTTGGTGTGAGCAGAGGTGGGAGGAACACCTGGGCACCTGCCTGGGGGGCACTGCCCAGTCCCACACCCCCCAGCCAGTGCCACTGCAGGCACCCACACACCTGGGCAAGGTGGGCAAGGGAGCCTCTGGCTTTGGGATGTGCAGGAGCAGATCCACAGCCCCGTGCTGAGCACCCTGAGCTGGACAGACCGGGGTCCATCAGGCTCTGTCCTGTCCAGGGCTGGGCAGGGCTGCAGGTCTGAGCCTGCTTTGCCTTTAATGGTTCCAGCCCAGCCCTGTGAGTGAGGATTCTCCCTCCCAGCCCCAATTCCATGGATGTACAAAGCTTCCTTGGATGTACAAGGCTTCCAGCTGCTGACAGACACGGCTCCTCACAGGCAGCAGGGCAGGGTGGGACAGGGGCCGTGGGCATGGGGAACAGTGTGAGGTGCCCGTGGGCACCAGGGCTGGAGAGACCAGCTCTGGGTTTGCTCCCCTGGGCTGGGGCGATGCCCGAGGGGCACCTGCTGCAATCGGGACACCACAAAAACCCTGGTGAGTGCAGTATCGTGAGGATTGTGTAAATATTTTGATTAACTTCACCTTGAATCTACATGAAGGGGAGATTTTTATCGCAATTACTGACAAAACAGCTTCTTTTTTTTTTTTTTTTTTTTTTCCGGGAGGGAGGAGGAGGATGAGTAACTGCTAGAGGAGAATTCCTGCAGTGATTTCACAGCAGATGAAAGCAGCCAGATAGGAGCTGCTGCTCCCCGGAGCAAGGGGACAGCCCAGCAGGTGCTGAGCAGGGAGGACTCACAGTTCCTGGTGACTGGGACATGTGTGACATTCCTGCCTGCTCGGAGCCCCACGGGAGCACAGGGCAGCACAAGGAGTGTGTCCAGCCCCAGGACAGCTCCCGGCCCCAGGGCAGCTCCCAACCCCAGGACAGCTCCTGGCTCCAGGGCAGCTCCCGGTCCCAGGGCAGCTCCCAGCCCCAGGACATCTCCCAACCCCAGGGCAGCTCCCGGCCCCAGGACATCTCCCAACCCCAGGGCAGCTCCCGGCCCCAGGACAGCTCCCGACCCCAGGACATCTCCCGGCCCCAGGGCAGCTCCCAACCCCAGGGCAGCTCCCGACCCCAGGGCAGCTCCCGACCCCAGGGCAGCTCCCAACCCCAGGGCAGCTCTCGGCCCCAGGGCAGCTCCCGACCCCAGGGCAGCTCCCNCCAGGGCACCTCCCGGCCCCAGGGCAGCTCCCAACCCCAGGGCAGCTCTCGGCCCCCATGGCAGGGGACTCCGTGGAGGAGGCTGGAAACAGGGAACAGATCCAGAGCTGAGCCATCAGCAGGGCCCAGATCAGTCCCGGGGTGTGGACGGAGACAGAACTGCAAAGCTTCACGCCTCGGCTGCATCGCCAGCCCGGGGATTGCCAAACACTGCCCAGAGGGGATTGTGCTCCTCACTCACTCCACAGCCATGCCAGCCCCACACCCTGAGGGAGGATGGGCTGGGATGGAATGGCAGAGGGATGGCAGAGGAATGGCAGCAGGATGAGCTGGGATGGCAGAGGAATGGCGGAGGGTTGGCAGAGGGATGGCAGAGGGATGGGCTGGGATGGCAGAGGGATGGCAGAACTGTCACCCCTCAGCCCACCCTGCTGTCATCCCGCTGCCCCCAGGGAGCACCCAGGGGCTCCACGGAGGGTGACACCCTACAGAACCACGGACACTGCCTGTGGCCCCTCTTTGCTGTTACAAAATAAACCAAGTTCATCTTTATTTCCGCTGGCAGAGGCTCCCTGGGGCAAAGCCCAGCGCCCAGCACGGCCAGGGACAGCTTCAGCACCAAGGCCACAGGGTGAATCTGAATCTCCTCTGTACTTTAAACATTTGTGAATGCTCTGCAGGAAAGATCTCACTCTGCCTTTTGCTCCCACAAACTGCATGGAAATAATGAAAATATGGTTCCGGGCGGGAAAAGGTGTTGGGGCAAAAACATAAAATATTTGGTAGGACCCCCAAAAAGAGACATTAAACCATTTTACCCAAAGAGTTTTCTTAAGGGGAAATTTGCTTCCACCTCAGTCCAAGAAAAGCACGGAGGCATCTTTAGGTGCATTTTCTGTGCATTTTATTGCTGGAGGAGTGTGTGAGAGAGATGAGTGTAGTGGTGGGGAGCTGATGGGGGAGCTGGGGGCACTCAGGGGTTGGCTGTCCTGAAAGCAGCACACAGTGTCTGCATTTGGGGGCAATTCGGGGCTTTTGCCTCTGCTGGAAGAAAGCCCTAGAAGGTGCCCTCAACCCACGGGGATGCCAGGCTCACAGCCTTGCTGCTGAATTGAGCAGCGCTGGGGAAGGTCCTGCTCCTTTCACCGCGGCTGTTTTGGGGTCCTGCAGCTGCTCCCGGGGCTCGTTGGCTGTGCAGCCCCTGCGACACAGCTCGGAGCGAAAGGTGGCACGGGTGGCACGGGCAGAGCGGGTCCGGAATGTCCGGAATGTCACCGCGCTGCTGCCGGAACGCCCCGGAGAGCGGAGGGGACGCGGCCTCACCATCCGCAGCCCTCATTTATTGCTCAAGCCCTTCTTGTCAACAGATCGCCGAGATAAGGGCAGCGACCGAGGTGCTGGCGGGGCTGATGAGCCCTGCCCGGCCGGGAATGCCGGCAGGGAACGCCTGGGATGGTGTCCTGAGAGGTGACTCACGGCCGGGACTGCTTCTCGTGCTTTGGAGTCGGCAACCCCCCCAAAAACCCACAAACTGCGGGGCTGTGGCAAGGGAACAAAGAGAACATCCTGCAAAGCCATCGGGCACTGCCCCACCTGCGGCCCTGGCACGGGGAAAGAGGGGAGGACAGGGAAAATGAGGTTTCCCACCAGCCCTGGCCAGCGAGAGACTTTTCCAGCTCCCTAAAAAGCGGCAAGGTAGTGGCCAGGCTCTTCTCCCAGGCAACAAGTGACAGGACAAGGGGAGCCCTTCATCCCCAGGGTACATCTGCAGAATTAATCACTTTTGGTGGCTGTTTTCTCTCTGCCATGTTGTGTTTGCCTCCAGCCTGGCAGTGCCCCTAGAGCGAGGAGCTCCTCACCATTTTCGAGAGAAAGTCAATTTAGCTCAGTAATTGCTGTGTGAGGAACATGTTTGGCCGTGGGACTTTGGGGCCAATGCCCTGCTGGCAAGACTTGTGCTGATTGTCACACGTGGGGATCCCTCTCACCTTCATCTCGGGGCTCCTTGGTCCCATCCCACCCACCCTGGGGACAGATGATGGGCTATTGGGGGGTGCAAATCAGCACCCCAGTGTTGTGCAGACAAGTCCAGGCTCAGCTGTGCTCCAGCCCTCTCCCTGTAGCCCCTCAGACCCTGGGTGCTCATCCCACTTCTGCTCCATGGCTATTCCCAGGTTCCAGCCCTCGCTTCCCTTCCCTGCTCCTGGAGTGTCCCTCGCTCTGTCCTGTGGCTGCCCCTGCACCCCCCAAGGAAAGAATGCAGCTTTGCAAAAGTGAGGCAGGAGCAAAGCAGAAAAAGAGCAGTTTTGTATTATTTTCTTTTCTGGCCCATTTTGAATTAATTAAGGAATGTGATCTAAACTATAAATACCCTCCTTCACGTATGATTTATGGCCTGTTTGTTCTGGATTGGTATGTGCTTAATCTCTAATTGTGAGCCCACCATCTGTTTTTATTGATCTGCTTGCCAGGAGAGTTATTGCTCTCCTTGGCCTTATATGGGAAAATTAGGTATGTGGTGAGGGAGCCAGAGCCAGGACTGTCCTGACGTCAGCCTTGAAGCCGCTCGGGATTGTGCTTCCCAACATTGCTCCGGCCTCGTGCTCCTGCCAGGCTCCCTTTACCGTGTGAAACTGCAGCTCGGGGGTCCCACAGAGCCCTGTTATCTGCGGGAGCATCAGCCCACCCCAGCTCCCTCTGCTCTGCATCAATCCCCCTTCAGCCCATCCCAGCTCCCTCTGCATCAATCCCCCTTTCACCCCTCCCCAGCCCCCTCTGCTCTGCATCAATCCCCCTTCAGCCCATCCCAGCTCCCTCTGCATCAATCCCCCTTCAGCCCATCCCAGCTCCCTCTGCATCAATCCCTTCACTGCCCAGAATGGGTTTGCTCTCCAAAAAACAAAACAAAAAGTGGAGAAGAAGAGGCTGGCGTGGCCTTGGTGTTTTTGGCTGTAAATCAGGATTCTGCCAGCCCAGCCTGAGTGCTTTCAATGGTGGGAGTGTCTCCATGAGAAAACAGGATTTATTCATGGGACCTGGAGGGCTCGGGTGTGTTATTAAGTGGAGAGATAATAGAGCCCGAGCCCAGCCCGTGTGCTCAGCATGGCCCAGGAAGGGAGGGGAGGATAAGAGCTCCCAGGAACATTTGGAGGCTTAAAGGAAGCCTGTGGATTTGAAGGAAGAAGTGCAATTTACCTGCAAAGCTGGGAAGCAGAGGGAGGCAGTGACAGTGCCACAGGAGAGCTGCCCCCAAAGGGAATGGGGTCTCTGTCCCCCTCCACCAACTGGTCCCAGTGGGGCCAGATGATCCCTCTGGCTCCCAGACCAAGCTGGGCTGTGGTGGGAGCCCCAGTGAGGGGTGGGATGAGGGTCCTGGGGCACTGCAGGCACCCAGAACTGCCGTGGCACAGGTGGTGGGGATGTGGTGATGCCACTGTCCCTGCCCGGTGTCTGCAGGGAGATCCAGGAGATTCAGTCCCCAGCACACCCAGGGATGGGGACAGGGGCAGAATGGGGACCATCCCTCCCCACCCCATGGCTTCTGTGGTCTGAGACCCTTCCCCCCATGGGGAACCCCCAGAGATGGGGTCACACCGAACCCCTGGCTCTGCATTTATGTATCCGCCACGAAATGCCCCAAAATACATCTGCAGTCAGGAAGGAGCTGCTGTAATTTGCTCAGTCTCCCACATCCTCCCGTGGTTATTATTTTAAGCCATTTCCCTGATTTCAGGGCCTGGTCTGGAGATCCCCATTCCCAGACTGACTGATGCCTGTGATGACAGAATTTCTGCTGTTGGGCAAATTAATTTCCCATGGGATTGTGGCCTAATACATAAATATAAAACTGACACATTTTTACTCGGTTGAAAGGAAAATAGCTCCAGCCCCAGCTTGCATGAGATAACGCTTGCAGGAGATAAGGCAGCAGTTGGAGTGTGAATTGCCATGTGGATCCCATTTTTCCCACAGATCCCTGGTGATGTTTGCTGGCCGGGCTGTGCAAGCCCTTGATAAGCGTCAGCAGCGTTAATGCAATGCTTTGGTTCTGCTTCATCTCACCCACACCTGCCTTTTCCTGGGCACAGCAAATGGCTGGGAGGGTGGGAAGTGGGAGTTTCGTGGCCCAGAGTGCTTGGAATTCACCGAGGGATCCACCTGGAGCTGTGGTGGTGCTGGGAGAGGCTGGGTCAGCCCCCAGCCCTGAAGCCTCCACAGCTGGAGGAGAACAGCCAGCCCCTTCCCACAGGGAGGAGATGGACAAATAGCCAAGGTCCAGCTGGACTGAAGGGATGTGGATCTCCTATGCCCTCTTCCAGGAAGGGAAGCACGGAGAAAATCTCCGTTTGAATGGAATTTCCATGGCTCTGGGCAGGATTGTGCTGTGGGTGCTGGGAGGGGGTGGCTGGAGCTGAGGCTCCTGTCCTGCTGCCCAGGAGCTGCTCTGACCCAGCGCTGTCCCCAAGGCTCCTCATGCAGGAGCAGGAGGAGGTGACCCCGGCCTGGGGATGGCTCCATGCCCCAGGGACCAGGCTGTATTTGGAGGTTGATCTCAGAGCCCTGGATCCGTTTGCTCACGCAGCAGAAATGAGGGTGTTTGATCCTGACCTCAGCCCTTATAAATAACCCAACCCGAGCCATGCAGGCACCCAAAACAATTTGTCCCTCTCCTCTCCCCTCCTCTCCTCTCCTCCCAGCTCCCTCGCTGCCCTGGGAACCTCCCCTCACCCCCAGCATGATTAAATCCTGAAGAATGTGCCGGGAGCTCTGCAGGAGCGAGGCTGGGGCACACACTCGGGGTGGGGGGCTGGAATAAGCAGGAGGATTTATCTGCATTCTGTGTAACCCAGGCACGGCCAGAGCTCTTGGCTTGTTCCTGTGGCCAGGCAGAACCATCCTATTCCATCCCATCCCATCCCACCTCAGCCTCTTTGCCTAGGGCCT
The DNA here is from genome assembly GCA_013396875.1 of Vireo altiloquus. NCBI lineage: Eukaryota > Metazoa > Chordata > Aves > Passeriformes > Vireonidae > Vireo > Vireo altiloquus. Next base: position 495,847 of record VZRF01011347.1, read on the forward strand.
CTGTGGTGTCAGAGGTCACAGCAGCTCATTCCTGAGCCTTCCCTTCCTCCAGCTGTGCCAGCTGAGGGTCCCCAGGGATGGATCTGTGCCGTTCCTGGAGTGCCATTCCTGTTGCCCTTGGTGGCTGTTTGAGCTGTCACACACTGCCAGGCCCCACCAGACAGGGATGACCTCTGGAAAGGCAGCCTGGGACCTGCAGTGAAGAGGGAGAGGCACATTTTGGAGTGCTGGGAGCACTGGAGGAACAAGAGGTCTTGCAGGCTTGGGGTGGGAAAAATTCCCTTGTATTTATATCTGGAGCATCCAGACTAGAGCAGAGTGTCTCTGGTGCTTGAGAGAGGGACCCTCCCTACCAGAAATCAGCTCAGAGCCTAAATCAGCAGTAAATTCATATTTATTGTCCAAAAGAGCACAAATTAATTTTCTTTTATGACAGGAAAATACAAAATCCAGGAAAAAGCAAGGGATGATTGCTTTGTAAATATTTGCAAAAACACTTTTATTGCAGAGGCTTAAACTGTTCTGTTTCCCTGCCTGGCTGCTGCCTCTAGTCAACTGGAATATGCTGACCACTTCCTACCAGCCTCAACAGAGATATTAAAACGTCAAAAATGGTTTATCCCTGCAAGAAAATCTGGGAAAGGAGAGACCAGACCCACACTTAAGCTGCCATCAAGAGAAAGTCATCAGTGTGAGCTCAGCCCCACTGCCAGACATTGAAAAAAATGCACAAAAGGAAAAAAAAAGTCAAGTCTAGGAGGTTATTTGAGGTGGGAGCCTGATCCTGAAATGCAGCTGCTTTCCAGTGTGGTTCTCCAGCTTCCATGGCTGTCCCACCCCTGTGGTTCAGCCACCCTGAGCACCTGAGGCATCCAAAGGGAAATGTGCTGGGAAGTGGTGCCGTGGGCAAGCAGCTCCTGAAAAGTAGCTCTGAGCAGAAAGTGCCAGACCTGGAAGGATTTGTGCTTTTCCAGAGCACCCTGCCTGCCAAGCACGTGCAATACTTAGAAAGAGCTCCCAGTAGATTTTGCAATCCACCCCTTTTGGAGTGGGTTTGGAACACTTTAATCCCTCTTTAATGATACTGCCCAGGAAATTACAAAGCTTTGGGAAAACAACAGGATTGGATTCTGGTTTGGGACATTTCAAATTGTTGCACATATTTTTTCATGGCCCTCAGCAAAACCCTACAACATCCTGCCACAGCTTTCCTTGTTTCCCTGACGCTTCTGGCATCAAAATTGGTCACTGCAGCAGATCCCAGGGCTCAGTTCCATCCAGGTTTGCCCCGTGGCCCAGGGCAGTGTGGGGTGTCCCATGGAAGCTGATCCAGCTCAGCAGGAGCTGAGGCAGGGATGCTGCTCCGAGCCAGCCCAGCCCACCCTGCCCTTCCCTGGGCAACTCCCTGGGATGTCCTCCTGCAGGGCTCAGCAGGGTTTGAGTGCTGTCCTCCCCTCAAACGTGGTCAGGGAGCTGCTGCACATCCCTGCACCAGGCTGCAGCTCCAGCACATTTCCTCTTGCTCTTTTCCTGTGGATTTCACACAAAAATGCTGTTATGCTTTGTCCTTCCCCACCAACTGACAGGAAATCAGTGTCTTTCCTCTTCCCTGACAATCAGTGGTGCAGCAGCAGAGCTTTGGGCTCAGGAGCCTTCACTGAAGCAGTTGGGCTTATAAAGCTGTGTGGAGAAAACTGGAGCCACAGATGTGGGCATTCCTCCCCGGGAAGCAGGTGGGAAGGAGCTGCCAGGGGCATGTGCAGCAGACACTGATTTCCTCCAGGACCTTCAGACATCAGCCTGAGTGAAGCAGCTCATTAAAAGCAGCTAATTGCTGCAGTCATTTGTGAAATGGATTTTTCAAGGTTAATTTAGTTTAGCACTGAGATGCCTCCTTTTAGCTCTGGAGAGGGTGAAGTGCACGTGCCATAGAGCTCTCCCTCCCTCCATCTCTGCTCTGTGCACAGAGCACCCAGGATGGGGAGCTCAGATGTGGGGCATCCTCAGGGATGGCTGTGAGGGAGCTCCCTGAGCTGTGATGGGGAGGCCCAGAGGATGCAAAGTGCTGAGCCCACCATGGCAGGGTGACAGCAGCAAGGCCAGCTCGGCTCGTGCTTGATGCAGACACCAGCTTTGCTCTGCTGGGAGATGAGCAATCCCTCCAAAAGTTCTTTTAACCTTTTCCTGGAGTTCGCAGGGATGCTGGGGAAAGCAGAGTCTGGAACGTGGTGTGTTCAGTAAAGCTTTGGGGTTCACCTCCCTTGTCCTGTTTCCCCTTTGCCATGGAGTTTCCACAAGCAAACCTCCCTGTCTGACGAGCTCCCAGATGGCTTTAAAGGCAGCAGGGACAGTCTGTGGGGGCAAAAGGGACATTGGCTGGAACTGGCTTGGTGCCTGCTGGTAGAATAATTTTCTACTCCTTGCAGACTAAAAGCAAATCCAAGGAAGAAACAAGTGCAAAGCCTTTTGTGATGCATCATTTCAGGTTCAGGGGGGCTGTGCCAGCCTTTGCTGTCTCATTGTGGCACAGAACAGCCTGGGCAGGGTTCTCAGTGCTGTGGGACACTGACAATGGGGTCTCTGCCCAGGTAGGAGCAGTGGGGAGCTGGTGGAGCTGGAGTGGAGATGGTGGAGGTGGAGTGGAGATGGTGGAGCTGGAGAGGGGCTGGTGGAGCTGGAGAGGAGCTGGCAGAGCTGCACGTGTCCCACCTGAGCACAGCTCGCCTTTGTGCCGGCCTGGGGGGAAACTGGCTGTTTAATAGGTGCATCCTGTGTTTGCAGAGCACCCGCCAGCTGTGACAATGCAGATGTTTCCTGTCTCCCTGGATCTGCAGAGAGCCTTTTCCCAGCTGGAAGCAGCTCCTGCCATAAGCTGTTCATGCAGGCTCTGTCTCTGGGATCACTGACAGCAGGACGTGCCTGGGCAGTGACCATCACACCCTCCCCGGGTCAGTCCCGCCTGTGGCCAGGCCGGGAGGCAGCTCCAGGGAGGAAAGCCCAGCTCCAAGGCCAGTGGTGGCTTGGCTGCCCCGTGGAGTGATGCCAACCCTCCCAGAGAGTGTGAGCAGCCCTGAGCAGGACGTGGGGGTCTGCAGGTAGGCAGGAAGATCCCTGTGTGAGCAGGATGGGAGGATGTGACTGTATTGACTGTCCTGCCTTGTTGAGTCTCTGTCTTTTCCCTGTCCAGACCCCCGGAGCCAAGTGTTCCCACATCTTGTGGCTCGAGACTGCATTTGGGAAGCAGATTGAAGCCAGGTTCAGCCCCTTTTCTGTTGGGGCAGAGCACAGCTGCTGGAGCCCTCACAGGTAATTTTTGCTTTCCAAAGCTGCTGCACTCCAGAGGAACTGCTGGGGCCAACCTTCCTCTCCTCCCTGCACAGCTTTTGGGGCTCCATGGCAGGAGCTGAGCTGAGCTGAGGTTTAGCTCCGGGTTTTCCTCTGATGCCCCCTGAGCTGCAGCAAGCCCCATCCTGGCTCTTTGTTTTCCCTCCCCAGTGACAAACCTCTGGAGCAGGGAGTGCCTGGGCATGACCACAGCCTCACCTGGCCTGACCTGAGCACCTTCCCTGATGCAATGAGCCAGGAGCAAATATTTCCTGTGATGTGTCACGCACGGCAGAGCTGGAGCAGGCCCTGGGTAAGGATGCCACCCTCCGTGAGGATTTCTACCTGCACTGTTCCCCATGCACTCCCTTCCTCCCAGCGTGGAAATGTGGAGGCAAATTCCCTCCCGTCAGACTGTGAGCGATTGGCTGTGTGTGGAGCAGGAATGCTCCCTGTCGGGAGCAGCTCACCAGCGGGCAAGGTCCCTGGTGTCACCACAGACAGCCCCTCCATTTCTCCTTGCCTGCTTTTCCCAGACCCCGGGAGGATGCAGGATTCAGAGCAGGGTGGCTCCCTGCCGGCAGCGCTGGGGGAGGCACGGTGAGTACTTGGGGATGGTTTTGAGCTGTGGTTGAGCTCAGGGAAGCCTGTCCTTGTCCTTGCAGGGCACCCAGGACCCTGGACAGGGGTGCGGGACGGGGTGCTGAAGCACAGACTGCTCTGTCCCTTGGTGTCCTGCGGTGACACAACCCCTTGGGATCCTTCCTGTTGAGGGGGGACCACTGGCTCCAGGACAGCTGTGGATCGGTGCTCTGCATCTGCAGCTGTGGAGCTGCAAACCCTGCTCGGATACTGCATGGAGGGGGCAGGAATTGTACCCCAAATCACTCACTTTCCTACCAAGCTGTGGGACAGCCTCGGTGACCTCCAGCCCTTGGTGCCTCCTGCCACCCATCCTGCCCGGAGCAGAGCCCCTCATCCTGACACAGGGCTGCCAGGAACAGGAGAGGGTGTGGAGGATTCCCAAATGCCTCAAACCCAGAGGAGGTGAAAAACTTACGGGAACTGAAGCCAAAACTGGACAATTCCTCTGCTGTTCCTGGAAATGCCACGTCAGAGACAGAGCACTCAGCACCCACCTGCGTTTCCCAGCCTTTACTGTGCAATCCCAGGGGATTGCAAATGCAAATGCAGGGGAGGGAGCTGTGGGGAACGGGGCTCTGGGAGAGCACTGCTGACGCATTCCTGACAAAACCGGGGTGAACTTCCCAGCAAAGGCCACAGGGAAGCAAAGAGGAGAGGAGGAACAAGAGACAAAAGCACAAGCGGAGCGCTTCGGTCTGGCAGTCGGAGTGCTGTGCTGGGAAAATCCTCTGATTTACTGCAGGAGTTCTGGCAGATGAGGAAAGAAGGGAGCAGAGTTTCTAAGAAGTGACAGCTCCCTGAATCTTCTCCTTTCTTCCCTGGCCAGCTTTGCAACCCTTCTTGAGACATTCAGTGGATTTGGGGGATCTTGGATTGCTTGGTGCCCCTTGCCCCTTGCCCCTCAGCTTGGGAATAGGGCTCTGCCAAGCTCCTTGCACTGCCTCTCACTCCTCTTGAGAGCCTTCATCCCACCGAGGGGACCCAGCGGGCACAGCTGAGCCATGGGTGTGCTCAGGGCAGGGTGTTCAGGCTGGACTCTGGTACAGATGTGCCCTGGACTCTGGTGCCTGTGGCCAGGCAGGAGCCTTGGGAACAGCTTTGCTGCACAGGGAGTGGGATGGAGTCAGCATCCAGCCCAGGCTCCCACAGCTCCGGGTGGTGAGCCCTGGGAAGCGTTTGCCTGCCCATCCCAGCAGGTCTGCACACGCTCTTCCCCTCCGAACTGCTGCCGGAGCTTTCCGTCCCAGCAGGGCCACGTGAGAGCAGCAGCTGTATGTAAATCCGAGGGGGAATCGGTGGCTGGCAGGGAATTCCCACGCGGATCAGGATGGGAGGCCCTAGGGAAGGGTCTGACGTGCCCCACCCATCGCACCTGCTGTGGATGGCACACCGCAGCGCAGGGCAGGTGCCCACCTTTCCCTCTCTCCGGCCAAACCCTCTGCTATTTCTCTGCTATTTCTCCCGGCGCCTGAGGATGGCATCACCTCCTCACTGTTCGGGATGTGCGCTGAGGCGCTGGAGGCTTTCCCCATCCCCTGCGCCCCGCAGAGCGTGGGTGAGGCTTGTTTGGGTGGAAAATAGAGATGCTGCATTAAAACCTGAGCTCTGCGCGCATTGCCAGCCTCGACTCCCCGGAGCTGCCGGGTCGGTGACCTCCTGTCCCCAGGGCCGTGTCCTGGTGCTGCTCGGGGACACGGGCAGGGCGTTCTGGATGCTCTGTGGCAGCTGCAGGCTCGTTGCCCGTGTGCAGTGCCAGTTCCCACCCCGAACCCAGGGATTCCTGCTGTTATTTCTTTATTCCGGCTGGCCAAAGCAGAATAAGTAGTTATTCTTAGTTCCCACAAAAGGCTCCCTGCTCATCATAACTTGGCGCTATTCATACATTTTAATAAACAAGGGCATCAGCCTTCACTGATTGCTGATCGCATAACTTTATTCATTTTTACTTTTTATTAATTGGCATCCAAGCCCTGCTTGCTGGGTGCATCGCGATCGGTCTCTTCCCTCCTTTCGAGCCTGGCTCCGTTCGAGTCGGTGCTCAATGAGTCTACTGCCGGAATTCCCTTCCCCCGGTTACTGCTCATTCCCGCTAATTCCCCTTCTGGCGGCTCCGGCCCAGACACTTCATTCCTCTTGGGGCTGTTCCCCCTTTTCCTTAGAACAACAGACCAGCCGAGCACGCCAGGCTCACAGTGCACCGCTTATTCCCGATGGTCTGGCGGCAGACACTGATCAACAATTCAGAAACATCGGCGAAGTTTGATTCAAATGTTGCGCGGCTCAAATCCCGAGGAGCTCCGGAGCCTGAGAGGAAGGGCGGGGCCCGAGGGGCGGAGCCTGAGGGGTGGGGCCAGGGG
>VZRF01011352.1:0-15287 GCA_013396875.1 Vireo altiloquus
AAAAGGTCCTTGACCAGATACCCCTAATGAAGCAGATGCTCTCTCCTTCCATATGCCCTTACAGTTTCTATTAATTTCCTTTTTAACACACACTGCCCACCCCCCTGCCCCCTCCCCCAAACCTTTCAGCACAACACTTCAGCATTCCCCTCTTGTTCCCCATCAGAACTCAGTAATTTAAAAGTCAGGAAATATCAAGTGCTGAAGCCAACAGGTTAGCATTTTGCTATTTATTTCCTTCTGCCAAACTGAAAAAATTACTTTGTATAAATTAAACAATGAAAAAAAATTACTTTCAATTCTATATCATTAGTCAACATAACATTGCAACTAAAATGTGTGTCCACAATATCTCAGGTATACATTTTTAGGAAAAGGAAAAAAAGACGATTTTCTAGGTTTGTTAAGAGGATAATGGTCCCATCTTTTTATTAACAGGTTAGCAAAACAAAATCCAATGCATTACAATATTTACATGTCATTTGGAAAATAAAGTAGTGATAAAGGCATGTCACAGTTGTTTCTTTTTTTTTTTTCCCATTTTTGGTAACTATTACAAACACTCAATCCGGGTGTGAAGCTTTTTAAAGACATTTGAAACGAGGCAAATTAAGAAACAAGTACAGGCACAAAATTTGTACTTTTCCCTCCAGTGTGTTTTCTACATGATGTTCCCTCCCTCCTCCAAAAAAAGCAATCACCTCCAAACAAAATCAAAAAGTCCTGCAAACCCACAACTGGCAAATCTTTAAAAGCAAAACACTATGCTTCTCATGTAGCACTAATTCAACAAATGCAATTTTTGCCATAAATTTTATTTGAAGCTGTCTAGGGCAACATTTCCTCAGCAGTTTCTTTATTCCCTGCCCCCAACCAAACTAAAAAACCCCCAAGACAAAGACACATGCGTTTCTATAACTAGGTTTTAGTCAAGTATTTCTGACTTCTTGGGAAGAAATTCTCTGTTCAAAATTGGAACATACCATCGGTATCAGATTCTGCATTACTTATTCAGGCAAATTTACTGTTGTGTTGAGTAGGATTTACACCAAAGAAAAAGTGCAGGGTCAGCCACAGGGCATGTAGATCCCTATTCATTCTATACTGTTCCCCTCATGCTAAAAGCTAAGAAGGGGAAACATTAGCAACTCCCATCAGCTCTCCAGACTTAATTTAGTATGTAACTATTTCACTTCTGCTTGCAAAAAGATGCAAGAACTGACATCATTCTCTCCCACTATACCCAAACAAAACAAAGCACACCCACCCACCCCGCACACTGGGTGGGAGGGGAAGAGGGGGAAGAGATGACACCAATCTTGACAAAAAGTACTGGTGCAAGACCAATAGATGCTCATTTGAAAATTGACAGAAAAATTAGAGGACCAGTGTATTTGGCCCATAAGCTGCATAGCTGTGCTGTTAGTTTGGTTCTTTAGCTAAAAAAAAAGAAAAAAAACAACTTATTTTTTTAAAAAATGCTAAACACAGAAATAACAAGTTTTATAGTCACAGAAATTCTTTTCCCTGTCCCATTCCCCTCTGGAATGGAAAAAACACCACCACTCATTTTACATGAGAAAGTTAATGGTGTCATTTTTGCAACAGTTCAGGCTGATAGGAAATAAACTTATGGCAAACAAAACCACGCAATCAGTCACATGAAATCTATCAAATACTAAAATGATAGCTGAATACTAACAAACAGCTTACCTGGAATAAAGGATGGCAATTCACAAAGCATTATCTAGAAAGTAAAGACTCTCTTTTAAATTTTTTTTTATTTACCAAAATAATTTTTAAAAATCACAGTATTTTAAGAAATGAAATCCACAGTGGGATTTTAAGCACTCTTTGTTCTTTCACCACCTTGCTCAGCAGTCTCTCTACTTCAATCGTAATGACAACAGGCAGTGCTAATAAATGCAGATATGTCCTTTTGTTAAATTTGAGGTATTAGGAAACAGGTGGCTTTTTAAAGCAAAGTGGTTTCTGTCTTGCTTTTGTTTTCTAAAGCAGTTGCATTGAGTCTGGAAAATCATTATGTATTGGAATTAGAAAAAAAATGCAGCAAAATTTGCATGTTGAAAAGTTACGTCACCTCCCAGCCATGCTCATTCTGTTTGCAAACAATACAAGTCTCTACTGCAAAGCGCATTGTGTAACGTAGAGACACAGGGAGCTGTTTCATTAGTCCAATATGAATGTAATTTCCCATTGTTAAGATCCAGAAGAAAAGACGCAGTGATATAATGGAACCACTTATTCCAACATTTAAATAGCTTTAATATACACACACTCACATAGGTACCAGTGCTTTAAAAATAGATCATTCATTCCTAAAAGCAGCTTTGTTTCTTCCTTCTGCCCACCCCACCTGCCCATCCCTTTCCATTCACCACTGTTCAAGTAAGTTGATCAAAATCACACCAAATTTTTATTCATTTTTGGCCTCTGAGTTCTCTTGTAGAGATTTGTCAGCAGCTACAACACTGACTGTAGTTTCACTGTTGTGGGACAAGTCCACCACCATTTTCTCAGTGTTTTTCTTTTCTTCTACTGTCAGTGTATTAACAGTCTTTTCTGTGTTCTCCTTCAGTTTGCTGTCCTCTCTGGTCCCTTGCTTACTTTCATTCAGAGCCCTGAAAATTCAAGCAGCAGAAAATGGAAACCTTTACAATCCAAACATGCTTTGGATACAAGGAAATAGAGAGTACTTCTCCCAAACAGTTGACAAACCAATAAATCTTACTGAAATTTCCAACATTTCAAATACTTTTATTTAAATAGACAAGAAATAATACTTTCTCTTACCCTTTATCCCTCCACAGCCTAGCTACAATATTGCATTCAAATGTCTTCCACACGCCAATAATCCTGGTTGAGGATTACTCAATCCTCTTTAAAGAAACTCTAGTCAGCAAAGACATCTGTTCTGTTGATCAGATCTTTGTCAAGAGAAGGAAAATTAATGTTCCGGAGCTGCCTGTTATTTCACAGCATAGACTGATATTTATGAGCCAACCGTGTCCTGGGCTGCATCAAAAGCAGTGTGACCAGCAGGTTGAGGGAGGTGATTCTGCCCCACTAGGGTGAGACCCCACCTGCAATGCTGCATTCAGCTCTCGAGTCCCCAGCACAGGAAGGATGTGGAGCTGCTGGAGTGAGGGCAGATGAGGCCATAACGATGCTCCGAGGGCTGGAGCCCCTCTGCTCTGGAGACAGGCTGGGAGAGCTGGGGGTGTTCACCCTGAAGAAGAGAAGGCTCCAGGGAGACCTTAGAGCCCCTTCCAGTGCCTAAAGGGGCTCCAAGAGAGCTGGAGAGAGACTTTGGACAGGGGCCTGGAGTGACAGGACAAGGGGAATGGCTTTAAACTGAAAGAAGGTAGATTTAGATTAGATATTAGGAAGAAATTCTTCCCAACTCAAACCATTCTATGATTCTATGAAAGGAAAAGATCTTTGCTATTAACTTCGCCATGTGCTTTTTGGGGAGAGAGCACACTTATCGAGATTTTCCTTTATTTGAAGCCCTTAACACTTCTCTGTGCATAATTCTTTGCACTGGAACTCCAAGTTTGGTTGCAAGCATGCTAAAGATAAATAATAAGGAAGAGAAAAAGCCAAAAGAACCCCAGATTTCCATATAATTTGCTGCCATTTCCATGTTGCTCTACTGGCAAGCAAACATCAGCAATAGACTCAAGTAATATTAATTTTGGACCAACAAACTGAACTGATATTCACCTTGAAATTAAGTTTAAGCTTTAGGATCATAGTAAAGAACATTTATGTGCTACATTTGGAGTTGATAACACCAGATTTTAACTCCCAAACAGAGGGAATTTGTGGAACAATCTGTATTCCAGAAACCCTTTGCCCTTTATCTGTAGATAAAAGTTTCTTTCAGTTTGAGGTCTGATCTAGACCTGAAATGGGAATGGTATTTGGACATATGGAAATATTCAAGTACAGGTTTAAAAACAACAGTTACCTTGGATTTCTGGGTTCCTGGGTCAAACAGGATGGACAGAAGCATCTAGTTGAGCAATTACATCTGATAACTGCATCCAACAATGTTTGTGTTAGAATTCTTCCCTTGTTAGAATAATCTTTCATATCCCTGCATTTGCTTTCATTGGGTTTTTTTGGGGGGGAAGGGAGGAATGGGTGGGGAGAAGCACAAAAATCAATTGTTACATTTGGCTGTTATGCAAAGGAGTCTGCAAACCAACTTACATGCCATGCCTCAGCACATGTCGTTCCCACTCAGAGCCCTCTGTAAATGATCGGCCACAGAACTCACATGGAAAGCGCTTCTCTAGAGCTCCACTGTCAGCATACATCATGGACTCTGGGAGAGAACAAAATTATCTGCACATTGATGAGCATCAGGGCAAGAAGGGACCTTTATGATTATACTCTGATCTTCCCTGCTGCCCTTTAGGGAGGAAAAAATATCCCAAAGCAGCAAAAGAATTTCCTTTTAAAAAGTAGGGATTTCTGAAATTGTCCTCCCTATCCTAAAAAAGCAAGGTGTGAAAACTCTGTAACCACCACTATGAGAAAAGGTCAGTTAAGTACAATATGGAAATGAGGGGCGGGGTGGGGAATGGGACTTTCAAAATAATTCAGTGCTTCCCACTTAGACACCTACATGAACAACCAAAGTATTGTATTCATACCGAAAAGTGAACTGAGGTTCTCCAAAAGTGACCAGGATTTCAAGAAGCTACAGAGCCATCATGCACACTGGAGCTGAAAAATCCCATCCTCCATCTTAAGTCTGTGTAGTGGTTTGGCACTGGCCAGATGCCAGGCACCCACCAAAGTCGCTCACTCCCTCCTCTCTGCAGCTGCATAGAGGAGAGAAAATTTGTATTGGTTTTGCATGGCCTGGTTTGGGGGGGGAGGCGGGGGGCTACAGGGGTGGCTTCTGTGAGAAGCTGCTAGAAGCTTCCTCAGTGTCCGGCAGAGCCAATCCCTGGTGGCTCCTAAGATGGACGTGCCACTGGCCAAGGCTGGGCCAATTAGAAATGGTGGTAACATCTCTGTGATAACATATTTAAGAAGAAAGAAAAAGTTGTTGCACAGTTGTAATTGCAGCCAGAGGAGAGCGGAGTGAGAACATGTGAGAAGAACAACTCTGCAGACACCAAGATCAGTGAAGAAGGAGGGGCAGGAGGTGCTCCAGGTACCAGAGCCCAGATTCCTCCACGGGCCATGATGAAGACCATGGTGAAGGAGCTGTGCCCCTGTAGCCCATGGAGATCCATGGGGATGCAGAGACCCACCTGCAGCCCATGGAGGAGCAGGTGGATGCCTGAGAGGAGGCTGTGACCCCATGGGAGACCTGTGGAGAGAGGAGCCCTGTTCCCATGCTGGAGCAGCCTGTCGTTGAAGGACTGCATCCTGTGAAAGTGACCCACGCTGCAGCCATCTAGGGAGGTCTGTTTGACCGTGGGATAGACTCACATTGCAGCAGTTTGCAGAGAGCTGTTGCTCGTGAGATGGACTCATGTTGGAGAAGTTCTCAGAGAACTGTCTCCCTTGGGAGGGACCCCACAGTGCAGCAGGGAAACGACTCCTCTCCCTGAGCAACGTGAGAATCCATGGGTGATGAGCTGACCATAACCCCCATTCCCTGTCTCCTTGCGCCGCTGGAGTAGGAAGTAGAGCTGGGAAGGAGGGAGGGGTGGGGGGAAGGTATTTTTACGATTTTATTCTACTTCTCATTTTCCTGCTCCGATTTTGTTAGTAATAAACTTAATTCATATCTCTAATTAGAGCCTGTTTTGCCACCCGTGATGGTATTGGATGAGCAATCTCTGCTGGTCCTTATCTCAACCCATGAACCTTTTGTTAAATTTTCTCTCTATCCAGCTGCAGGGGGAGTGAGTGAGTGAGTGGGTGGCTTTGGTGGGTGCCTGGCATCTGGCCAGCATCAAACCACTACAGTCTGTTATATCTATTTGCAGACATGTTTTAATGCTCCCTGTATTTGAACAATTGAAGAGATGGTAGGGTTTTATGTCAAAACCAGCACAGAGAGTTTAGTGTGGAAATATCTTCAGAGCAAAACCAGAAGAGAACACTTGAGTCAATATGTAATTTTCAAATCAGTGATGCAAATCTTAGGAAATGGAGACTTGGTATACTTAGCATCTGATAGAAATTGTCATCCCCTCAACATGAAGTCTCATGAATAAGAGAATATCACTGAAAGGACGGTATCTTAACTGCACAGGTGTTTCATCTGATCCTAATAATTTATACAAAACATTTAGGATCTCATTTGCAAAAGTGTTGAGCACCTAGCTTTACATGCAAAGTCACTGGCAGCTGAGGGGACAGCATTTCTGAGAGCTAACCACCATGTGAAAAGAGCCAACTTTAGCAAAAGATGAAATGTTTTGTAATAAATTAAGGCTTTAAAAATAATTGCATGGACCATAGACAGCCCTACCAGAGGGAATGCAATACTGGATCTGATAGTCACCAACGTCAGTGAGCTAATTGGGGACATCAAGATTGGAGGCAGCCTGGGCTGCAGTGATCATGCATTGGTGGAGTTGGCAGTCCTGAGGCATATGGGTCAGGTAAGGAGTAAAGCCGGGACCCTGAACTTTAGGAAGGCAGACTTCCAGCTCTTCAGGGAGATTGTCAGTGGGATCCCCTGGGAGACTGCCCTCAGGGACAATGGAGTGAAACAGAGCTGGCATAAAGCCTTCCATAGAGCACAAGAGCTAGCAATCCCCATGAGCAAGAAATTGGGCAAGGAAGGCAATAGACCAGCATGGCTGAGTCAGGACTTGCTGGTCAAACTAACAGGAAAGAAGCAAATGCATAGATAGTTGAAGCTAGGACGGGTGACCTGGGAAGAGTATAGAGATGAAGTTTGGTTGTTGTGGGAAGAAGGCTGGGGTAAAATTAAAGAAAAGTAGAAAGTTATAGATGCAGTTTTATCCCTACGGAAATTATAGGGGGAAATGCGGTTGCTACTCCCTGGATGGAATGTGGTCAGCATGCCCGACCTCCCACACACAATACAATCTAAGGGGGACTGAATGGAGGGTGGAGCAGTGGAGACCCTGCAGCCAAGCTCTGTTGAAACCCTTGCAGAGGAGGGAACTCAGTGGTACGTTTTAGCTGATAAGCCACACAGTAGCTGAAAACCAAAGGAGACAAAGGAAGACGTCTTGCTGGTGAATCAGCAACCATGGTGAAATCACTGTCCTTGGACTGACACATCCCCATCCCAAGGTTATCTCAGATACTGTACTGATGTTACCCATCCCCAAGGTACGACCACCCCTCACTGAGCAAGATGCATGACTAAAGTCACTCAAGCTCCACCTAAAAATAAAGAAATAGTATAAAAACTGAGTTAAGAATGGGGAGAAGGTAGAGAAGACTCCATTGTAACTTCTGGGATCAGTCGACAGGCCAAACCTGTCTTCTCCCCCATAGGAAGTCCTACGGGGTAAGAACCATTCTCTGTGCATGTTGAATGATTATCTCAAGTCGGCTTTCATTGGGGATTAGAGCCTGTTATTATGTTGCTTTGAATAAGTTTTTGCAGTCAGATATTATCACCGGCAAGCCTCAAACCTTAACCTGTCACAATTTTATTAATAAAGAGTGTTATTCAGCAAACTGTTAATGTGGGTCCTTCAAGGGTGCTAGCAGTCGCCGGTAGCAGGTAAGATACTCTATTACAGGTGTGGAGACCCAGGAGAAGATCTCTCTGTTGGCGTGCGACCCTAAAGAAGTCAGTCAAACTGCCCTCCGATCCAGTGGACTGCTCAGTGAAGTCCCCATAACAGGATACTGACAGACTGGTCATGCACAATGGTCTCAGCCTTCCTGGGGTGCTGACAGACTAATCAAACACTAATGGTTTGAGGAGATTGCTGCTTTTCAAGTGACAGTTGTGTAGGGATGGGGTGAGGAAGGCCAAAGATGAAGCTGGAACTGAACCTGGGAAGGGACACAAAGAATAACAGGAAGGGCTTCTACAGGTATGTTAACCAGAAAAGGAAGGTCAAAGAACGTGTACACACACACACACACACCCCCTCCCCCTCCAATAAACAGTGCTGTCAAACTGGTAACTGGATGAGGAGAAGGCTGAGGTACTTGACAACTTTTTTTTTGCCTCAGTGGCAACCTCTTTTTCCGCACCTCTCAAGTGGGTATACAGCAGGATGGGGACTGGGGGAGCAAAGCCCCTCCGGCTGTAATTAAAGATCAGGTTCATGACCACCTGAGGAACCTGAATGTACATAAGTCTATGGGACCCGATGAGATGCATTCCAGAGTCCTGAGGAAATTGGCCAATGTAGTTGCCAAGCCACCATCCATGATATTTGAAAATTCATGGCAGTCAGGTGAAGTCCCAGGTGACTGGAAAAAGGGAAATATTGTATCCATCTTTAAAAAAGGTAGAAAGGAGGACCCTGGGAACTCCTGTCCTGTCAGCCTCACCTCTGTGCCTGGGAAGATCATGGAACAGACCCTCCTAGAAGCTGTGCTAGGGCCCATGGAGGACAGGGAGGTCATTCAGGACAGCCAGCATGGCTTCACCAAGGACAAGTCCCGCCTGACCAACCTAGTGGCCTTCTATGATGGAGTGACTACATCAGTGGACAAGGGCAGGGCTACATATGTAATTTACCTGGACTTCAGTAAAGCCTTTGACACGGTCCCCCACAACATCCTTCTCTCTAAACTGGAGACAGATGGATTTGATGAGTGGACTGTTAGGTGGATAAGGAATTGGTTGGATGGTCGCATCCAGAGGGTCATGGTCAATGGCTCAGAGTCCTGATGGACATTCGTGACAAGTGGTGTCCCTCAGGGGTCCGTATTGGGACCAGTGTTATTTAATATCTTCATTAATGACATTGCTGTGAGGAAAGGGTTAAAACCAGAAGGAGGGAATAATTTTGCTCAAAGTGACCTTGCAGCTGGGAATGCTAAGAATGTCAGTATGGGAAAACTCCATTTATTATGCCTAGTGTCATTTATCCTCTGCCTGTTCTGAGAAGTAGAATTCCTGTGTAGAGAGAATACACTCTCGCAGACATGCTTGAGCCTCCTGCTGGGAGAGAGAGAGAGATCATAAAAGCACAACCTTGTAATAAACTGTGTGCGGGTAAAGACTTTGATATATTGGGGTCGGCAGTGGGCCCCACCTACTGCCCGCTAGGATGAACTAAGCCTAATGAAACCTGTGTCCCTGTGTGCCCTTGCTTCTCCCTAGGATGAACTAAGCCAAACAGAGCCTGTGTCCCCATGTGTCTCTGCCGCCTGGTGTTGTTAGCGAGGTAATAAAATAAATCTACTCTTTGCATCTCAGCTGTCATTTGGTAGTCACCCTGGTTACCTATATGTGTCGATTCACACATTTGGCGTAGTTGGCAGAGGCCAAGAGCAACTATGCCATGGCCACAGAAAACTGATAAGGACAGTAGAACAGAACAGCATAGCCTCAGAGAAATAGATAAAGGATGTAACTTAGGCACAGAAGTCATGCAAAATGCAAGCAGGATGCTAGCTCAGCTCTGCAAGGCTGACAAAGCAGAAGTTATGCAAAACAACAATATTGCGCTTATTCAAAAGCAGGGGTCAAGGAACAGCCACCTAAAAGGACACTGGACTGTCAGAGACTGAAATGTTATAGTTCATGGCTTAAACATTGATATAAAGGACTTTTGCCCATTATGGCAGAACTGTCTAACGAAGCTGCACCACTGAAGCCACACCACCGAAGCCCACCCCACCCTGAATGGGCCTCCTGACTGAAACCTTGAACTGTGAGTTAAACTGCCTAAGAGAACGTGAGATAAGATAAAAGTGACACTTGTTCAATCATCTCAGGTCTGAGAACAAACAGATAAGGCTGGGAGAGCATCCACGGGAGGGCCAAGCTCAGCAGCTGTCCTGAAAATCATCCCTCGCTGGCTTCAGGCTGGGAGAGGCCATAAGCCTTATGGTCATAAGGCTTATCTGCTGAGACCAGGTTTGCACAGACACCCCCGTCTCCCCCCCAACCAAGGGAGGAAGAGGAGAGCCTTGGGTGTGTGGCATAACCTCTGATCAGAGGTAGTGAGCACCCCTCCTCCGTTACACAAACTGGCTCAGCTGTAAAAACCCCCCAGCTCGGGAAAGCCACATCCAAGGGACATTCACGTGAGAGGCAACTGAGGCAGTGTTATAATCCAGCAGACCCCCAAAGCGCTCCCAGGACTCATTCCTGAGGCCTTGCACCAGAGCACTGCATGCGATGCAAAGCGATGCAACCAATCCAGTCTTGCAAGAGACAGTGTCAAATTTGCCCCCCCTCAGGGGAAGTACCTGGGCATTCCCACCTGGCCCAAACATATCCATTGAATTCTATGCTTTTTGGCGGGGGACCCTCACCACCAAGAAGACCAGATGGAGAGGATTGACTGGACGCTGTTAAGATCCACAGAGAGGTGATATTTTTACCTAATCTGTCTCTGTCACTCTTCCTGTCTTTCCTGTCTTTTTCTTTCTTTCTTTCTTTCTTTCTTTCTTTCTTTCTTTCTTTCTTTCTTTCTTTCTCATTTACTGTTAAATAAAATACATCAATTTTCTGGTATTAACATTTGACCTCATTTGATTTTAATCTCGTTTCAGGGAATAGCCGAACCTGAAGTTTCTATTCACAATCCACAGAGCCCTCACTTTGCTCCTCTGTAATTAGCGGATCGCAACATAGACGCTGAAGACCACTGAAGAAGACGGCCCCAAAGGTCCATATAAGGACTTCCGATAAGGGATGCTGTTGCAGTCAGACCAGGTTCTGGCCAGTGCAGCAAAAGAGAGACTCCATATTCGTCAGAAGGCAAAGATCTTTATTTCATGCAAAGCAAGCAAGGCAAAGAGATCTCTAAAGAGAGATCCTGCTGCTCTGACCTCCATGCTTCTTCCAGCATGGTCAGGAGCAGAGTGTCAAGAACAGCTACAATTGGCTAGTTACAGAGAAATCCATTAGGATAACAAAAGTAACAAATACCATCCCTAGATAGGTATTCTTAAAACATCCCAGACAGTTTAGAAAAACTTTCTCTGTTTCTCAGCTTCTAGCTGTGGGAAGAGAATCGCTCCCACAGCTAGAGCAAAACTTCTCTCATGGTTGTCAGCTCTGTCTGTGGGAAAGGCAGCTGCTTTCCACAGACAGATCTGAAAGCTGAGAATTTCCCTCTGACCAAACCTGTCATTGTCCACAGGATGCGACCATGTAAAATAAAATGCTTTTTTGCTGGACAGCCTTCGCGAACGAAGATCCGGGGAAGGCCTCTTTTTCCTTTCAGACCTTCCAGCCTGCACACTGGATTTTTTAGGTGAGACACAGGGCGTGCAGATCTGAGCCCACCCTTTAATCCTGAGGTTCATCTGCCGGGCCAAAGCGAGTCTGGACAGTGACAGTGAGGTCCTCCTCAGGACGTAGGCGGATTGCCCCCTTGCAGGGCTAACGAGCTTCGCCTGCCCGGGGAGTATCCCCGACCGGGAATCGAACCCGGGCCCCGGCAATTACTGTGCCGTATCCTTAACCACTAGACCACCGGGGCTCCCATGTAAAATAAAATAATTCATATACATCAAGTAAGCGGGGATAGCTAATGAATATGTAATCAGTGTGTATGATAAAAACTGTTTACCCGACTCTCAGGGCACTTGATTAAAGGAAGGATTCTCTGAGTGACCAGCATGGTGCAATAAAGAATGCCTGCTTTCTAATACTCAAAACTGTGTTAGAAAGTTTCTATTTGGCCAGTTTTGGTACTAAAGCGGCATGGAAGTCTGCTCTCAAGTTGGTGGGGAGATTGGGTGGTTGTTAGTTACTGGTCTTAGAGCTCTCAACCGTGAGATTATAGCCTTACAGGGCCAAGGGAGAGAGTTGAAAGAGAACAGCGCTTTAAGGGATGCAAAGGAGTTTGCATGAGAAGCATTTACTGCTTCAAAGGAGAGGTGCTGTGAGCAGCAACGCACTATAGAATGGCTGGTGGCACACATTGCTAACAAAAGGCAAAAACATGGGAAAAGTAAGGTCTTGACTTCCCAAGTTCATGCTCTTATTAAGAACCCTTCATGGGATCCCGAGGGATGGGATGGAAATATTCGGACGGGGTCCTCGGACTCAGATTGAGTTTGAGCCAGACTCAGCAGAGAAAGAGGTGGTAGAAGCACAACCCCTCATACAAATGGAGGGCCAGCAGGATCTGTCAGACGGAGGGGCACAGGTCACTCGGACCTATACCCCAAAAGAGTTATAGGAATTTTTAGAGACTTATCGGCAGAAGAGCGGGGAGAGCACACTGGCATGGATTTTAGGAGCTTGAGATGGTGGTGCTGCATTTATTCACTTATCAGTGGGTGAAAAGGGTCTGTTAACTCCTATAGCCACTGATAATAAGGTCCAACGGGGTATGCTCAACTACGGAATATCAGGGGCCCTGATGGACGGGATATTGCTGCGCCTACACTGTATCACTGGCTGTGTGCAGCAGTTTGAACAGCACACGCAGATCCTGCTTAGTGTTGTCCCTCGGAAACTGGTGCACAACGGAAGAAGGTATTGGTTTGCTGCAGCAAGTGGGGGCGGCTCGTGAACTAATCACAGGATCTAATCCTGTTAAAGTAGCAGTAACGAGAAGTATTAAAATGCAGTTTGTGAAAGGGGCACCTGATAAATTGAAGCCCCTGATTATACCAGCAGTCATGTATGCTACTGGTAACATAGGTGCCTTCACTAATGCCTTGAGGGATATCGGGGCTGTGATCTCAGAGCTGACTGTGAAGGCAGTGAGAGAAAATAAGCTGGCAAAGCCAAAAAGGGTCACCTCAGGGTTGGCAAGGAAACAGACGTGGAACAATTGCGTGCAAGCCGGTGTTCCACAGTCAGAAATAGATGGAATTACAACATCAGAAATGTTTTGCTGTTGGTAAAAGTTAGCAAAAAGAAATAATCCTCCCATCACCCATCCTGCCACCTCAAAGCACCCCAACGCCTGGCAAATGCCGAAGCAGCGGGAGCAGCAGGTTGGCAGGTCTCCCCAAATTGCCACCACTGTAGCCTCTCACTGGGAGCGGGACCGATGCCCCTGTGTTCCTCTATCTATAAAGCAGCGATCTTTGCATGTGTTGGCTCCGGTGGATACAGGTGCAGAAGTTACTGTATTACATGGTGATATTGCTCCTAATGAATAGACTTTGCAGATCTGCGGCTTGGGAGACGGTTCCACCCCCGCCCTCCAAGCCAAGGTTACTTTAATGATAGGAGACACCTCTCCATTTGTCACAAAGGTGTTAATTGCCCCAATTAAAGAATATATCTTGGGCACTGGTGTGCTGGCAAGGTGAACAGTTGAAACACTGAATGGTCGTTTTTGTTTCCGGACTCTGCAAGTGGGATTTGTTATTCAATCTGTAACTGTTTTGCATGGGCTCCTGGAGTGGCATCCTGTTGCGTTGCCAGCACCTGCCAAGGTGGTAAATGCAAAACAGTATCTCATTCCAGGGGAGGAAGAGGAAATTACTCAAACAATTCAGGCGCTCCAATGAGTGGGAATCGTTAGAGACACCATGACTGCTTTTAACAGCCCTATTTGGTCTGTTCAAAAATTGGATGGCCCTTGGAGAGTGAGTGTTGGTTACAGAGACTTGAATAAAGTCACCCCCCTACTTGCAGTTAAGGTACCAGATATGGTTACCCTCATAGAAAAAATCAGCAAAACTCTACATCCCTGAAAAGTGGTAATGGATCTTGCTAATGCTTTCTTTTCAATAGCCATTGTTTCTGACAGTCAGGATCAGTTTGCCTTTACCTAGCAACAACAGCAGCATACCTTTCAGGTATTACCTCAGGGATGTAACCACAGTCTCTCCATTTGCCACCAAATGGTGGCAGCTGATGTAGCACTCTGGGCAGGTACTATCACTGTTTACCATTATATTGATAATCCATTGATTATGGTGGAGTCACAACTAGAAATTGAGGCAGCTGCTGAATTGCTGAAAGCCCACTAACAGGACTGAGGCTGAGCAATTAATCCAAATACAGGGCCCTGGTACTACTGTGCCTTTTGGGGGGATAGTTTGAGATGGGCAGCTTAAAGAAATACCGAACACGGTACAGCAATTCCCTGTACTGACTACGGTGAAACAACTACAAACCTTATGTGGTTTAACAAGACCAAGTGCAGGTGCTACACCTGGGTCAGGGCAGGCCCCCTATCAGTACAAACTGAGGGATGAAGAGATCGAGAGCAGCCCTGCCGTGAAGGACTTCATGGTGCTGGTGGATGAGATTGAACATGCCCTGGCCATGTGCACTGAGCAGTCTACAAAGCCAACCATGTCCTGGGCTGCATCCAAAGTAGTGTGGGCAGCAGGGTGAGGGAGGGGATTCTGCCCCTCTGCTCCACTCAAGTGAGACTCCGCCTGCAGAGCTGCATCCAACTCTGGGGTCCTCAGCACAGGAAGGACATAAACCCATTGGAGTGATTCCAGAGGAGGCCATCAAGTTGATGAGAGGGATGGAGCACCTCTGCTATGAGGAAAGACAAACAATTGGGATTGTTCAGCCTGGAGAAGAGAAGGCTGCAGGGTGACCTAATTGTGGCCTTCCAGGACCTGAATGTAGCCTACAAGAAAGATGGAGAGAGACTATTTACAAGGGCATGGAGTGACAGGACAAGGGGGAATTGCTTCCCACTGACAGAGAGTAGGTTAAATGAAATATTAGGAAAAAATTCTTTGCTGTGAGGATGGTGTAATATATATATGTGATTCATGTCAAATAGAATAAAAGAATAAAAGAAACTGTGTGTTTCTGGTTTTCAACCAAAAGAAACTGGTTGCAAATATTGCTGTAATATTGTGTAAGACTTGGTAAAGCAGAGAGAGACCAAGTAAGGCATGGCATAAGGGGGTCCCAGTTGGAAGTTTAGCTGATGTTAGCAGAATTTAGAGACTTTGTGGTTAGAACTGTTGGTGAAAATAGAGGCTTAACATATAGAATAAGGAACCTAGATTATTAGAAAATGCTTGCTTAAGGTATGTGGAGGGTGTGTACATACGGAAAAAAGAGGAACCAGTGAAGACAAGGAGAGGTCAGTCTCCTAAGGACCACCAGATGATGACCCAAGATCTGACGTACCAGCAGGACCATCAGATGAAGACTCAAGATCTGGCGTGTCAGCGAGAATCAAACCTGCACAGGCGCACTGGAACATGTCAAGTCAGCCAAAATAAGA
>VZRF01011356.1:1768-222674 GCA_013396875.1 Vireo altiloquus
TTGAAATTATAATTAACAGAATGTAGTTGATTGTGAAAAACGGTTTGACAAGAAAAGGCACATTCTCTCCTAGTTAATGTCTAGGCTGTCTTTAGCATTAAGCTAACAGGAGAGAGCAGTAGTCATTAGATGAAGGTAGATTTACCAGACTAGCTGATGTGAATGAGGAAATGTCTGGCAGCAGAGTGCTTTGATACAAAACTGAATGCTGGAAATGGGATTAGAGGGGAGATTGACTCCTGAGAAAGTGTTCTTAGCCCCGTGCTCTAGTAAGAAGGGGATACTTAGCAAGAAAAGTTCGTCTTGCTTCACTCCTTTTTTATTGACGAGTGTTAGAGTTACAGCTAAGTCATAAATTGGTTTTTCTCTCACTAAAAGTGTAACTAGATTAAACTCTCTACTCTAGTTCTAACTTGAGTTAAAAATGTAGACAAATGCTTTAAGAAGGTTTGAAATGGGTTTATATTTCATTCCAATTTGTCTTTCAGAAAGAGAGAGGCACATTCTGATGTAAAGGAAGAAGAATGTTTTGCTTCTGAGCTGGAGCCTCTTGAGTTAGCTGAAGATGATAAAAGTTCTCCCGGTACTTCTCTAACATTAGAAAGTAGTTGTGATCCTGAGCATTTTCAGAAAGAGGAAAAAGAAATGGAAAATAACTCAGTGGAACACAATTTCGAGAACAGCACTGTTCAAGATGACTTGGAAGTTAATTTATCAGATTGCATCAAAAAAGAGCTGTCCTTCGAGAAGAAAGAAGAAAAGGGATTAAAAATAGAAAAAAAAACTGAAACAGAAATTGATGAGGTTGACGTGATCCCAGCTGAAGAGACTGTGAACTTACATACAGGTGAAACTGAGGATCACAGTGATAACAACATTCTCAATGTTCAAACTGCAGTTGAACAGTCGGGCGAAATATGTATGGAACCAAAATCAACACAAACTAGTAACACAGTGGAACCAAGCAGTTTGGCTTTTGACACATCAGGAAAACCAGAACTACTAAACTTTCTGGGTGACTGGCCCATGGAACAAACAATGGGACAGAGAGTCAAAAGATCTAGAAGACTAGAAAAATCTCTGAAGAGTGATAAGGAAAGTGAAACTCCCAGTCAGCAGCTTTCTGAGATAGGTAAAGAGCAAGTGGACCTGCCTGAGACATGTACTGTTGAGAAAGGACATGAGGAAGAAAATCCACCCTATAGCTGTTACTCTCTTAGTTCAGATAAAGTTACACCAGAATTGCAAATGTTAGGACATTGGCCTGTCTCAGCCTCATTAGAACAGAGACAACAAAGGTCAAGGAGAATGAGAAAGACAGATCAGTCTGATGAAGACAGAAATACTGAAGGTGATACTAGTATGAATGCTCTTGAAACTGTAGATGTGATTCATGAGTTGCCTGTGAACACTGAAGAGCAACAAGATACAAGGAGTTTGCCTATGCACCAAGAGGAAATAGTAGCTAGTGAAACAGTAAGTGAGGAAAAAACCCAGGAAAGTAGGAGAGCAAGGAAACATCACAAATTAGCCCTCACTTTTACAAACAGCAGCTTGCCACATCCCAGAGAAGAGGACCACTTGTCTAAACTTGATGTGGCAGAAGAGAAACAGGACGCTAATTTATATGGGCAAAAAAGTAGCCATTCACAGACTGAATCACAGGACTTTGCTCTCCTGTGGAGATTAGAAAAGAGAATGCTTTTTCCTGAGACAACAAAAGTATTGCATGGCAGGCTAGATGGTTTCAAACCCAAAGACATAGATAATGCCTCAGATTCTCAGGAAAAAATACCCTATCGAGTTACATATGATAAAAGTACATTTGTGGAGGAAAGTGAGCTTATCAGTATTGATGAGTCTGAAGAACTAGATACGCTCTGTAAGCTCTTTGAGTCTGTTTCATTTGAAGCTCTGAAAGATCTGTATGAAAGATGTAACAAAGATATAGACTGGGCCACAGGTTTGCTGTTAGACTCTGATGAAAAGTTATGTAAAGCTGTTGGTACTGAATGCTTTCGGGTAAGTGAGACTGAACCAGTGGTTGCAGACCTTGATTTCGAGGCAGGTCCAAACCGTGATGAGAATCTCAAAGACGGCAAACAAACCCCACAAGTACTTGGGGCTGGTGATATCTTTGAGGCTTCAGAAGGCAAGAACTCATCAGTCAGCATTGCAGAAAGGGCTACTGAGACAGCTGTGACAAGTCCTGATGCATCTGACTCATTCACTTCTACCTCACTGGATAATTCAGTGGAACTGAAAAATTCTGTGGATTCAGCCCCTAGAACTGAAATGAGCAACGCAGCAGCAGAAGTCATTGAGCTGTCCATTTCAGGAAAGCAGAAGGGAGAAAGTGAGAGTCCTCTTGCAGATGTAAATAAGTCATCACTTCCACAACTTGATGCAGGTTTGCCTCATGACCTTAACACAACGTCTACCAATTTGAAATATGAATTAAATAATGAAAATGACAGTAACCCTTCAGAAAGCAATGCAGAAAATTCCAAAGGAACCGATTTATTACTGGAAATGGATCACGCACCTCTGGTTGGTCCTAGGAACAGTAAAGAACTGGAGATGGATAAAGAAGCTCATGAGAGTTCCACAGAGATAGGCGGTAAAGAAGAAATTGAAACTCCAAGCTGGGCTGCAGCTAAAGCAAAGAGACAAAGCCCTATGCCAACATCACATGCAGCCTTCAGTATAGATTGCCTAGAACTAACATTGCCTCCTGAACTGGCACTCCAGCTGAAAGAGATATTTGGACCTGTTGGCATTGATGCAGGTATGATGTCATTATATACATGTTTTTATGAAAAAAACCTCTTTTTTTTGGGTAGGAAACCTTTCTTTGTTTGCCTGTGCATTTTTCCCTTTATGCTTGATTTTTAGGGAATAGATTTCCATAATTCTTCATGATAGTATTGGTTGCTATTGTTAAGGCAGAAATGAAACTGAACTAAGCATGGCATAAAATATAAGTGCAGTAGTGCTACCTTCTGCCTTTGTCCTACTGTACATGCACATACTTGAAAATAAAAAGAAAATACATTGACTTATTTGCATTCTGAGCAACAGGCCTTTGAGCTTATATTCAGACTCTGAAGACATATTTAGATGATAAGGAATATGCTAATTGTGGCTGATTAGGAAAGAAGAAAGGGAAAAAACTTTTCGGCATCAGTTTAGTTGAGGAACAAGAAAATTAATGGGTCAGGGAGATGAAGTGTGGCTGTATACTTAAAAGATGACAACAGACCAGTCTTCTGGCAGATTATGGTTAAGGAAGCCATAAGCAGCTTGAACATGCATCTCAAAAGTTAAAGAATGATAGAAAAAGGAAAAACAGAAAATAGAAGGAATATACAGCTTGATGTTTTTCTCTCTTTTTTCCTCCACTTTTTCCTTTTTTTTTTCTCATTTCCATCTTTCATCTTGAAGATTACTTGATGTGAAACCCTGGATACCTGATTTATTGGTGGGTTTGATTGCAGGCCTCTTTGCCTTACATGCCTACTTCTTCAAAAAAAGTGTGTTTTTTATAGCAGAAGGGTGTTTTATTGTGTCTGAAGTATGCCCTATATTTTTATTTTAGGCATACATGCTTCTTGGTTTTTCATTTTTGAAAGGGCAAGAAACACACTTTTTAAGAAAAAGAGCTTTTATTATAATACCATGATAATTTCTGCCCTTTCCCTTAGAGTTAGGGGGATGCTTGGATCTCTGAGTTTGTGTGTTGGAAGGGAGGGATGTGACTGCTGTTGGGCTGTGGTGGGTATGTTGTACAGAAAAGCAGTTGCCGTGGAATAGGGGGAATCACAGTTTCATGGATGAACCTGTTGTTTTCAATTAATAATGCCTTTGTCAAAGAAGGGTCTGAGAGAAAAACAGAAAACAGGAGGAAAAATACAGTCATCCACATAGTCATATTTCAACAATATACAGTTAGTATATAAACAAAAATGCTTTTTTTGTTTAGAATTTTTTTTCAGGCATGACAAGTTTATGTAGAATCTCCAGAGTTAATGTCTAGGCTACTGTGCTTTCATTGCTTACATAAGTTTTATAAAATGCTTTTAATGAATATATTTTCTTTGTTCCATAAGGATCACTAACTGCTGAGGATTGTGTCGTTCATATTGATCTGAATTTGGCAAAAGTGATTCACGAAAAATGGAAAGAATCTATTCTGGTGAGTAGATTTCTTGCTTATGATACAGTGTGGCATGCCTGTATTTTGTCAGACCATTTGTCTCTGTATGTCTTGGTTTAAAGGTGTTATCTTTGCAAGAACAGTGATAAAATATAATAGTAGTTTGTAAAATGTGTGGAATATATCAGTATGTCCTAATCATTGGAGCTATTGAAAGATATTTTAAGGGATATCATGAGTGCCTCATCATGAAAACGAGATTCTTTAAAAAGAAGGATCATAGTACAGAATTTCAATACAAGATTGATGAAAAATTCCACTGGCCAAAATGCCTTACTGTTTTTTTTGATCTGTAAAAATAATTCTTTTATGAATTATTCTCTATACAAAAGATCTCCATGTACAGTAACTGAGATGAGTTCTTTAACCTATATTCCTTCACAGCTTTATGAAACTTGGAAGGCCTTTTAGCAAAATTTTTGTTTGGTTTATGCAATTAAGTCGCTAAAGTCTTAGCAGTGGGGCACATTTCTATGGTTTGACATGTTTTCAGAAAGATAATTCTAGCTTACATATTTCACTTCATAATTATTTTTTCTAAATACATTTCTTTTAAACTATTTAATCTTTGATAAGTACTGTGAGACCTTATTTTGAAACTGCTTTAATTAGAAGCTAACACTTGCAAAGTTTTCCTGCAAAATTCATAACTGACAACATTCATGACTTTACTATTTTTATTTAGAAGCGTCAGAGGAGAGATGAATCTTGTAAGTTGTCTCCAGAGGGTATGTTGTGTATTTCTCTTAATTGTGAAAATACTTAATTTTCCAGTATAAAAATATTTAATTATTTGAAACCTAAGGTTGCAAATACTCTATCTGTTGAAGAATGACGAACTTACTTATTAAGCTAAACTTTATTGCCTTTGGATCCATTTACCAATCTTATGGAGGTGCAGGGGATGGGAGGGAAGTTAATTGTAAGCAGAATCACTAGTTCCAGATAAAGCCTATAGTTTTGTGTCATTCAGAAAACTTAGAGAAGCTCTAGCTGAAGCAGACAGCTGTTTGGTAGGACTTCTGTAATCTTTGTGGCAAGAAAAGGAGCAACCAGAGAATTACTCTCAGAGTAAGATTTCTGCAGGTGAGGAAGGGAAGTCAAGAATACAACATTCACATGTTGGTCTTGTCAGAGATGATTTTAGCAGGAAGATGGATGCCTTGTTCAAAAAGTGTTAACATCTCTCGCAGTCTGGTTTTTATGCAGCTCCCAGAAGAAATGTCCCTCTATGGCAGAACCCCACTGCAGATTTGGATTGCAATGTGGTTGCAAACTCTCCACCTAGTGACCAAACAATGTTGTTGCCTTTAACTTGTAGAGGTATAAAACCAGACTGTCAAGCATTTGTCCTTAAGTTGTAGAAGAAAGGCAGGTAGACATACGAGTCAATGACTTTTTTATGAAAGCAAACTATCCCCCACTTAATGTATATGCAAGGTAGTTTACAGCTGTAAGACATGTCTTAGCACTTAAAAATTGGGTGAGGAGGTCTGATGGTTTTTTGTTTCACAGAATAGATAAAGATGATCAGACAGTCTTTGGAAAGTGGAAGTGAAGAAGGTGAAAGCAATGTGTTGGTTTCTGTTTTAGCATTAATAATCTTGTTTTAACAAAACTCAAACTGTGTAGGTTGAAAAACTTGTCTTAATCATTTTGGCATTGCATGTATATATATGATAATAAGTGTTTTGTCTTTTACGCCCTACTTTTATTGCTTTTGAATGTCCTACAGTGATTCAGCGCATAGATCCAGATGACTCAGAAGTGCTGTTATCTCAGAATGCAGACAGTAAAATACAGAAGAAAAAAACAAGCTGGGCTGCAGACTCGTCTAATGATACGCAGACGAAAACCCCAGCAACATCAGACGTTTTTCCATTTATGGATCACTGGAATGCTCAGATTCAGAAAGTTTCTCTTAGGCAAATAATTTCTGAAGAAATAGCGATGCAGGAGAGACAGGACCTGGTATGGATAGCGCCAGTTTTTTTATGTAGTTTAAATTCATTACTGTTAGTGAAATAGAGTATGTCTTATTTGGTGATTCAACCTTTTGCTGATGATTACAGCTTGAATTTGTGAGACAAATGCACACCAATTAGTATTGTTGATTACTGTGATTCAAGAGTTTGCTTGTGGTAGATGGTTCTGTTTGGAAAATACAGTCTCATTTAGAATGTAGTATTTTGATTGTTTCACAAACAGATTGTGCTGCATTTCACGGTACAGGTTAGCATTTGTGTTTGGTTGAATTGTTTTTTGATTGCTCAGCTAAAACCAAAGATCATTGTGATCTTCCATGCTTTTTATTGTGACTGCAATAATAAAAAAAAACCTCTTAGCTGGCTCCATGCCTTGTTTGTTTAGAAGTGTCCTGAATTGGTTTTAATATGTTTTTTTGTAAGGAGAATCCACAACATTCCTAGCAGATGGGACATTAAAATAAGTACTTGGGGTTAATCTCAAACAAGTTTCTGTACCCACTTCTCAGAAAACAGTAAATTTTTCATAGATTTTTACTAGTTCTTTGTTTTCCACGCAGAGTTCCTGTACTCTGCCTGTTTGGTTTGTGCCTGATACTGCCCTCTACTGCCCCACCATTGTTTAGAAAAGGTGTTCTTATTTGTAATAGTCTGATAAGCAGCTGTCCTAAAGTAGAGGAGCTTTGAACTGGTGTAGAAGGTTGGATGGATTAGCCTGTACTTTGAAAATGGCTTGTGAATTCTTTCTTTGAACTGCGTGTATGTGCCCTACTGATAACAACTACTGTCATGTCCACAGCTTTATTTTCAGTTTGGATTCATGGAGCTTGGCTTTATTTTGACCACTTTTTTCCTTTTTTAAAAAAATTTGAATATTGGAATGATCAGTCCAATTTATTCTAGGCTATAATTATGTCATCTTCTCAGATGAGTTCACAAATTAGAATATTTATTACAGACACAGCTTCAGATACTCCAGAGCAAAATTGTTTATGCTGCTTAATAATAAAGTGTTATTTCAATCCCAGGCCCTCAGAATAGAGAAAAGAGGTGGACTTTGCACAAGCTTAGCACTGGAGTAGATGGACTAGCAGGGAATAAATTCCAAAACTTAAATCCATCCCCAAAATTCTTCCTTTTACTTTGTCCGAATTATGAGAGAGCTCTAGCTGCATTACTTCAAAAGACTGCAGAGTACTGCAGTGGTGTATAATACAGCTCACTTGTCCTTACTTTATGCTGATCAGCGTGGCAGGCTGATATGGCATGTTGTCATTGCTGTGGGTATATACCAACTGAATAGATACTTTTTAAATCGTAACAAATAATGGTAAAGTTGTATTGGCTCCATCTTCACTGTATTTTGTTCTGATCAAGGACTTGTAATATATTTCTTTTGTCTTCTGGGTAGAATCGTGTCCCTTCTACAGCTAGAAAAGACTGTGCTGCTAAACTAAAGGAGAAGCAACTTTTTGAGATGTTTCCAACTATTAATCAGAATTTCTTAATGGATGTCTTCAGGGACAACAAGTAAGAAATGTTTTTACTTCTTTGTAAAAATGGTACTCAGTAACAGTTCCAGTCATAAATATTGAGAGTTAAGGTACTACTAAAGAATGGCTTTTTCCACACTAGTGCTTTTTGTTAGTCTAAACAAAGGCAAAACTAGCTGATCTTAAAGGCAAAAAGAGTATAACAACTTAGTTTAGACTAATTTTTTTTAAGAGGGGAATAGACAGTTTCTTTGACTGGGAGAAGAATGTCTCTGGCTATTAACCACTGACTGACTGTCGGTGCAACTGCGTATTTTCTCCAGAGCTGAGGTTTACATCTAGTGGGATAAATTGGTGGGTGTGGTAATAGTAGGTTCACAAAAAATGGCATCTGCCCAAAAGGAAAACACTACCATCACCTGATGTTACCTGTGAGTACTTTCCTGATTACTACAGCAGCTCTGAAGGAATGAGCCATCTCTCCATCTCTTCCTGCTGACATTGTCCTTCTCTCTTCTGAATTATATTTCTGGGATATGTGTCTACCTTCTTAAATCCAAGTTTCTGAGAAGTGAACTTTTTTTTCAAGAGAAACATCTTTTTTCATCCTTGGCCATTTGAATGTCTGTCTCTACATACAGGTTTGCATACCTGCTTGTCATTCATGTTGCTTGTCCAGGTTGTTACAAAAATATTTCCTGTTTAAAATATATCCTTCATCCTTTTCTGTAACTCACACGTTTCACCATCTCGTTTTGCACATTCTAAATGGACTTCATAGTGTTGCCTTTCCCAAAATCTGTCTTTACTTTTGATTAGTCTGCTCTTTTTAGCTTACTGAACAGCAAGAATAAAGAAGAAAAGGGGCTTATTTAGAAAGCTGATGGCAACTGATGTCTTAATTAAACTTTGATAACAAAATTTGACTAAAAATACAAGGATTTTTCTTCATTAGGGTTTCAGAAAACTGAGCTAGCTTTAAATTAGTTTGAACTATCTAACCCTGACCAGAGAAGATTTAAGATGAACTATCTTACCCAGCCCAAAGTGCAGCATTTATTAATGTCTCTGGTTAAGGTAGGATGCAATTTACTTCAGTATGTCATTTTCCTTTTAATGTTAAAGTGCCCCTCCGTTATGTTTCAGTCAACCAAGACTGCAAGTGTGTTGATGCCATTAATGCCTTACAAAGAGTATGCAAGCCTTTCTGTAATAAGCTGGAATATCCCATTCCAGTGTTTATTTTCATTGTAATCTATTTCTATAACAATATCAAGGTTTATAATAATTTAGATAAATATAGCAGCTATTAATATATTTCTAAAGTCACAGATTTTATTTATCCTTTACAGCTACTCTTTAGAACAAACTGAACAGTTTCTGAACTGTGTTCTGGAGGCAGATCCTGTAAAAACAGTTATAGCTCAAGAAAATGTTCAGCAAAATGAAATTGTTTCTTCCTACAGTGCTGCAAAGAACCGTGAGAAGAAGGTATTTATATGTTTTTTTAAATCATAGACACAAACATAGCCAAAATTGTGCTAATGAAAACACCCACAATGCATCTGTAACATCAACAATGCAAATTCCTACAGGCAAAAAAAAGTAAGGAAGAGGATGATCCTTTGGGTGAAATGTTTCAAGACTTTGAGTATCCACAATATGATGATCTAAGAGCAGAAGCTTTTTGTCACCAGCAAAAGAGACAGGAATGTTTGAAGAAGGCTGGGGAGGCCTATCGCATGGGTATGAAGCCTGTGGCAGCATTTTATGCACATCAGGTAAACAATAATATTGTGCTTTTTGTCAGAATTTAGGGAGGTACTTAAAAATGAATTGGAAGTGATAAGGAAAGCATCATGCTGACTAGAGTTGATTAATTTGGTCACTGTTCTCTGTGTGTTACACTGACAATCACAAGTAAATTGTCTTTCACTAATAATGATATTGGCACAGGAAGCTAACGTAACCAAATGTGGTGCAAGACCTCATATGAAAGGTCTAGTGCTTAGTCACACATGCTCCTTTGTCCTAGATCTCTCACACATCACATCACATGCTTGTAAACACCAAGATTTGTGTCTTAGTGGTCTGGCCAGGTTC
The DNA here is from genome assembly GCA_013396875.1 of Vireo altiloquus. Classification (NCBI taxonomy): domain Eukaryota; kingdom Metazoa; phylum Chordata; class Aves; order Passeriformes; family Vireonidae; genus Vireo; species Vireo altiloquus. Next base: position 11,566 of record VZRF01011356.1, read on the forward strand.
ACTGGAGTGTGACATGCACTGCTACAAACAACATTTTTTGAATTCTATGTATATGTTGGTGCTGAACTGTTCTTAGGCACATCTTCTGTACTTTATAGGAGTCAGACAGGTATTAAGATGTCATCTTTTGCCACAGAATCTTACTTGCTTCATCCTCCATAAATCTTGGGCAAGATTGCTGCCTGCTGTCTTCGCTTCTTCATTCTGACAATCTTTAGGGCTACAGTCTGTCTTGGGTTGGGATAAATGAAGTGTGTATGTCATGCTTTTCACGATATATCTGGTAATGGAGTGTAGATCTGCTGCTGATCAGTCTTGTGTGCTCTGGCCTTGGAGCACAGGTCTCTGGTCTTGATTTAGGCACATTTCTTAATATGTACCAGTTTGAGTACTCCTGACCAGTGCTGTTGATCATGTACTTGGTTTTAAGTATCAGCTGTTCTTGTAATCAAAGTTCCTCTACGTTGGTTTCTTGATGCCTTCAAAGAATGCCACTCCATTGACACCATGCTTAAATCTGTTACAAATATCTTCAAAGGCTATAGTTTTTCCCTGATCTAATAGCATATAAAAATTTCGTAGAAATTCACATTGTAGAAGCATTTAATTCTAAACTTTGAATTGTATTATGACAGAACAGAAATGTAATAATAAATAACTTGAATTTGCTTATTAAAAAAGCTTTCATGCAAGTGGTATAGCTCTTAAGTGTTTAGATTGTTACTGTGCATGTAGGAAATACTGATTATCAATCTTTATAATGAACCTTTTATGTTCTATATTCATATATTCTTGAAGTTTCGAGAAATTCAAAACAAAGGTGTGCAGGATTTTAAATAGAAATGTAATCTCAAGTCCTGTCTTACTTTTGTTCTTATCTGTAAGAACAAATACAATTTATTGTAAATCTATTGAAATTTATTTATTATATACTTTCTTTTAGGTAATAAAATGGCAAACTAAGCTAACTTTATTCATAAAAAATACTTTATGCTTGATGGCCTTTGTCTTGGGAATCCTTTGCAAGTGAGTTACAGAGCTGCTATCTTGGATCTGACACTAATGCACTTCAGATGATCCATTTTAAGAAAGTGTAAGACAGATCGTCACTTTTGTTCTCTTGAGCCTTTGTCAGTCCACTACCTGGAATTAAATCTTCGATTCTGTTTCAGACTGTGCCTACAGATCTTCGAGGACATAATTTGTTGCTTTGATGTCTCAGATACTGTCATTGCAGGGTTCATAGGACGGAGTTGGTACTTGTTCACTCCGTAAGGTGACTAACTGCACGCTCCTTGCCCTCGTTCCAGAATGGGCTTACTGACCTTGTCAGTTATAAAAGATGTCAAAAGTATTAGGAGAGATAATAGGCAACTATTAAAAGTGTTTACCCTTTTCTTGTCTGCAATTTCAGGAATGCATTCGGAGAATTAACCTCAAATACAACAGTCAGCAGGTTTTTCCGTATCTGTTGGGCAGTTCCTCTGACACTGTTTCACTATAATTTCAGCAAAATACTTGCAGAAAATAAAAACCTGTTGTTAGGAAAATAAATCTGCAAGTCAGCATGGAGTGTAACTTTTTAGCTTTTGTAAAGACCTTACAATTTTGTGCCTTTTCTGCCTTTTTATCTCCTTATCAAGCTTTTGTTATAATATCTTCTTTGTTCCAGCTTTGAGTAGTTTGTCACAAACAGATTTCTTAAAGTCTTCTTGTGAGTAGGTCTCACTGAGTGTCTTGCAGAAGTTCTGCTAGAATTATAAATTTTACTGCTTCAAACTTAAACTAAAAGCACCCTGCCAGTGCCGTCATTTTAAAACCAGTGTGGAGCTTAGATTATTTCTTGGTGTGTAATAGTCACTGTGCTTATGAATAAAGGGTCGGCTTCATGAGCAGAAGATGAAAGAAGCCAACCATGCTGCTGCTGTGCAAATTTTTGAGAGAGTAAATACTTCCTTACTGCCTATGAATGTGCTGGATTTGCATGGTCTCCACGTGGATGAAGCTGTGAATCAGTTGTCCAGAGTACTGCAAGAAAAAAGTGAAGGTAGGGTTTAGTTTAATAATTCTTGCCCCCTAAAAATTACACCCATTTTCTATTAAGAAATCATGATACATGGCAATATTAGAGGGAATGAATGTACTTTAATAACATGTATGTTAAAAACAACTAGGCTTTGTGTTGTCTTGTTTTCAAAGTACCCCAGTGGAATTGTTTTTCTTTCACATGACAGTGATTCTTGTTGCTGTCTTGCCCCTAGCCCCTGCTTCTTTGTAAATCTTCTTTCTTCTGTTTTATCCTTTTTTAATTATTATTATTGAATACTTGGTCTATCCTTCCTGACATTTTTAACTGAGGTGAGGATGCAAACATATGTGTCACCATTGCATTGCTTTGTCACAACTAAATTGCTTTTATAATCTTGAAAGAAAAATTACTGTGTTGGAATTCTAACCACAGTGATGATATTGTCTTCAACTTCTACATGAAAGTGTGTGATTTGAGCTACCTTTCAGAAACTTCAGTGTCAGTTTGTTGGCAGCATCTCTTGAGATCAGAATACTGCTGTTTCCAGAAATGTCATTTTATGCAGTTTTGCTCGAGGGCTCATTTTTTCTCATTGTGGAGTGTTCAAGTACTTCATGACTGTTCATGCTGTAAAAAGAGACATTTTCTGCATTAGTAGTTTACGCCCTAAATTTAAGCACACCAGGAATGCTTTTACAAGAAATATTTCTTATGCAAGGTACTGGTGCACAAACCTGATTTTTTGAATCAGCTACTTGACAGAGTATAAATAAAAATCCTGAGTGGGGCCTTAGATAACCCCTGTCTTTCAGTATGCATCAGAGATAACTAAATTCCATTATCTTGTGCTATTCCTACAATGACATTTGTGTAATTTAAACTGTAACCTAATGCTTTTTAGAACTAAATTTCCAGAACTGCACTTAAATCAGGAATCCTGAAATTGATAGTAGGGGTTCTCTGTTCAGTCCATTCACCTAAACCTAAAAAAAAAAAAGTTAATTTCACTGTACATACATGGGAAAAGGATCAATACTGGAAACTTTTTTGCAGGCAGAATTAACAGTAAATAAATATAAAACCTAAATAAAGTTAGGGTGAAGAGGAGAGTAGTTGAAGAAAGGTGTAATGTGAACTGATAATTCCAAACTGACAAATCTTGACTTGTGAGAATCTAGTTTAGTTTATTTTTTTCCTCTTTTTTAAACTCTTCATCAGTTTAGGTTGCTGTTATCTCTGAGGAGAGAGCAAGTTCTTTTGTTATCAGGGCTAGGTGCCCTAATAAAACTCATGGAATATGTTGATCTCTTGATTTCCATGCTCCAGCATAGCAGAAGACAGTCCAAATAATGTGACATAAGTGTCAAAAACTGGATTTATATTTTCTTTCTTCTTCATTTCTTTATTCAATAAAATATTATTTCTTTATTCACATTAATTTAAGTTAAAACATGAAACAATACAGAAAAATTCAGTAAATTACACCCACCTCTTTTAATTTTGCAATTTAAATTTATATCACAGGATGTAAATTCCAGTTGAATACTAGATGATAAAAACAGTAAAGCTTCTATAAAATTAGAAGGATTTTGTGATGACCACAATATGCATATTGCAAGCAATCTAGATTTTAAAAGTTTGACTTTTTCAAAACAGGGAAAAATTGCTGATATCTAAAATGTGCTTACCAGCACGAGAAGACAAAGCTCTAAATGTCTAGTGAGAGTTTTCAGAAGAATACATGGAAGGGTTGTACTGAGGTTGCTGAGGAAAATTTTAACTGTTACAATTCCTGCTGTTGCAGAGTACCAGCAGACTGGTGGTAAACCATATCTCACTGTTATCACGGGAAGAGGAAGCCATAGTCAGGGAGGAGTCGCACGCATCAGACCAGCAGCTATCAGATACCTCACTAGCCACAACTTCAGGTGAGTTTAGATGTTTGTTACTGATAAATCTTTTTTTTTTTAACCCACATTTAACTAACCGAAAACTGAAGTTTAGTTTTAGAATGCTACAAAGTAGTTTTAAACTACTACATAGATTAAGGCAGGCCTGCTGTTTCAGATTAAAGTAAGTCTGTTGTTTCACAAATCCAATGCAGTTGTGTAGCACCTATTAAATGTTAGATCCTTTCCTCTGAGATAGTTTAATTACGTATTTCCATTCAAGATTGCTAGCTTTACTGTGAAAAGTTGTTAATCCTGCTTTTTATTGGTTCCCAATACTTGCATTCGTGCTCAGTTTATGAGGAATAGCAATTTGGCAAGTCTAGGCTGGCACCAGTGTGTTTCCTGCTTTTTATATAGAGCAGTGTAGGTGACCATGAAGGTGAGACTCAAAAATAGCAATGACTTCCCATTTCCTTCTTACCTTCTACAGAATACAAGGGTGAAAATCCATTTTGAAAGAAGGGGGAATGAAAGGAGAGCAGGAATAGAGGAACAGAATGAGTATAACCAAGAATATTGGGCAGCTTTTTCTTTTCTCTAACCTTCGTCTTAGTTTCTTCTGTTTCCAGGTCTTCGTATCTCCAGACCCTGTAAAATCCTCCTTCAGTGTCACATCCGAGGACATAATGCTGATTCCCTGACTCTCACATGCACATATACTTGACTGAGAACCTTACCACTTCCTATATATTTGATGAGAATTGAAGGTGATGATATTGCATATAGTTTGCATGTTTAGGCTTCTTTTTCTTGTTTCATAGGTTCACAGAAATAAAACCAGGCTGCCTGAAAGTCATGCTGAATTGAGGAGTTGTGGAAAGAGGAATATAGAAACTGAGGTGTCAGATGACTGCCAGATAACAGAAAAAATCTCCCATGTTTCGAACAACTGCACTGGTATTTTCTAATCTGTTTTAAAGGATGCTATTTTATTAGAAGTGGTCTCAATTTACAGCAAGTGGTTTTGTCAGTATGTTTCCAATAAATTTTTGTGTGGAATAGATCCTTTCTTGAACCTGCAAAAGGAAGACACTTGAAAGGATTTGAAGTCTCAGAAATGCAGATGAAGATTTTTGCTGAGAAATTATGATGTTTTTAAGGGAAGTTAAAGTACAATTTTTAGTATAACTGTCTTCTTAGCGTACCCAATTTGTCTTTTGACCCTCACACACTTTGACTGCTGTGGCTTCTCTATTTTTAAAACATATTACCTTGTACAAAGTTATTTTGTAATTCAGAACTCTGTGCTAAACGCTTCAGAAAAGCAAAGGAGAAGTTGAAACTGGGCAACTACTGGTATTTCAAATCTAGTTACATCTGAGTGCTGAGTATTTGCAGGTTTCTTCAAAAGTTTGGTGTCTTTTTAGTGATTATATTATGATGGGTTAACCAGTTCTATTATCCTTACTCCATTCTAAACTTCTCCAGATACCAAAGGAGGGTTGTGTAAGGCCTGTGCATTAAGGCCAGCTGTGTGTTTGGTAATTTGGCAGATTTAGTGTGCTCTGTTAAAGGGAAAGACACAATGCTGTAGTTCCATCTCTTTTGGAGATCCACCTACTGGATTAAAATAGTTTCTTACTTTGTGGCTTTTTAAATGCAGCAAATGCAGTACTGTTTCACTTTACAAGTGTCTAATAGTGATGTCTTCATTCTCTGTGTATTGTTTGGTGATTTCCCTGTAAAAATATGATCATGAGACATTTAAAATGTATTTTAACATCAAAGTGAATGCTAATATTGCAGTAGTAATTTCCTAACTGGAAAATCTGGGAGTACAAAAATTATTCGGATTTTGGTGGTGTTGCATCAGCATCTAGAAATACCTGTGTAAAAAAACAAAACAAAACAAAAAAAAACCCTGACACAACCTGTCAAAAATGAAATATAAACATCTGTACTTACCAAGTATTTCCAGTAAACAATCAGAACACTTTTTTAATAGAAGTGTCTTCTAGAATGCATTGCTATTTTTATTTACATCTTTGCCTCCTGAAAGGCATATGAATTTTTGTTGCAAGGCTTTTTCAGAACAGCTGTGAGTTGTGTATTAGGAATAATATTAATACATTAGGGATTAATGTGAGGAGTTTTTAATTTTTAACCACTTTGCAGTAAATTTTATCCAGGAACTACACTCACATAGAGTTTGTATATGAATCCATATGTGTGTGCAAGTTCTGCAATTTGTATGTGTGAGTACTAATAAACAAAGAACTTCTGTGAGAAAAGCTGTCCACAAAAATAGGTTTCACTTGAAAACATGTCTGTATAAGTTGCTGACAAGCTGAAAGACAAGATGTTTCCTGAATGTAGCTGTATTTACTCTAATCCATAGACAGTGAATATGATGCATGGTAGTTTTAAAAAGGAGTTTGTCATGCTTCAACAGATAAAATAATATTTTCCTGGTGATTTCAAGTGAAAGAATAGCTTGAATAATACTTAATCAAAGGGACTTTTTCTATAATAATAGACTGCCATAGTAAGTTTTATACTTTTTGTGGGTAGTTAGTTCATCTGAATGGTGTCCTTTCTCTATTTCCTTCTCTCTGTGCTGCTCTGGTAACCAGTGGGTGAAATACAAAAGATCTGTGGTCCCCAAACAGCACTAGCAGAGCTGTTTCTGCCACTGCATGATGATGTCCTGTGTGGTGAAGCCCACACTCCATCCTATGTGACAGTGCCTAAAATGGACTGAGATGCCATTTAGGCACTTGGCCTCAAGACAGTACTTCAGACTATCAGCTGTACAGGGTTGCAAATGCTAGAATTGTCTCAGTGGAGCCAGGATCTTTGTTTTAGACCAAGGAACATCCTTCTGCTCCTGAATAGGTTTTCCTTAGTGCTGCTGTTTATAACAAATGGAGTTGCAGCTCTCTGGGACAGCTCTTTGCAGTATAGTCCCTGTTGTTTGGCCTGGGTGGCTGTCGTGTGTTGAGCTGCTTGGGTGCCCAAGCCCTACAGAGATGTGCCTGTAAACAAGGAAGTGCCAACATTTCTGATTGTTTTGGGAGGCAGCCTGATTCACTCAGCATATTCACACCATTCCTGACATGGACAAAGACATCTTAGATTTTAGTTCAAAAGACAAGCAGAAGAAGTTGTCATCTTGCTCATCTGTTCATCATAATCTAGTTGACAACTCTGCCCTGGAGATGAGAAACACAGCTTTTTGCCTTCTTTTGGCTTAGCAAGTGGATGATGATGATGATTGCACTTGACTCTCACTTCCCCAGAAAAATGCTCTGACCAATGTGCTCAGGAGTATTTTTGAAGTCGCCACTTCCTGAGCCTCTTTCAAAATTACCACTGCAAGCTAAAAGCGCAAGATTATGGGGACAAAAGAGATTCAAGAATTAAAAGTGCATAAACAGTCTCTGGAAGTGGGCTAGAACTTTTTAGAAAGGAGCTGTTGCTGGTGAGCTTCAGTGTCCTTCCGTATTATTTTTTAATCTCTTAGTCCTATTTGGATAAATACATTAAAAATGTTCAGGGTAAAATCAGCTCTACCTAGTGCTAGGAGAGTTCGTTATCTCCAGTCTGTCAAAGTCAGCAGAGAAATACCCAGCTTAAGAGCAGTTTGAAATACTTTTCTCTCTTCCTCTCTTCATTGACCTTTGGGGTACAGGTTGAGGTTCACAAACATACTCTGAATGCCCTGCCTGGTATAGGTTGGTCTTTCACCTAGCATACATTGTTTGACTATCAGCTGAACTTTGATGGAGATGATGGCTTAAAATCATAACGCTGGCAGAACCAATCTTGCCTCTGTTGAAAATAGTGACAGATCCTCAATCAGGTTCAGCAACTGAAAATGAGGCATTGCAGTTCTGGCTCAGAGAAAATAGGATGATCCTCTGGTAGATCTCAGGCAAGTGCTTAAAAGCTGTGCTGAGCTGGATACAGAATAGAGCAGAAAATCAGTGCACAGAGTAAAAATAAGTAGAATTTTATCAGTAAGGATCTCCATGCCTTCAGCTACTTACCAGTATTCCAGAAAAACAACACTGGAGTTCTTGTATTTCTCTGGTTTTATAATGTATTCTGGGATGAATTCTTTGAAATACAATTATTTCAAAATGGTGTTTCAAAGTAGGTTACTGTTTAGAAGTTCCAGCCGTTCTGATGTCTCTTGCAATTACATTGGTGAGAATCCATGAGAATCCTGAGGTATTGTGTAAATTCTGTAATTTTAAGATACTTAAAATAGCAGTATTGCCACCAGCACTCTAAAATAATGTGCAACTATTTTGTGTACCACATTCTATTCTATTCTACTCTATTCTTCAACAGTATGTGATTGTGACAAATGGTAGCCTTTAATATGTGACTTTTGGTGTCTTCTTTTACAAAATATTTTAATAGTTATCTCAAGTTTCAATTTAGGAAAATTACCATTTTTTAATATACAAAATTAATGCTCCTGCTAACATTGATAAGTGATCTTAGAGTAAAAAAAAAAAATACCAGAGGTGCAATGAAGAAAGTTGTCTGAAGTAATGTGACTGTTGAAAAGCATTTCAGTTGATTGTGAAAGTAGTAGGGCAAAAATGTTATTTTAAAAAATATTTCAGGATACCTTGACAATACTTAATGACTTTGGCTCTTGCTTTTAATATCATGTGGTACATCCCCCCTCAAAACCCAACCAAAGCCTAACTGTTCATGCTATTTCAGCCAAATAAACTCTGCAGAGGATTAAATGACTATATGTGAATATGCACGTGAAAAGACCTAGTATTGCAGCTACCAATTGTAAAAGTTGTTAGGACCACTACATTGGAAGATAAAAATTTCTATTTTTAAATTAAAATAAAAAATGATTTTTTTATTTGTATAAAGTTGTACTTTTGCTGTTAACTATAATTTTGTTTTTTACTGAAATAGTTTTGTAATTTGCATTTAGAATTTCTAATGTGAAAAGGAATTTACATAATCTAGTTTAATAAAGGATTTTTGCCACAAGTATAGCCTTCTGTCTTTCCTTGGAAAACTATGTTTCAGCTTGTATCAAATTTTTTCAGATAGTAGTCTTGGAGTTCTGCATAAAAGCCACTTGCTTGGCTTCAGGATACCATCTGTAGGAAGATGAAGCAACCATCTGCAGGCATAAAAAGGAACAGATTTGTGGCCTGAATTTCAGTGTTGCAAGTGGGAGCTGAATGCTCAAATTACTGAAAACGAGGGTCATGGTTTCAGGGGTTTCTTTTGGCCTGAAGTAGCTAAAGAGATGCTATTCCAGGCCAGCTTATTCATGAGAGAGAGCAGTGGTGTATGTCAAGGGGAGGGGCCGGTCTGACGATGGGACAATGGGGGTTTGGGGGAGGGAAGTATTCTGAATAGACCTCATTTAGCAAGAGCTCTTAGGTAAGGGGCAGTGAGAGGCCGGATCCTGAGGAATCACAACGCTGTACCGTGGTGGATACAGAGCTAGCAACCCTGGCTTTTCCCGAGCCTGCCCTGTTCTGCTCAGGTGCGGGTATTTTCCTGTGTATTGTCCTGCAAGTGTGGAATGACACCCGAGACCAAAGTGCTGGCTGGAGTCTAACCTATTTTATTAGCTCAGTTTCAGGACAACTTGCTGTGACCCAAGGTGACTCCTGCAAAATCATTCTTGTGGTTTCATTGCCTTGCAGCTTGGGTTGACGCCAGAAACAAGTCAGGCTTGTACATTTCCACAGCAAAGTTCTAACTCATAAGCTGTTCAAGACAGCAGGGAACAGAGGTTTTGGGAACCATGAAAGCTTGGCAGATGCTGGTTTAGATCTTGAGCCACAGTTATTAGACCAGCATTGGTAAATGTCTGGTTGATGTGTTCTCCTTACAGGACTGCCTGCTTTGACAGTGCTGCTGAAGGTCCAGCTTGGGCATTAGTCTCTCAAACTGTGATGTTTTAAAGTGGAGGTACCTCTGCTGGACTTGCCTTCTGTCTTGGGGCAGCTTAACTCCTGTTGCTAGAATAGTCCATCCTGACTCACTAGCTTCTGTTTCAGTTCATGGCCTTATTTCCTGAGTGCCTCTCTGCTTCCAGCTGGGAGTTTGGTCTTCAAAAGCACCCTGGGGATTTCTGGGAGTCTTTCTCCATATTTAAATAAGAGTAATAGGATACTATAGTCTGTCCTTACTCTAGGAAAATTATTTGAACTTTAAGACTGAAAACTGTAGTGGTAAAATAAAAATATTGCTTAAGACAAACAGCTTTTTAGCTCAAATTATTAAAGCATAGTTAAATGTGTCTGGTGAAGCTGGTGGAACATGTCATACTACTTGACAATAGGTGGTGCCCTTGCCAATGGCAGAGTGATGGTGGCAGCAGTTCTTACTGTGCCCCTACCAGAGCAGAGTTGTTTCTCTGTGTGACAGGTGCTAAAGGATGTTATTACACATCACGTGCTGTTCGTTTCTTCCTCAGAAGGAGAGTACTGTATTTGGAGTATTATTTTGGTGAATTTTTTCTTCTTTACAGATGGGTGGGGTAGAATAAGTTTTCAAAATACACTTGCTGCTCTGTGCTAGAGATGGGCAAGACAAGTTCATTTTTGCACGCAGATTTGAAGATGGTAATATCGAGCTTTCTCCATCAGCTACCCTGGGTTGATTTTTGTAGGTTGGATGCTTGGACGGATCAGTCTGTTTGGAGACTGACACAAAGGCATTGTGCTGTTTGGTGAAGTTCAGGGCCAGTGTGGATGCTGCTGATGGCACAGTCTTCTTGAAAACCCTGATGGGGAAGGACTCTCTTGATGCTGGTTGACTTTCTGCATCATGGGGCCTGGCTGTGCTAGCAGTGGCTTCTCATTAGTTGCCATTATTAAGTTTCTTTTTTCCTACAGGCTAAGTGGCTTCTACATGGCAAGGAGCAGGGAGTCACTGTCTTTGAGGATAAGCTCGGAGAACCTTTCTGATGAACAGCGCCTGTGTTTGTCCTGAGTGACAGGAACTTCAGAGGATCCAAGAGTCTTCATCACCTCCTGGGCCAGCCTGCCCTGTGTCCAGGACTGCTGGAGAGCCTTTGGGTGCTGAATCTGGTCTGCAGCCTTCCTCTCCCACACCTCAATTGAAAATTCATCAGGGAGAGATGGCGAGGGAGACTACAGGGCATGGAGATAATCTGTAAGAATCTTGGGAAGATCTGTGGAGGCATGTGGATCGGCCATGCCTGAGGGATCATACTGCCCTGAAAGAGCTGTGGGGAGGGTTGGCTACTGGATCCAGACAGTACCAAGAGACTGCTGTGATGAAGAAAGGCCTGTTACAGCATGAAGGACTTTATGCTGGAGGATGGATGGTGGCACAGAGTAAGAGCCTGGCAGTGAATTGAGAGGATGGCAAACACTAGAAGGGGCTGCAAAACCTGACAGGAAAAGTTGTTGAGTGTTGGGTAGTGCAGAGGTGTCCAGAGACTCTGAAGGGCTGCAGGACCATGTAGCAAGGAACCATGCATGGGTGGGGCCCTACTGCTAGGGCAGCCCCTTTCCCTTAGCTCCAGCAGAGCAGTGCTATCTATCCAAACCAGCCTCTCAAAGCAGACTGTCACTGGCATACACCATTCAGAGGTCTTGCTGAATTAAATGTAGCAGATAGGACTCGGCATCCTTGTTTTATACCATGTTCAGCTCTTCTAGCTTTATTTATGTAGCTTTCATTTTTAAGAGTGCTATGCAGATCTTTGTCTTGACTGAGAAAAAAAACTGTTGCAGACTTTGTGGGTGGGTCTGGGAAGACCGTTTTGGTGACTTTTGGTGAACAAATAAGGGGCTCTTAACATCCATTCCATAATGGACGTTTTGGAAATCCCTGCCTCTTCGAGGGTTGAGAAAAGCAGCCACATATGCCCAGTGCCACCAGAGGCCTGAGACTCTTATGCTGTCATGCTGAGTGATCTTTAACTCAAGCTGTGTAAACAGAAAGGACTGAGGAGGACCACAGGATAAAAGCCACCAACTTGCTTGCTTTCCTCCCTATTGTCCTAAGCTGCTTTGTGTCCTCTGTGTCGAGTTGGGTCTAAAACTTGATTTGTGTACTCCTTGTTAGTAGGCAACATTTTTTCATGTGGCCCAGGAAAAATCTTACATGACTTGAGGAATGCTAAAATAATAGCAAAATATTAAATGCTGATGCATTTCCTTGATGTGATACCTCAGATTTTTGAGGGCAGTAGAACATTTGAGTGTGGCAGTGCTACAATTAAAATTGTTCTCTCTACAAGCTTGGTAAGCAACTGCATGGATCAGTGTTATTTTTGTATTACCTTGAGGAACAGGACTCTCCTTTGTAGACATCTGTGGCTAGTCATACACACTGTCCAGGAGAGCAGGCAGTGGAAATCCTCTGCCAGTGCCACAGATTTAATCAGTTTGGTTTGTAAACGGAGAAATGGTAGCGCCAAGAAGTTGGTCTGTGGGAGCTCTCCATAGTAGTGTTTGCTCCATGTTAGCTAACTCACAAGGCATTGCCTTGGATTCCTGCCTCTAAATCAGTGTAAAAGTAGTCTTCCTCCCCTGTGTGCCCTTCTTGCCTTTTCAATTACCTCCTTTTACTGTCTTGCAGTGCCATATAGACAAGTTTGGACATTTATCAAGGTAGCCATGTAAAGCTACTTTAATACGCTGCAGAGAGCAGAACATCCTCAGAGGGATGATGCACTCTGGCTGGCAGGGGGGTTTCCCCAAGACACTGCTTTGGGAGCAGGTCAGAGCACCCATGTCAGGCTCCTGTTCTGAGCCTTATTTTTGGGGTAACATTTCCACGTTTATGGATTAGAAAGGAGAAACTGGCAGGTGAAGCAGAGAGCCTGAGACTAAGCAGTATGAGTATCCCTATATTCTTCGAAGCAGGAGCAAGTGGGAAGAGCACATTCAAAACAAAACCGGCTGCTGCATTCAGATTGCTGTGTTTCCCAAGGGGAACTCCAATGGCTTCTGCCATAGCTGGGGCAGGAGACCTGGCTTGTTTTCTTTCCTAACAAGACGAATGCACAGTCAGCAGCACCAAGAGGGCAGGGCGAGGCCGCGGGGCTGGGGCAGGCGCTGGGAAGCAGGGAGCGGGGAGCAGGGTGTCCGCTCCCGCCGTGGCTGCGGGATTGCGTGCTTGGCGATTCCCCCGGGGTCGGAACCGGAGCCGGGAGCCGGCCGGAGCCGCCGCTTCCCGGGGCGCGGAGCCACCGGGGCCTGCGGGAGCGGGGAAGGGGGAGCCCCGGGGCGGCTGCAGCGGGGCTGCTGAGAGAAGAGGCTGCCTCCGCAACTTCCCTGCTGCAGAGCCAAAAGAGGAACCTGCGTTTCCATCGGCGCTGGTTCCCGGCGCCAGCATCTGCTGGCCCGGGCAGCCGCGCTGGGAGCACCTCGGCGGCTCGGAGCCCTGGGCCAGGCCGCGGGCCGGCCCTGCAGCCGGACAGCCTCAGGTGGGGGTGGTTTCACAGGGAAAACAACTGGAGCCTCCTCCACGGTTAGCAAAGCCACTTGCGTTAGTTTTGCGTTGGATCCAGGTGGGGGCAGGAAGTGTGAATGTCTCCCGGGAGAGAGAAAATTGCAAAAGTCAGACAGTTTAGAGAAACAGACGTGGGCTTGCATGTTCTGCACGTTCTCCCTTTGAAAATTAAAAAAAAATAAAAAAAAATTAGGCTCTTTTTAAACAAAATAAGCACACTTCTTATCTGTTGTTTATATATCTGGTGCTAGACATAGGCAACAATTAGCTTTATTTTATAATGATCCTCTAGGACAGGAGAAAGACTTGTAGGGTTAAATACAGTGGGTATCAAGAGTGCCATGTACTTCCTGAGCACTGCACACACCATACCATTTGAGGCAGACCAAAATCAGAGCTGAGCGAATTTGAGAACAAAAAGGAAGTCAGGCAGGGGGGACAGGAGCAATCGCAGAGGCCTGCCCTCAGCCCCAGGGCTGCCCTGTGAGGTGGCAAATGTCTTCCGTATATTCCAGCAAAAAAACCATAACCAGGTAAATACAGAAAGAATCTTGTTCCTTCAATAGGCCAGATGGGTATTTTGAAAATAGTACCTGACTGGGGGAAGAAGATTGAATTAGTTTCTTAGACACTGGACCAGGTTGCCAGGGAGTCTGTGGACACCCCAACACTGGCACTGTTCAAAGCTGGGTTGTATAAGGCTTGGAGCAAGCTGGTCTAGTGGGAGGAGTCCCTCTCCATGGTCAGGGGGGTTGGGACTGGGTGACCTTTAAGGTCCATTCCAACCCTTAAACATTCTATGAGTATATGATGCGACTGCTTTTATGCTAGGCTGTCCTAGAACGAGAGACAGGGGAGTTAAGTAATCCTCAGTGCAGTTCCTAAACACGCCTCATTTTCAAGAAAGGGGATGTAAGTTTTCATGTTGCTCTGTAGGAAAGCATTTCCCGGACATTGTCCACCAATTCTGTGCTGATGTCACAGGGGAAATTGTGCTAGGAAGTTAGGACACTGGATTCTGTGTATCAGATTCCAAGAAAACATAAAGCATGTAAATATTAGTTTCGTCACAGAGCACATGTTGCTGACAACTTAACCACAAGAGAAATATCCCAGAGAAAAAGTTAATTAGTAGCCTCCACACAGTGGGGAAACATAAAAGTAATAAAGAATAGTTCTGTAGTTGAGATAGCAGCAACCTGTGGTCTCAGAAAGTGGGGAAATCTCTATCTGCGTTCTCTCACAAGTGTATGGGTTTAATGTATGGAGCTGCATCAGTCTTGGAAAGAGGCTGAATGAGCGGAGATGACTGCACCCAAATCTTGGCGCCAAACCCATGTTTGATCATTGTTTGCTCAACCCAGGGTTTTCTGTTTTGGGCCTGAGAGGTCTGTGCTGCTCAGGCATGCTCAGGTCTGAGTTGCTTGTACCTTGCACCCATCTCAGCACTGTACACAGAAGCTGTGCAGCTCAGGGCCAAGTCCTGCACAGCAGGACTAGCTGGAGAGCTGCTCTGTGGCCACCTGAAGCATAGGGCAAGCCTGTCACTGAAGGCGAAAAGGCAATGGCACGGGAAGGGACTCAAAAGCTGAGATGAGTTGAAAGTTGAACTTTGTAACTCAGGAGGGGTGCAGGAGAGTCCACAGGGAGAGAGTGGCATTTCAGGCATGTTCCTTCATTTAGGCTTCTCTGTCAGGCATGCTCCAGTCAGAGCATTCTGGAGGGCTTTGACTCACCTTCTGAACGCCTCTAGTCCTGCCCACACAATGTGTCAGGAACCTGCCTCATGCTAGATTTTGGGTTCTGTTTTATCACCACCAGCTTCAGTTTGTGCCACTTCACTACGAAATCTGAGGGGTATCTAACCCGCAATGTTAGGTTGCTGAGGAACCAAAGCCTAAACTCATCAAGGCGTAGTAAATAATGTGGGAGAGTTTTACCAAAGTCCATATAGGAAGTGCTTGTGAGACTGTGTTTTCATTTCCTCTTTCAGACTGAGTGCTCTCGCAATGAGTAATGCTGCAGAAGGTACTGTGCCTGGTCTGCTTTAGCGACTCCCTTAGCAATGCTTTCTACCATGCTGTGAGTCAGCCTCCCTTTTGCTGGAGTATCTGTTCCTGGGAAGGGAATGACTTCACCCCCAGGCTGAAATGTGTCTGGGTGACCTACCTGATTTCCCCTGTATTGCTCAGGAGCTCGGGGGAAAGCAAATAGGCACATCCCAGCTTTCCCAAAACGCAGCTGGCATCCTGACCACATACATTGTTCCTGCCTCCCTTTGAAAATGATACCAAAAAAGAATTAGGCTCTTTTTTTCACAAAATAAGCATACTTCTTGTGTGTTGTTTATATATGTGGTGCAGTGGCTAGATATTAGCAACGATTAACTTTTTTTTGTGTAATTTAATCATCTAGGACAAGAGAAAGGCTTGTAGGGTTAAATACAGTGGGTATCAAGAATGTCATGGTTTACTTCCTGAGCACTGCACATACCATACTATCCAAGGCAGACCAAAATCTGAGCTGAGCGAATCTCAGAACAAAAAGGAAATCAGGGAGGGGGGACAGAACAGCTTCCTTCCTTAATCTCAACCCCCTTCCTACCATCAGCTGCTGTCTTGTTTCTCCAAGAGGGACAGAAAGTAGTGGATTAAGAAGAAAGGTGACTTTTCATTGTAGACTGACCCATGTCAAGACCCTGGGTAATGTTATTTTACATAATTTCTTATAAACCCTTAGCTACCTGTGGTTTAAGACTTCATTTTTTGCTGTCATCCTACTTCTCAATGCAAAAATAATTTGCAAAAAATCACTCTGCCCACTCTGCAGAAAATAAATATTTTCCACAACAAAGTGCTTGTTTCTCAAGGTCCCAGATAATGACTCATAATAAGTTTTTTAAAAAGGGAAGCAATGTATTTTTTAATGTATTAACTATTCTCTCATAGCCAGATGTTCCCCTTCATTGCACAGCATGAAGAGGTGAAAAGCAGCAGAAAAACTGCAGTAAGAAAGACAAAAAAAACCCCAAAAGCCAACCTAACAAACAACCAAGGATCAAGAGAAACAGGTCCGGTGTCAATTTTACACCTAACTTTGGAATTACCTACACCTGCAGAGTACATGGAGCTGAGGGTCTTTAGTTGGAGTTCTAAGTCTCTTGGAAGTGAAATGATGGATCAAATTCATGAAGCATGTGTGTTACTAAGAAAGGTCTCAAATAAATAAAATTCAACTGTTTTTGGGAAGTTATTGGGTCAAGATCATTCAGGAAATGTAGTGGAGGGAAATGGGTGGAAATCAAGTCATGTTAGAACATGTTTCTTACTCTACAGTTTTGTTTCTTTTCTGAGTTCACTCAGTTCAACAGTTGTTTTTGAAGTATTTTACAGATGGATGCACTCTTTTCCAAAATGCAAACTACTTAGCCAGATGGCTTCACATCTGGATTAATCTCAGCATGAAACAGAGAAGAATAGTTGCATTTTTAAGCATCTGCTCTCTATAGCAGACCTAAAATTGGTGATGATCACAGAAGACATTTATATCAGTATAATTTGCAAATAGTATTTATTTCTCTACTTCTGACAGTTCTGAATGTTTTTGATGGAAACATTTCAAAATGTTTGGGTGTCTAATTTGTTTTATCACAATTGCAATGGAAACTTACTGCCTGATTGCTTAGGCTGGTGTTGGGAAACCCAAACCCAGTTAAAAACGGATGAATAGATGTTTAATGTGAAAATTAAGAAAGAGAAGTTCTCACATAAACTTGTTCAAAATCTTGTCTCAAACTAAAAGGAAGATTGAAGATTTTAAGAAGATAGGATTCCCAAAATGCCTTCTGTGAGCCTTCCTTACCTTCATCAGTGTTGATAATTAACTGAATTAATTTTATTTTATAGAGAAAAGAAACAAATTGATTCCCCACCCTAACTGTTCAGCACTGCTCTGCAAGCTTTGCATCAGCAGGTTTACGACACGTTTACATAGGTTATATTCTTTTTATATTTTTGGCACAAACTGCCTTTCATCTACACATAAATTATCTTTTTGTTTCTTTTTTGCTTTGTCTTGTAAATGACTTTGTTGGTTTTTAATCTTTCTTGGAAGCAATATGTCTTTATCTTGGAATGCACTGTGCTGTCATACTATTAATGTGGACCGATTCATTAACTGTCTTCAGAGAGTTTCCATCCTGCAAGAAACATAAAATGCATGGCTTTAGATCTGGATCAGGCAGTCTGTTCCTACTGTTTCATGGCTAGATGTGGCCTGAGATAACTTCACTGAGCCCAAAATATTTGCTGAAGATGACTTGGTTTCCAAGTCATTCCGTGCTTCTGGGTTTCAAGGCTGCTTGGGAAGCCAGTGCTCATGCCTCTGTGTGAGGAGCAGACATTCCACGGCACTGGTGATCTGAGCCCCTTGGGTTCAGCCCGGGGGCAGCTCTCCTGCTGTGCCGGTGCGCTTGGGCTGCTTGGGGAGAATGGGACAGGAGTGCCCTCCCTGCAGTCTGATTGCAGTCTGATCATACAAAGTGGACAACCTCTTGTGCTGATGGCTCCTAAAGTGTAGACCATAGACCTTGAAATACCGAAACTACCATCACAGTTTTGCTTTCAGTGTTGTGGTAGTAGTTGTGGTAGCTGGAAGTGATGAGAATCCGGCCAGCTCAATTCGTCTATGCTGGGAAAGGTGAGAGTCTCAATGTCTGTGGTCCTTCCACCTGCTCAGCCTCCTTATGCTGGTAGAAGAGAGGACATATATGCTGATAAAATGATACTACTGATCAATCCTGACCAGTGCTTCAGAGGTATCCTCACTGAATGACAACAAAACCGTGTACACCAGTGTTTAATCAGTCCGAAGTTCCTGCCTTGGGTTTTTGCACAAAGTCAGCCAAACATGCATACTCTCCTCTGTAAAGGCAGGGCCATATTCCAGGTTCCCAAAGAATATCCCAGGTGTTGTTCTTGCTGCCAGAGAGTGAATCACACGTAGCCATGCCGGGCAGTTGTCGATCTGCTCCTTTTCTCCTCGCACGCATTGGGCTGCTGGGCTGTGCCGTGCCATTAGTCCCTGTAGCAGGGAGGAGGCAGCTGTAGGAGCAGCAGAGTGCAAAGAGAAAGCTTTCTGCAGCCTGGAGGGTTTGCCTCCCTCCCCCATCTTCGAGGTTTTTACATCTGCTCCCATAGTCACCAAAGAGAGAAAGATATACCCACTCATATACCAGCCCACAACAAACCCACACAGGCAGAGCTACGAAGCTCTCACCAGGAAGCTGACTTATGCTAAACCTCTCCACTCTTTCGCGTCACACTGCATCTGGGTCTGCTGTCACTGCTGCCTCCAGATGAACTTGACCCAAAGCTGCCAGGACTACTTTGGCCTGTATGTGCAGGGGTCTCTGATTACCTTTAGAGCTTTTGGGTTTTTTTGTCCTTTTAATAATACAATTCTTCTAATCTGCTTATAAAGAAGTCTATCTGAAAAAGCCACGAACACAGAACACGACTCTTCTTTTTTTCTTCCCCTGTCTTGTCTAGGATAGTTGACTTCCGTAACGTTTATTTTCAACAGACTCTTTCAGCTTCCTGCCTCTGGTGAGTTCATTGCATTTTCTTTTTTTTTAGGAGTCTTAATGTGAATTGATATTCTGAATCAAATTCAATATATTTTGTTTTACTTTTGCTAATTACTTTTATTAATAAGTTTGTGAAATTGGTTCACGTAACGAGTTTTACTTTTCTGTTAAACACCATCTGTTAAATGCTCAGTATTGAGATAAACAATTAAACACTGGTCTAAATCTTGCATTTTCTGGATTTTCATTTGTTCCAGAGTTTTTTTCACTGCAACATAAAAAGGCCTTAAATAAAGTAGAAAGATGGGTGTGATGGGCTGTGCCATGACAGTTTCTTCCACGTTAACTGATGTAAGAAAAAAGAAAAAATCGGAATTACTCTCAAGATGGTGGATCTGATTCTGATGCTCTTTTCTTTTGTATGAACTATGAACCCAGGAGTGATAGATATGTAAATCTGCAACACTTCAACGGATGGTCTTCTTCGCCATTTGTGAAGTACCTCATGCTTATGAGAAAACTGTTCTGCTTCATCTTAAATATTCCCAAGCAAATTTAGGTGAAGATTTTCTTGTGAGAATTTGAGAAATGAGTTCTTAGGACTGGAGTGAGATTCAAAGTATTTTTAATTTGCCAGCATATCTGTGATTGGCTCCGGCTCCAGCAGCTGCCTGGCTCCGCTGGGTCTAACAAATGCCTGTGCCGCCTTCTGAGATGGAGGATTTCCATCTAAATGGCCATGTCTATAACTCTTTGCATTCACATCACTCCCATGGCTTCTTCTCTGCTTTCTGAGCCAACTGTGTCATGCTCATGGTGTGGGGTCCCCTTACAAGAGCAGTAAGTGTGTGTGCATACGCGCACATCTGTGCACACCCATTTTCAGATTCTGCTCACAAAACCTGCATCTTATGATGCTCCAGTGATGATGGAATGGTCTTGTCACGTTGCCAGTGAGATGCAGTTAATCTGAAAGGTGAATGAGGATAGAGCACACTGAGGCTGGAACCATCTCCCTGACACAAGTCCCCACAAAAAATCTGAATGTGGATTTAAGATTTTCTAACTTCTCCTTTTTAGCTGTGTTTCTACCTGTGGATGGGACAAGAGTTGAGCTGTGGCATCTGGCAGAGGCCATCTTTAACAAGGGATCTATCCTGAAGACAATACTTGCAGAAGAAAAAAGGTAGGGTAAATGAGTTAAGTTAGTTGTGAACAGGCACATCTGTTAGCAAATTCTGGTGTCTGTTGCTGTTGGAATAAGGTGGGATGGTGCTTTATATGTTGCTGCTTCATACTTCACATTTTCAAGCCCACCATTTAGATCAGTGTGTGGTACGTTTGTGATTTTCCAGTAGGAAGGACCATATGTGTATACTTACTTGACTTTAGAATGGGGCTTGATGTAACTTTCCAGAGACCAGTCTGAAGATCTGTCATACAAATGAAGTCAATTCTGCTGGAGAAAGTGGGTACAGGCTTCATGTGTATACCATCTTTGAGACTTGGGCAGTAACCACAGGGTTGAAAGGCCACATGGGCACTTGCTTCCTGCTAAGTTTAGAGAGTAGGCCTTAGTGAGGCATAATACCAAGTTTTACATTAAATTAGGTGCTGCAACCCAGGAAGAATTGTAGGTTTGTAGTTATAGAGAATTGGTGTTTTTATAAGTAATCTGTACTTACTAAATTCCAGAGCAAGGAATTAAATTTAAAAATGGATTTGCTTTTCATGTATAGCCAGACACAAATTCATAGGCCATCAGCAGAGCAACATGGCTGTAAATTACTGTCATTTAATCCTACTTTAAGGTAATTTTACTGTGCCAAAGCAGTGTGAAATCAGTTCATAGCAGAAGAGCCTCAGGCCTCAAAATTGATGCTAAAGTCACATTGCTGGTAACAGCTGCTAGTGCCAGTGATTTTTAGGGAAGCAATCTCTTCTGCAGTGAGAGGCAAGCCATATAAATCCTCAAAGAGGTAAGGGGATGATCTGCAGCACAGCCACAGCACACAGGAAATGAGCAGCCAGTGTGGTGGCTGTCTTTCAGGCTGCACCCATTTCATAGAGCAGTGGGTCTGCACCAGCGGAAGGTTCAGAGGAGCTTTTCTCAGTGACACTTTCTGATAATCAGCCAGGAGGACACCCAGGAAGGGAGACGAAATTCTGCTGTTTCTCCTCTTGCTTTTGCAGTGCAGTTCTAGATGTATAATAGCAGGTGGGTTAGGCACTTTAATGTTAAAGATGTTCTGTAAAAATGACCTCTTCACCCCCCTTTTTCTTTGTGAAATGTTGGTGCTGTGATTCTATAGTTTTCCTTAAGAAACAGTAGAATGTTACTGAATGCACCATTCAAAATATTAATTTGATTGACATTGACCATAAAATCAAAAATTGCAGACTTTTCTATAGTGGTTTTGATTATTGTTTGAAAAGAGATAAAAGAAATAACTGTAAAACTTAGCTTTTTCAAAGTCTTCATGTAACATTTCTGACATCACACTACACAGCTTAAGATCATTCCCAAATTAGGTTCTCACTTTTTGGTTAGTGGTGTGTGGTTTTATTAAATTTGCAGTTTTCAAATATTTCCATGCTATGACACAACTCACAGCTGAAAAATATTTTGAGATAACCTCAGCACAGCAATTAAGAAAGGAAGTTGGCTGCAGCTGTCTCAAGCCCACTATTAAAGCATTATGGCCTTAAAATACTGGACAGGATCACACAAACACAACAAAAGAATGTAACAACAAAATTTGTGGGCTGTGGCCTACCATTAGCTCTTCTCCGCAAAACCAAGTAGAATTTCATGTTTGCTTAGAAAAATTTAGCTGTCCTTCAATTTTTATGTCAGTGAAGAACTGGAAAACCTTCCCAATCCACCAGAAGGATCAGTGTACAGTGGAAGGGGAGACTTTTGGAGCCTGGGAAACCTCTGTACTGCAGCAGTGAGTGTGAGTACTGGAAGTCATGGCTACAAAACCTTGGTGTATCAGGTCTAACATGAGCAGCTGGCAAAGTGTCAGGGAGCAATAGTGCCAGCAGTCAGAGTCTGTCACTGCTGACAAGGTGGCTGAAGGATAGCTGGGAACATGGTCTGAGCACTTAGTGCATGCACATATTCCTCACAGAGTGGGTACGGGAGTGGTTTGTGCCCAGCCTTGCTTGTGGCTGTGCCCTGTGTTTATCACAGACCCTTATCAATCACCCCCTGCACAGCTGCCTGCTGCTGCGTCTGCACTGTATTGCATTCGCACAAGGAATTGCATTTGATCTTTGGTTACAGAAGCCAAGAAGAAGTGTAAATTCCTAAGGGATGAGGATGGGGCTGAACTTGGCATGCTTCTCTTTACCTGACAAAATGCATAAACCTGCTGGAAACCACACAAGGATTCTGCTATGTTTTGAGGATTTCTCTATGGGGAGCCATGGTGACCTGTCACTTAGGAAAGACTCAGCACGTGCTGGAAAAGGAGCAAACACCCCTCCTGGCAGAAGCTGGCACAGTGGGCTGTGGTTATGTACTGTGCATGGTGCCGCTTCTCACGCACGAGTGTGAGCGTGGAGTACCAGTAACTGACTCTTGCCAGCCTGATGTTGTTGTACCATCTGGTGATACCACTTCTCCTCATGAGTGACAATGTGTTGCTTTTGAAAGTTAGACTGATTTATGTCAAAATATAGATAGAACTGGCTTTCCTAATATAAAAGTGTGAGACCAAGACCCCTACGTAGCTAGGGGTCTCTTTTGGTTGTCTCCTATGCCATGGTCATTGAAAAAATATGAAACCTCTCAACCTTGCACGAAAAGCGTTCTTTCCTTTCATTGATAGGCATGCCAGTGGACACATTGTCTTCAGCTTGCCTTTTTTTTCCCATCAAATGGCTGTGCTTAAAAACTGGTAAAGACTTTGGAGTCTGAAGTTACTGAGCTACTGATATACTCAAATATCTATTAGTTTATCTATTAATTATATATTTATCTGTGAGCTTTTGTTTTTCTCACTATAAAAATATATTATGAAACAGCTCTTGTGAAAACCCTTCATGTAATTTCTTTAGTTTCCATCAATTTAAATGCAAGTTTTTAAATTCCCATCTCTTTCAGTGAAGTTTTAGATCTGGATGAAAAGCCGGAGGGTAAATTATCTCTGAGTTTGAATCCAGTCCACAAGGATTCAAAAATAAAGCATGGGAAATGTTCTCATCATGTTCAAACATCTCTCTCCTAAAATATCTCTCTTTTCATATGTGTGATCATTTTCATTCAAAATACATGAAAATAAGAAAATCAAGGAAAACTTCCTATGCTTCCCACTGAAGAACTCTGCATTAAGATTTACTGTAGTGTGGGGATTTGCATGCTCTTTAAACCAGCGGAAAGCCAAGTAGATGTCAGCTATAAATATATGAAATGGCTTCTCAAAATACTCAGCTGAATAATGAATAAGAAGGATTTATTTATTACTTTTGGTTGTACAGTCTTTTCTCCTCTTAACCTATTCCATATGACCTGCTGCTGTCTGCAGTATTATATGTTTTATATAAAGGTGGTGTAGTGGAATCAAAGAAAAGTAAAGGAAAACAGGCCCTAAAATACATATTCTTCTCTGGCATATGGTTGGTGTAAGATACAAATCAATGTAAAATCTGAGCTACCAGGTATAACTTGTCCTAATTCCAGAAAAAAAAAAAGAAAAGAAAAGAAAAGAAAGCATGTTCCTTTGAGATTGGTTTTTAATCATAATTATGCATGGAACATAGGCAGTTTGATGAAGTATGCATGCCCATTTATTTTATCTAATTTAATCTGCTACAATTAAGGAATTCTAGAGAGGCTGCATGGTGAGAAAAAAAATTCCTGCTTGTACTACAGATACATATTATCTCTTATTTTATCCATGTGCTGGATATAGTGTATGATTACTGAGTCATGGCACAGATTCTGGAAGGCAACTCCTTTTTTTAAATTTATAAAATAAATCAAAAATATAAAAATTGTGACTCAACAAATGCAGGACAAGTTATGATAATTTTACGTTTTATATCGCACCTGCTACTTGAAAAGTAATTGAAATTATTTCTAAACAAGCTCTTCAAATTTTTAACATTTTAATGTACATGTGTGCATGCAAAATTTAAGAATTATATTAAAGATGGCAGTTTCCCACTGTGTGAAATCTAGACTATGAGTTTAAACACTCTGATATATACAGAGATAAGAAAAAGGTTTTTGTTGCTGGCAGTCCTAAGGGGAGAAAGCTAAAATTATCAGGGAGTTTCTGTGTTTTAAAATAAATAACCAACCAAATTATTGTTGCTTCCTTTGCTAGCTTTGCTCATTAATTTCAGAAGTTAAGTATTCATGCAGCAAAATGAACAGTGACATGCAGTAAATATGAGTTCTTTCTAAATTAAAAACAAATCAGTATGTTTTAGCAAGAGGTCATTATTGTGAACTGTTTGATCAACTGAAATATCATTATTACTACTCATAATACCTGTACATCTGACTCTTTATTCTTATCACAAAATATACAAAAATAATCTTCCATGGAACACTGGCTAATTCTATTCTACCTAACCTTTTCCTCCTCCACCTTTACCTCCCACTGAAATCAAACCTGTGCAAATACATAACTGAATTATTAACATGGAGAACCTCCTTCTTCTCCCACTGATACTAGGGGGAGAAGATCTAGACTTGAGAATATCCTTATTTTGTGCTAGGCCTTTTATAAAATCAGAGCAAAGTTAAACCTGAAGAGACTTATGAAAGTAATGGTGGACATCTTGCAGGGGATCCATTGAGGAAAATGGAGAAATGGTAGAGCAATTTTTTTTAAGACCTTTTAACATTGAGGAGGATGTTACAACACCTGTATCATTCATGTATTTGCTTTTAGCTACCCTGTTACTGTTGATTACTTCGTGGTGTGTAAGGGAGCCAGTCAAGAAGATGAGGTAGTGTGCAAACAAGGGAGAGGAGTGCAGTCCTACCCCAGGTTAGAGCCAAAACACACGGAAGTCAGCCTTCTCCACTGCAGTGGGCTTGGCACAGGCTCTGAAAGAGGGGAAGCCCTTTTGCCTGCAAATGCAAGTGTGTATATGGAGTTGCCAGTTTATTTTAACAATTTATCCTGTTACACATCTGTGGGATTTAATAAAAATCCATGCATCTCCTTAACAACAAATCATTGTAACATATTGTAAAGATGGGTCTAATAAATGTCATGGCTGCATACACAGCAGAAATGTAATAGTTTACAATGAGTGACTACGAAATTTTATATTTGAAACTCTTATCAATTAGATACTTAGGTTATTGCAAATGCCCATTTAGCACAGCATTAGTGTCTGCTCATGTACATACAAATACACATCTGTACCTGTATGTAGACCATGATCATTTCAATAATGCATCCATTTGATGCAAAATATATATGCAGGTTTTCAAATGATGGTAAGATATCTTGCCCACAATAAGTTGTTTCCTACATCAATCTGTAGCAATGTTTTTTGCAATGAGTTAATATCAAAGTGTCCATATATATGTATATGGACATACACACATGCATGTACATATGAATGTAATTTTTTTTTGTACATGGATGTATTGATTCATTATTGAAATAATTAGATTTTAAATATACACTGATACATTTTCAATATTTTTATGTCTCTATATATGTACATATATACTTTTGTGCATCCAGCCTAGCAAATAATGCATCATTCTCTGAGAAATTACCAATGATTGTTTAAAACTAAGAAATGCTAATTGCGTTTGAAAGAGAAGTGGATACTTCATGAGGATTTTGCCTGTGTCTGCAGATGGTAAAAAAAAGAACAAGCAGGAATAGGGGTTTCTCGAAAGAAAACGCAATCATTGTTGAAGGTTGTAAATAAAAGAGTACTTCAACAGCCAAAGAATATTTCAACAGCCAAAAAAAATTTGGGCAATTTTGAGGAGCTAAATCTGTAGAAAAAAATCCTACAAAAAATGTTGCAAATGCCTCTTTGATTTGTCACAAACTTCAAGAAAATTGAACTGTATTAAAAGAGGATGTGGCATGAAAAATTCGAAGCGGTTTGAGGCCCAAAGCTGCAAACATTTCCACATATCAATAATTCTACACACACAGTAGTCTGGTTGAAGTCAATTACTTAAATATAATGTATTTTATGTTATCAAGGCTTCAGTTTGGCTACAATGCAGTTAGACTTGCTGAAGATTTGCTTTTGACCTGTAAGTCATTTTTAGTAGAAAAACTATTCATAGGTACGTGTGATAGCACTGCAGTCAGTACCCAGCACTTTATCCATGTTCATCTGCAAGTGTATCTGTATCCCCATCTGGAACCAGAAGTAGTTCTGTGCCAGTGGTGAATATATATGTACCTATATATATATATATATATATATACACGTGTATATGTGTGTGTATGGAAACAGCAACTATGAGGGAAGGCAGACAGGCAGATGGTTGATGAACTTCTGTGCTCGAATGTACACATTGCACACCAGCTGCTCCATGTACGGCTGTGTCTGTAGTGAAACTCAAAAATGTCTTCTCTGTTTAAGAGCAGAGGAGAAAAATTAGCACAGAGAAGGGTGGGAAAGAGAGGTGATGTATGCAGTATCTTGCAGAAGGAAAACGCTAGGCTTACCTACCTTCAGACATGACATGCTGCTCCATTTCTGATGACTTTGAGAATATTGGATCAGACTCAGAATGGTTTATGAGCTGGTCCTCCATGAAAGGATTACTTTCCTACACTTGATTTACCCAAATTTTAATTTGGAGAGAACATTTATACATGGGTCCCTTGTGAAAATGCCCCATAATGCCATGAATGCCACATAGTCCATAATTTACCATGTCACACCATAAACATATGGAGAAAAATTACTTCAGACTAATGACTTGAATCTTTAAGTGGGTACATAGCATTGCCAGATTTCATTGAGTTCTATTTAGAGATTTAGGATCTTGTATCAGTACATGAGAGTCTTAGAGGCTTTTTGTTAATTTTTAGAGTGGTTCTAATAATTTGTGCTCATGTGTATTTTGTAAGTTGCTGAATCAAGGTGCGATTAGTCACAGCAAGAGGGTTCTTGAAGAAAAAATAAATATTTCTTTTGTCTAATTGGTTAATTAGAATGACAGTTTTTCTCAGCGACTATAGTAAATTGAATAGGTCCTTAGATGTGTTATTATCCATTGCTTATATATATATATCATTATAGGTATTATTACTAAAGCAATGAAATAGAATTTTTTTAAAATTTAAGATAGCCCATTAAGCAGTTTTAAATGCATGTATAGTGTGTGAGCATGTGTGTAAATATGTACATTTTGTTACAGGAAAAGCTTTCATCCCTTTAGTAGGACTTCATATTTCATTTAATCTTGTAACATTGGTCTGTATTTGTTGTTGTTCTATATCAAGATTTCACATTCTCTATATGAGGGAATTTTCTTTGAATCTGATGACTTGTTCCCTTGCTAATTATAAAGTTGACAAGATTACTGAATATTTGATCATATATCCTTCTCTTCATTTGCAGTTGTTAAAACTGCAAAAGAAAGAAACAGAGGTATTTTCAGGTGTTGTCTTGATCCAGAAATGATTTTTTGCTTCTAAGAAAGTGGTTCTCTATTTTCTTGAAATTTCATAAATTAGAAATCAAACCCAAAATTTAGTTTCATATTTTTTTTCAAAACAAAACACTGAAATTTGAAAACAGGAATGGGATTTTAGTTTTGCGAATAAGGGAGTAAAGAAAAATTTCCAAGGTAATTTTTTTTTTTTAAATTCTGGAAGGAGATTATTTTTGAGATGACAAGACATCCTGGCTTTGAAAATAGGGGTTCATTACATGTTCCTTGCTTTTCTAGCTTTAGAAAATCATTGCAGCAATGATTGTATTTAAGGATAAAATATCCATATAAAAGCTCTCATCCAAGCTTCTAAGCATCCTTTCAATTCTCTGAAATATAAAAGCACATTGAAAGACAATCTGGTGATTAATCCATCAATATTATAAATATATATATACATCTGAAGTATTCTGCCAACGAGTAACCTGCCATCTTGCTTTTGGGCCAAAGAATAGAGATGGCCCCTGTAGTAGCTGGCTTGGGAAGTGAATGAGTTAAATGCAGATTTTCTGGTGGAGTAGTTTGGGGAAAAGATGCAGCACCTTGCAAAGGTACAGGCTGTGAGCCAGTTCTCCTTCATGGCAGTGGTGCCACCACTGAACGCCACTATGGACTGAAACACTGACACACTCTGAGGTGGTGGGAGGCTGATAGGCAAGACAGGGCTGTAGGTCGAAATTGTCTTAAAAGGAGTTAAAAACCAAGAGGGAGCTAATGCAAATATCAGAGAATCAGCCTTAATGAATGCATGACAGATACAGCACAGGGCCAGTTACTTGCAGACCAGCTGCAGTCTCCAGACAGACTGCAGCTGATGGATTAGTTTTCAAGAGATCTGTGCTGTGGAAGCAGTGTGGAGGTTTGTATTTGAATGGAACAAGTACACCTCATCCACAGAGCTGAAAACAAGGTAGTGTCACCTTGACAACCTGGTGATCTAGCAGAGTGTCTAGACCAGGGTCACAACAGCCATGGTTACTGTGTCACAGGGACTTCATCTTCTGGGTGCTGTCACTAACCAGGCAACAGCGTCTCTGCCCTGTCTTGATTCCTGCCAGCCTTCCTCCTCCTCCCTCTCCTTCTGCTTGCAGGAGTTGTTCTCAGGCCCTGCCTGTGCCCTGCAGTGCCCACTGTTGCCGTGGAGGTGAAGGTGTAAAGCTGCACACTGTTCTGGTCAGTGAGGGTAGTCTTTGTGCCTCCTTCCTCTCCTTGAGGGCCTCTAACTAAGGGATGCAAGGAAAAGTCTTACATATCTGTGGTGCAATTAAAAGGAGCAGTGGTTACAATCAACACAGTGGAGAAGAACTGTAGGCACTGTTTTGCAGACCCCACCTCTGTATGAGGTGGGATTTACAAGAGTGGAGTAGTTATGCAAAGACAGTATGTACATTCAAGAATTGCACAGCAAGTGGAAGCCTCTCCAGTGGTTTTCAACCTTTTCTATTAGTATAAATATTTTTATTTCCTTGCCGTGTCAGGTCTCTTCCAGAACTAGTATACACAGTGCTCAAACTGAAAAATTAGCCTGCTGTTATCCTGATATAAACAGGAACTCTACTGAGATTAATTGAGGTAGGGAGTGGATAATGGCAATAATAGTTAGCATGTTAACAGCTTTAACTCTCTGAAGCAGTTTTGTGATTGCCTGACCTAAAAAGATGGTTGTTTGCCTGCATGGTTGTTTTACATGTAAGCTAATTCCATTCAAATTCCAGCCTACCTGAGGGTGCACTATCAATATCTAAGATAGGTTTTGAAATTAGAAGTTCCTGACAGTTTTTCTTTTCCCCTATCGTAAGATGCTGTCCATTCCCTGGAGCTGTTTAGCCATAGAGAGTCATGCTCACAATGATCTTATAGTAGATGCCAGAGATATTCCTGGCATAAGGAAAATCTCATTTGGTTCAGTTGATAAACTTACCCTTTTTAATACAGCAGTCCTGCTTTCCTTTGTTGGTAGAACTCTTTCAACAAATACCAGATTAGTTTTTCATGGGATGTATATTCACTTGAATCCTCTACCTGCAAAGAGCTCGGTGCTGCTGTGCTTTACTTCCCATCCTGTCGCATTGCAGGTTGGTAACCCGACTCAGCTTCTCCATATTGTATTCAGCCATGATCAAGTGTGAGGCATTTTACCTGCATGAGGTTGCTGAGGTGCAGGTCAGACACTGTCAGAAAGCAACTGTTGTAGGGCTGCTCGTGCTCACTTCGTCAGTGAGGTCTGAGGTCTCTGCAACCACACACTAGTGCCAGGGTTCTGTATTCCAAAGACAGAGGGAACAAAACCTGAAGTTTACTAAAGATTACTATTCAGCATGACCACACAAGAATAAGACATACATTCTTATAACTAATGATTTTATAAAAGGTCTTACCTTCTTTCTCAAATTATGTCTTCTATTGTTATGAGCAATTAAAGCATAAAAGAAGATACAAAATGAATTCCAGATACAAAATGAACTTTATAAAGTCAGTAAATTTTTGAAAATCAAATTGTTGGAGGAAAAACCCAATCCCTCAGCAGCTTAGACTCCATCTCTGATCTGTGATCAGAAGGTTTTCTGCAGTCTTGTAATGGGTGCAGCACATTGCACTGTTGGACCAAGACAGAATATGAGAGAAAGGGACCAAAACTTCTGCAAATATTTATAAAACTGGTTGCATAGTGAGGCACAGGAGTGCCTAGTACTGTCTTTAAAGTACACTGCTTTTTGTTGCTGTTTAATCAAGCTTTTTCCATCCATTGAGGTGAACTTGCGTAATTATTTTAATACAATAATACTGCTCTTACTGTGAGACTGCAACAAGGAGCAGCTATGTGCCTGATTAAAGATAATACTTCAATATGCACATATGTAGTCCTGCTTATATATGGAGACACACGAATGGTTGTGAACAAATGCAAGATCAGGGCCACTGAGGGCAATTCGTCCACAGGATCAGAATATGGACCTTGGTATATATGAGGGTTTTTTTATTATTCATTGATGAAATGTAGAACAATATAATTTGCTTTGGAAACAATTCTGTGCTTTCACAATGGAATATTTCAGCTTTTGTTATTGTCTGTCAACTACCCATATTCACTTGTCCTTAATATCTCTTTCCGTCTTTAATAATTTATACTGGCTATTTCTCTCAAAATAGCCAGTATAATTGGACCTGGTAATCAACAAGTTGAGTGTCAGAACAATCATTTTATCTGTCTTTCTTTGTTTTGGCATTTATGAAATTGCAAAAGTCATGCTTCAGACATCCTTATTTTCTCCCACATTCCAATATGCACAAAATAACGAACCTGAAGGCACTAAGGACTACTCGCACTAAAGAAATGTATCTGAAAAGGATACTTGGTACATGGAAAATTTCTCCTGAGAGTATGAAGCTTCTTCTGAATAGGACGCTATTTTCTTTTGGTGAATTGAGGTGTTTTCAAACTGTATTGCTGACCCAATTTTGAAGTAGAATACTCTGAAAGAGAGATTAGGATTTATATAAGTAATTGGAATGTTCATCCTACATGTGCTTTTTGAATTTTTCATAGATGTGTTTTGTAAAGGTCTTGTTAAATTCCCTTGAGAGCTTGTTTAGAGAACAGAGAAAGCGAGAGAGTGGAGTTAGATAATGAATCTTTAAAAGCAAATTTTCGACTGCTGCCACTAAAACTTAAATTCACGGAGCAGCTTGTTTCCCGGCGGCCAGGAACGTTGTGAAGCAGGCTAGCCTCCATCCCAGTTCCCAGAAGCGAGCGGCACGGTGGGAGCGCGGTCTCGCTGGCAGCCCAGGAAGCGCCGTCTGTTGCAATGACTGCCGTAGGTACCGTAACCCAAGTACGCACGGGGCCGGCTCGCTGCCACCTCTGTAAAGCAGCGTGCTCCGGCCACGCATCTTCCTTCAGCCGGGGCATCTGCCGGGAGAGAAGCAGGTGTGCGGCAGCACAAGAGGGGAGGTAGGGAACGGCCTCGCTACAAAATGAAAGCAGGGCAAATAGCAGTTGTCAGTGCCTGTAAAATGTTCTCGCTAAGATCAGCTAGCACGTTTCCTTTGTTTTTCCCCATTTGTGGAGTAAGCCAAAGCTTGGAGTGTACTAGAAATAAAGAGGGGAGGAGGGGGAACGGGGACTGTGGTGTGTTAGGATACTGAAAGTGGAGAGCGTTACAGTAAAATATAGTATATGCCCTTTGTGGCCATCATTAATTTCTGTGCAAATAGCCTTCAGCTGTGATGTCTCTACATATATGAAGGAAACAGAAATATATTATTTATGTAACAAACACATGACATTTTGAAATTATGCAGTGATAAGTTTTTTTTAATTACTCTTGTTCATCAGAACTAATTTGTCTTCAGTTTTGCTGTTAGTGATTTTCAGAGCATCTTGTGTGTCACCCTGTGTGAGCAGTGAATCTTGCACACAGCTAGTGGGGAAGAAACAAATGCTTTCAAAATAAGAAAATTTGACTGAATGCTGGCAGGAGCTCAAAAGCAATTACATACTCTGAAGAGTACTCTTAGCTCAGTTTTACGAGACACTAAATGCCAGGACAGTTATATCCACTTCAAATGAAATTTTGACTGGGGCAAGCATCGGTAGCAAGGCTTTCTTTGGCTTGCGTTTCTTGATTGTTGAAAGCAATTTGTAAGGAAAAAATTAAACTCTTTTTGGGTATTTTTGCTGTGAATCCTTAATTGCTTTTGAAAATTGTTCAGGTTCATATGACTTGAGATTCACACCTGAAGTCTTTGCTTCCTCATTGTCACAAGTGGTTCTGTGTTACTGTTCCATATAGGATTGTTTAAATAGTCAAATTGGTTAGCAAAGAGCTTTTTTTTCTCTTAAGTACCTCTAGAGAGCATGGGTATCTTTTCAAGAGAATCTGAACTGATCATTTAAGGATTCAGGATTCTCTCAGTCTTGGTGAAAGTCAGAGGCAGGGAATATCTCACAGCATATTAGTAGCAGTTATACCAAAATTAAATTAAGTTTATTAGTCTTTAGACAATTGGAAGATAAAAATAGTTTGTGCCAGTGGAAAATGGCAATGGTGATAAGACTGTTAACCCCTGTGGAACAGCAAGTAGGTTATATTTACGTGAACGGCTGTTGCACACACAGCCAGCTGGGAGGAAATTGCAAAGTTCATCATCCTCAGTAAGAGATACTTCCCATGGCTGTCCAAAGATGTGTCCAGGCATCTTTATCTTGATGAGGAATGGTTTGTTCTTTGTGGGTTATAAATGTTACATTTTATTTTTACTCTTTCAGAAACATCATTTGACTCACTGAAGATTTAAAACCAACCAAGTCATGTGGGAGAAAATGGAATTTTAGTCTCAAATGACAGAATCGAGTCATAAGAAGTAAAGAGATTTGGATGGTTTCTCACTAAATGGAAGTTATATAGAAGGCCTCTAATACACTGCATCTCTCCATCCCGCTCCTGCTGCACAGAGACGGTGCTCTTGGCCTTGGACGTTAATAAAATGCTGGATTCAGTCAAGTGTGTTCTGGTGGGAGACTCTGCAGTTGGGAAAACATCTCTCTTGGTACGTTTTACCTCTGAGACTTTTCCAGATGACTACAGACCCACTGTATATGAAAATACCGGAGTGGATGTCTTCATGGATGGTGTACAGATTAGCTTAGGTCTTTGGGACACATCTGGCAGCGATGCCTTTAAAGGCATTCGCCCCCTCTCCTACCAACAGGCTGACGTGGTATTAATGTGCTACTCGGTAGCAAACCACAATTCCTTTCTGAACCTGAGGAACAAATGGATCGGCGAGATCCGCAGCCATTTGCCCCGCATCCCCGTCTTGGTGGTGGCCACTCAGACTGACCAGCGTGACACGGGTCCCTACGGTTCCTCCTGCATCAGCCCGATAGATGGAAAGCGGCTCGCCCAGGACGTGCGAGCCAAAGGCTATTTGGAGTGCTCTGCCCTCAGCAACAGGGGGGTGCAGCAGGTGTTTGAATATGCTGTGCGGACAGCGGTCAATCAAGCCAAAAGGCAGAGCAGGCGGAAGCTCTTCTCCATTAATGAGTGCAAGATCTTTTGAGGACTGTCAGCAGTGGTTTTGCTTATGTTTGTTCTTTCTGTCTTCTCACAAAGATTCTGCAGCAGAGAAATTGGGAGGTGAATCAAAGGAAGGCTTCTGGCAGGACCACAGTGCAGGTGCCTGTTGTGAGACAGATGTGCTCTTTATCTGATCCTCTCCCCTCCAAAACACATGGGCGCTATCTTGAAAAACGAAAGGTGCATACCCTTATTCACAAGCCTGTGTTTGGACTTTGCTAGCCTGCACTGGAGCAGGCCTAGCCTGGAGATCTGCAGATAACAGCTGTACTGATTTTGGTTTTGTTTCTGTCAATGTTCCTCAGTTGTTGGTTTGTCTGCATCTGCATTTATTTAATGACAAACTTCTGCTTGGATCAACCCCCACCTCTGTCCATGTGGATTTTTTTTACTTAAGAACTTAGTATACAAAACCTGACCAACATGTATTTTATTTAGAGGACTCTTGTATGTATTGTTGTAAAATCACAAAAGTCTGTTTTGATATTTTGGAAGTTCTTCCTTTAGCTAACCACAGAAACGAATTGTCCTATCCATGTAATAAATGTCCTGCAGGCAAGCCTAACACTTCTTAGACATGCCTGAGTCATTGCATAACAGCAATCAGTATGTCCAGCATAGGAGTGATCAAAACTTAGTGACATTTGACAGCTGTCCTGTAGTTTTGTGGTATTTGTTACCTTAGTGTTGTTCTTCAGCAACGTGGTCAAAGATGAGAAACTAATCTGATTCTTCCTAGACTTCACTGGGTTACAACCTCAGCAGGGCTTGCAGACAGAGTTGGTTTAGATATATGGTTGGGCTGGCAGGAATGAATCTCTGCTACCATCACCGCTATTGTCCCTACTGTAATTCTGGAGGCAAAAGATTTCAGTCTCCAGAGATGGAAGGTATTTTTTCATGAGGACTTAAATTCTCTCATATTTTTAGTCCACTTTTTTTTTTGAAGCAGTGGTTTTAGTGAAACCAGTCACCTACATTAGTAAAAGATTGTATACAGAGCAAGGTTGAATGGGTGTCTTTAGAATAGCTAAATGACTTATTTTTTGAGTTTGCATGCTAAGTATAACTGCCTGGGTTGTATCCAAGTAAGACTGAAACAGGCTTTACATCCTGGGGAGCCGGTCAAGTCTAAGAGTCAAATCATGATGTTATGTACTGGGGCCAAGTTACCGTCCTGCACAGAAAGGCAGCCTGAGGAGATGGAAACTTCAGGTGTGTAAGAGGACTCTGCTAGAAGATGAAGAGGGCTCAAGACACAATGCTGTACATTCCTTGTTCCCTCCTCCTTGGAATATCTGTCCCCTCTGTCCTGCACCCTCTCTCACGTCTTGCAGCTCTGTCTCATCTCAAGAGAATTTCTTAGTACAGCAAGATTTTCTTCGTCCCTTTCCCTGTCCTTCAGCTAGCTCGTAACTAGCCTTTGAGGGGCTTATAGCATGGTGCCATAAAAGACGGCACATAGCACAGTAGGATTATCTCACCTGTGAAGTAGGTGAGCAAGTATTTACATTGTGGACACCCTGAATACCAGTGGGACATGGAACACCTGGTGTTGTGATTGTTCCACCAGCTTCTAGACTGTTGAATATTTGCCACTCATCAACCTGATTGTAAGGGAGGCTTCTGATCATAAAAATATCCTGATCTCATATGAGGTTTTTATATCAGCCTTAAATCTTTACAAACTTCTGCACCTGAGCACACAAGACAAGGACTTCTGTCACCACCCATCTTTCCTAAATTCTTCTGTTTCCTACTTCTCTTTCTCATCAAGTGTTGATTTGTTCCTGAAACACTAAAACTGACATATTTGTAAAAGAATCTGAATGGCATTGTACTTGTGTAGAGTTAACCAAGTGGCCAGGTATTTGCAGTCCTTGGTTAAAAATCTTTTGGCCTTTGGGAGAAATATGCTTTTTTACATGTCAACTCTTGCAATGCCTGTCCACTGGAAATCTTGGGTTTTGTAACCCTATTTAAAAGTAGCCATTGTTACTGTTTGAACATTAAAGATTGCATGCAAAATGTTATGTTTTGAATTTTCAAATCTGTTACAACTGGGGACATTTTTGTTATGTTCTCCACTCCACTAGTTGGGTTAAAGTTTGTTTACAACAGTTAATGCTGATGTTTTTATGTGCTGAAGAGCAGTAATCGCTAGATGAGAACGCTGTGTTGTGGTATCTGCCACAAAGTGCCACATTCAGGCACCAAAAGGCTCCACAGAATTGTTACCACAGACAAAGGCAGATAAAGATGCGCTCCAGAATCACACTGTAACTGAAATTCTCATCTCATCTGTCTTAGCTTCCCAAAGCTTGTTACGGTGTGTTGCAAAATGAAGAAATCGATGTCTGCTGCAATTCAGTGAAGCCAAGTGGATAGGCTTCCTTGAGATGCCTGAACTGACGATAAAGGACACTCATGAAATTTAGGGATGGCTTGATATACTCTTGATTGTGCATTTTAGAGCCAGTGCAAGGTGTGAGACCACTAAAAGCCAGTTGATTTTAAAAATCAATTTGGAAAGAGTATAAAGTAATGGGGATTTTGGTTTGGTGCTCTGTGAAAAAAACTGTTCAAATTTTCACAGCCTGGTTACTTTCAGAATCTCAAAGCTAAAAGACACTTTTCACTAGGAACAAACTGTGAAGCACATATATTTTAGTGTCTGTAATTATGCAGTTTTCCCTGAGCTATAGAACTGATGTGCTCAAAAAGTGTGGCAACCCCAGTACAGAAGTTGGAACCTAGACACAGCAGAACTCAGATGAAGATGTGGCCAAATGGTTTATTGAGGTTTCTGGCTTGCACAGCTGCAGCCCTGTTGTCTGTGGTGGGAACAATGAGGGACTGCTGATGTCTCCTGTGAAACCCTTCCAGGGTGGTTTTGCTTGTGTTTACTTGGGTGACAGGGTCCCTGGGTACTGTTTAGAGGTTAAAACCTGGCTCTGGTATTTAAAATTCATTAAAATGACACGTGGGAAATTTCAGCTTCTTTTGCTCTGAAAAAGAGCAAAACTAGAAAGTGTGCAGCCTTGCCTCAGTTGGGTCAAGCTTTCAGCTGAGGGGAAGAGACCTTGCTCAAATATTCTCCTTCTATCTTCTCAAACTGATCCCTTTCAGTTTGTTATTCTGTTGCTAATCTTATTTTTGCCTGCTATTAAAATGGGTTAAAAGGTTTTTTTAAAAAAAGGATTATTTTAAACACAGATTTCCCAGGCTTTAAAACTTACTTGATATGCAGCATACAATATAAATACTTTCTACAAGTAAATAGTAAAAATATATTTCAAATCGTCACTCTTGCCCCCCTAATTTTTCAGATGGAAAATTATACAAGCTTACTAGATATAATTGATATTGTTTTGCCTGATATTTGCAATTAACAGTTTGCAAATTTTTGTGCAATTTTTGCGGGTACTCTGCAATTACTAAAGTCTATGAACACAAATTAGCTGATGCTTGTGTTAATAAAGAAAATGTATTTGAGAAACTCTGTATATGGCACCATTATGAAAGAAGTCACCAGAGGGATAAGACATGAAGGAAAAAGAAACATCAGCACTCTTGACTGACATGTCAGTCTTTCTTGTGTTACTATGGCATTTGAGTGAATACAGCCATTAGAATAATTTCTAATAAATGGGTCAATTCATGTTTTTTTAGCACTTTCTCATAGTGCTTTGGTTGCACACAGCTCAGGTTAATGTAAAAGGAATAAAATACTTCATTTCAGAACATGAGAACACTTGTCTGCGCTTGCCTTTGTGAGCAAGTTAACTACCTTAACTCAATTAACTTAATTAAAAGTCAGTTCAGCCTCTTAAACAAGCCAGAAACGACCACAACTGGGTTAGCCAAACTCCCTTGCTCTGCAATGACAGTAATGAATTTTTGTCTCTGGATGTGAGGAAACATATTTTATGTCTCAGAGATTTCCTTCACAATGGTAAGAGCAAAAGATTGTGACTAGTTATCAATGTACACCTGTCCTGGTTGACATGTATGCCCTTCACCTTGTGCACTGAGCAACCAGCTACTGAAAATGAAATTCAGGGAGAAAACAACTTTTGTGTGTATCTAGGTGTTTATATTATATAGCTGCTTAACTACAGCTGTGGTGGCCTTTCCACTGGCCTGGACCTCTTGCTCCATTGTGATGTGACACTGCAGCTGCTGTGTATCATCGGGGTCCATGTCACTCGTGAGGCAGAAGACCATTACCAAGAAGCTGCCCTGTGTTTTCAGCAGGCCAGAAGAGATGCTCCTCGGGATTCCTCTTACCTGCATCTTGGGCAATTGCCTTGCTCTGCAAACAGAGCTGGACCTGCCTCAGTCAGACTTCTGTCACTTGCAAGTGGCCTTGCAGTAACACATTTATTTTGTGTGCCATTTCTAAAATCAGTGTCATTGTCCGAGTCATTGCTGAGGCCTGGTTTCTGCAGTCACTGTTGTACTGGTAGCTGGGCTCCAGCTGCTGCATTTTGCAGGGGGGAGGAGGGGGGATATCTCAAAGCACTTAGTTAAACCCTGTGGCACATGCCTTCCCGAGTGTGGAGAGCTGGCCTCCAGCCTTGCATGAGCTGAGTCAGTTCTTAGCAAACAAAATAATACCTATTGCTGCCTTTCTGGTCATGAAGGGAATGAGTGGCATGTCTGTCTCAGGTCTTTCACAACGCCCTACACAAGGCTGGCAGGGGGGTTTCTGTCGTTGCTCCTCTCACCCTGGGTGTGATTCACACAGGGGCGGAGCAGCAGGGCAGGGGCCTCTGTGTGGTGGTGGTTGTGTCTGTCTCTGGAAAAGAGGAAGGAAACGACGATTAGTGTCTTCACTTGGTATGAGGTGCTCACTCACCCACGTCCGCAACGTTTCTGAGAAGTCTCCAGTGGGCACTGGCTCCCACAGGCACCCCAGCAGCTCCGGACTGTGCCTCAGACGATGCAAGCTGATCTGGGACAACTCTCGTGCCAAGACTTGGGCACGTCCCCTCACCCGCTTGGCTGCCTTCCCAAAATGCTCCATTGCTGTTCAGGTAACACAGAAGGGTGAGACTTTCAAAAGAGATGGCTTTGCTTTGAAAACCGCAATCCCTTGCGAATGTCAGCTGCCCAGGATGTGGCTGTATCTGCTAGCTGTCTGCTAGCCACAGTCAGGGCAGTGGTGGCCGAAGCTGCACAGCTGTTCTCAGTGTGTGAGGGGAGAGAACCAAGGCTAGTACTTCTCAACCTGGCAGATGAATTTAGTAGAAGCAGCTGGAGGGAGATGTGTCTTAGATGCCAAACCTCTTGTAACACATAAGCACTGCTGAATTTTCTCTTTCTTAGAAAACTCAGGTTTTTTAATATATAAAATGCTTAGTGTCTTCCTGGCTATTATCTTATCACTTCCATTTATCACTGTCACTGTGACACCAGATCTGCTGCTTAAAGGCCAGTGATGCAGCGTTTATTACAGCATATATCTGAGGAAGTGTTAAAGGTCACAGGATTCCACAATAGACTAATTTAGAACTTCTTCTGAATCTTGGGCATTAAAATATATACAGATATTTTAAATTATTATCCTGTATGTGTAATTAGTGCTGGTATCTGATCCATAATAGAATTATTGACCAACTAAACCAGAGCTGCAACCTTGGCATGTAATTAGGGTTTTGGCTGAGACAATGAGCTTGGCCGTTCAGTCCTTCCCGCACTGGGCAGAGCTTGGCCAAAGCTTGATCAGGTCAGTGGGGAGCTTTTAAGTTTAACCAGGCTCTGGGCCAGGCCTGTGTAAGCTTTCACAATTAACTTTTAGATACACAACTCCAAACTGACTGGTGGTGTGACTGACCAATGGATCAGTTTGACCCAAATGAGTTCACTTTGCCTGAGCATGCTCCCCGTGACTGTCTGGTGGATGGCTGGACGATGAACTGCAAGCATGAAATGCTATTACACAGACACACTGGGTGTCCCTGGCCCCACTTCTGCAGCTGGGCAAGCCACGGCTCTAGTGGTCCTCCACATGAGATGGACACATGGCAGTGATCTTTTTTTAAAGTGCTTTGAGATTGGTCATTAAAGATCTTGGTGCTGGCGGGTGCTTTTGCATTTGTCAGGCCTGTCAGATGTTGCTGCTGACAGGTTTGACCTGCAGAGTTTGCTCTGAATGGGTTTGTAACACACGTTATGGGTCTAGGGCTTTCCAGCATTTCAATTCTCTGAAGCCACAGGGAGTAGGTACCCATAAGGGACAGAAAGAGAAGGGACAAGATATAACAAAGAATTAATTGTTTTACTACTTTAACAGCTTGTAATTAACATAATGCCTTTTTTCATTTTACAGAACATCAATATGGGATGAGCTAACATCCCATTCATCAGTGATATGTTTAGAAATCAAATTCTTCCTGAGAGAGTTGTGTTGAATGTTGGGAAGGTAAAGTAGAGAGAACCATGTTCCTCCATGGTTATTTGTATCCCTCTTTTTGGAGCATGCTTTTACGTTCCCTGTAGTGACTTGACTCTGGGCTGGATTGATCTCAGTGAGGGCAACAGGAACATTCTTACAGTCCTTTGTGATGGTAAAGATTTTTTTTCTGCAGAGGGAGCAGTCAAGGGTACTCATATAGAATCTCAGGCTCCCAATGCAGTACCAGGCACAACTTAAGGAGATTAACTCAAGGAGAGGAGCATCTGAACTCTACTCCACATCTTCCACAACTTTCCACCTGGCTGCCAAGAAAACCGATGCACTGCCCTCGATTTGGAGCCTTCTCAAGTTTTTGGCTCTCTGCTGTGCAGGAATATATCTATATTATTTTTCCCTGAATATCCAGAGACACTGAAAGAAAACGAGGCATCTTTACTGAAGATACTTCCCTCTTTTGTAGCCAACATGTGCTTTTGGCTCCCACTACAGATATGTCACAATTTAACTTTTAGTTTACAGATGGAAGAAATCCCATGAGTCTTGCCTGGCAAAAAATTGCAACTTCCCAACAACACCCCATGGAAGAAAGTTAGTTCTGGTGCAGTTGATCTTTGCAATAGGTGACAGCCAATGCCTGTGGAGTTAAGTCTTTGTGAAACTGCATAGGAGAGACTGGAGGAATATCACTAAATTGTATATTAAATACAGGAGTGACACGGCTTTGAGCTGAGAGCATAAATAGCATATGTATAGCATTTTCTATACAAATAGCAGAAGAGATGAGTTTAGGAAAGATCCAAGCTAGAAGGGGTTGGTTAACTGGCTTAAAAGACTAAGTCCTGATTGGGATCTGGGACAAATCACTCAGGAACAATCCAGGATTAACAGGGCATTCACCAAGCATAGAATCTTAGATGGGTGCAAGGTAGTGGTCTGGTATGGTGCCTATGACAGAAGAATCAAAAAAATGGGAAAACAAAAAGCTGGGGCAGGGTGGTATGAAAACACCCTGCCTTTAACTTCACAAAGCCAGTCTGCTGAGCTGCATGTACCACAACAAACATGAGAAGCTATGGGAGTGCCAGGCATGATGAGTGAAATATAGAAGCCACATCATGTCCTTGGAGTCTGCAAGCACTGGGAGAAGACAGCTGGCATGGGAAGAGGAGAAGGCAAAAGCCCAGGAGCTCAGAGGTGCTCTTCACAAGAGCAGTGAACAAAGCTGCAGCGGGAGATGGGCCGAGTCAGCATGAATGTGAATGGAAATTACATTCATTTCTGTACAGTGCAGAGGTATGTAAGCAACCGTAGTGCTAAAGTAACCCCTGAAAAATCCCTGGGCTGTGGAAAAAAGTTATGTCAGGGCCTCTGAGGACTTGCAGGTGCATAAGAAGATGGGGAAATAAAAGTCTTTGACTGGACCAGGGGGTCCCAGAGCTGCTTGCGGTCTGTGAAGGTGATGCTGTGATTTTCTAGTGGGAAATATGGACAGTGAGACTCTGAAGCACAACCCTCTGCTGGTGTTGCCCTTGCAGACACAGGTTACAGAGAAATGAGCTACATTTTCTCTGAAGCCCAAAGGGAAGGAGGTGATGAATCAGCCATTTTGCTGGAAAGGTGTCCCAGAAGCAGCCGCCTGAGAAAGCCAAGCTGCAACCCAAACAAAATAGAGGAATTGTGTCAATATCCAAGATGGCAGCAATGGGTCCACAAGGCCCTGTGGACACCTGAGGGGCTGTGGCAGGACCATGCATGTCTGACAGCATGACTGTCTAACACTTACCATTCCCTGTCTTGGCTGGGCTGAGGATGAGAGGTGTAGATTATAGGCCTTCGAGGGACATCCGTGGCCCATGTGGGCAGAGCTGCCTGAGCTAAAGTCACTAGTCCCTGAAGCAGACTTCAGTGCCTTTATTGATATGGCACTAAGAGATGGGTTCACCTCATTAACAGGTCGCACTTTGACCTGGTTTTAACAGGGTACAATGGGCTTTGGGACTGGGCTGCAAGATACTGAGTGTGGCTGGAGCACCAAAATTTTCAGGAGAGGCTTGCCAGGATAATACAGCAATCACAACAACAGGTGTAAAAAAAAAATTGAAGTAAAATAATGACAAGTTCATTGTGTGCTTCCAGTGTTCGCACATCTTTACATGACAGCAAGCAGCTGTGAGGAACTTTGCATCCCTGCAAGTATCTTATGATTTGGTGCTCCCATTGGGATGTGAGTGAAGGAGCCACAGCTGGATCAGGCAGTGACCATGATAGACTGAAGTCTGCTCATCCTTGACCTCACAGATATTGGGCAGGACAGAGGGAAAACAAGAGACAGAATCAGAGACCAGCAGGGTCAGACTCCAGTCTGCACAAACAGGTTTTCTGTCACTACTTTCTCACTGGCTGTGTAACTGAAGGGATCTGGTAACAGCTTCAAAACATCAGCTAAGTAGATAGGATTATCACTTATGGAGGGTCGTGCATTTTCTCTGTGGATTGAGGATCAGGGTAGGGGGCTGGTGCCAGACCTATTTGTACACAACTAAGAGGCAGGAGATGCGGAAAGCACAGTTGTCAAGTGCCTCATCACACCAGCTGGAGGTGCAAAGCATCTGTTGTGTTGGACAATGCAGTCATATTTCTGCTTCTCCATGAGGATCGGAGCTTGGCCTAAGC
Source organism: Vireo altiloquus (assembly GCA_013396875.1). NCBI lineage: Eukaryota > Metazoa > Chordata > Aves > Passeriformes > Vireonidae > Vireo > Vireo altiloquus. The sequence continues at coordinate 54,405 of VZRF01011356.1, forward strand.
AGCCAGCTTGTACCATGCTTCCTACTGGCCATGCCAAATGCTTGGAGAGCAAAACTCCCTTGAGAATTGTTCTGCATTCAACTACTGAAGGTTTTTTGGGACAAGACCTACAGGATTGAAATATCTCCTGCTGATGTGGTGACAACATTCTTGGGTTTGAACCCATTAGCAACACAATGTCAAAAGAGCAACATGCCTTTCTTCATGCTCCCTGTCTGGCCAGTTTAGCACAGCAGATTCTCATCTATTTCAGGCCAGAGGCCTCCGCTGTTGATCTTCCAACATGTGCAGTACAACCCTTGCAAAAACATTTTCCCTTCACAGGCCAAATGTGTGTGTGAAACAGATCACTAAGAAGCACATCTTGTGTGCTGCATCTTGTGCCTCCAGTGTGCTCCAGGTCAATGAGAAAGCTCCCTCTTGATGTAGCAAATATTGATCAAATTGCAAAACAAATTTAATCTGTCAGAGGTGCTGCTTGGACATAGCAAGGCTACTGCCTTAAGACAAATATAAACTCAGGCACTTCTAAAGTGCAAAGAGGGTTAGGGCCACAGAATGAAAAATGTCATCGAGCTGAAGGAAAGAGATGGTGCAGTCTGCATAATCTGACACAAGATGGATTTTGTGATCACTTCTCCATGCCCTTTGTAGGAAAGTGCAAATGCTGCTGGTGGTGTAATGAGAATTCAGTCATGTACCTGTGTTTCAGGGAGCTCAGGTCAGGGTCAGTCCCTGGATGATCCAACAATGCACAGATTTAACATCAATGGCCACAAAATTAAGCCCAGAGGTGCAAACAGGAATAATCTTTTTTTCTTTCACTGAAGTGACCAGCAATTTGTTTAGCAAACTGTTTTTACTGGACCACACTGTCCTGTAAACTGCACTGAGTTTCAGTGGACAGCTTGAACCTATTGCAAGGAATAATTTAGAGTTTTGAGGTGTATATGGCATACTTAAGGGGAACTTAATTCAAATTTATGTAAAATAAGCTTACAAGGATAGTCTGCACACCTGCAGATGGGAACATCTGAAGAGGTTCATAGCTGTGCCAAGACCACTTTATCAAAAAGTAGTGAAGAACCATAACAGCAGCAGTAGTAGAGGCTCTAACAACGAGAGGAATGTGAGGATGTGGTTTGCTTCTGTTCAAAGAAGGTAGGAGGGGGAAGGAGAAGAGAGAGGTGGGCTGCTGTGAGCAGAATGGTAGGAGCTAAAGTGTAGCAAAAAGAAATAGCTGAGGCTGTAAGAAGTGAAAGAAGTTACTAAAGAAAGCGGAGAAGAGACCATGTGGCTGAAGGGATCTTTTCCTCAGCCCTGCACGCCTGTTTTCAAAAGCTGTTCGTGATGTGGTTTGCAGCACAAGAAAGTATTTGAACAATTTATTCTGATGTTCCTGCTAGAAGAAGACCAATGTGATATCCCAACTAGTAATTCATTGAAAAAAAAAGGCAACATGAGGAATGACCTACATTTGCTGGTCAGTTTGAAGGACTCTCCAGTGAGGTCAGTCTGCAACTCAGGAGAGTGCAGAAGGACATCTAAGGCCATCTCCAACCCAGCACTCCCAGGCATAATTACAGGCAAAGTTTAACATGCTCCCTTAAAAAAAACAAATTCACTTTGTACCTGCACTGGAGCAGGCTGAGACACTCATGCATGGCCCTATGCTCACCTTCCCACATGCTCCTCTCCTAAACCTTGTCTAGGGCTCAGGGCACGTGGCCTTGGCTCAGAGGACTGTGGCACAAGAGATGGGGAAGCTGCCCCTTGGCCTGTGCAGCTCTGCCCAGGGCCAGGATCTTGGAGCTGTGCCCACAAGAAGAAATCTCGGCTCAGGAGCATGTGGGGTGGCTGTTTTAGTGGTGCTGGGTCAGGAGGGCTGTGGAGAGAGGACAGATGAACATCTGTTGAATGCCCTGGGGGGGAGATGCACCAGAACTACAACAGCCAGTGACACCAAGTGGCAGCAGCCAGGGCGCAGTTGTGTTTGTGGTCGTGAAATTGCTGATATTTTCCTTTGTGCTTTGGAGCCTGCGTATTTAATACAAACGTTATGGAACTGGTAGGGCTTAGTGGCCTTGGGTTGCTAAAGAAAAGGTTTCCAAGATACAACCTCACCCAAAGCAAGTTTTGCATCTTACTTAGAAGCTTTTAGCTCTGCTGGGACTGGTGCTATGGGTTTGCTGCCTTGGTTTGCTGAGGAGCAGCCTGCCAAGCATGCAACAGTCTCATTTGCCAGTTGAGTGATCAGACTAAAAATCACCTTGTGCCTAAGATAAAGTGGCACAGAAAGCAAGACTTCAGAGCATATGCTGAGGGACTGGCACTCTCCTATGAAGTCCTGCAGATGCTGGAGTGACCAAGTGGCTTGTGGTGGCACAGGGTCCCCTTAGAATATGAGCTCTACATACCAATGGGTATGCAGGTTTGCTTTTGGCACAACATTACTCTGAGCATAGCTTAGAGCAGAGCTGCTGGCTCAACAGGTAGTGTTTCAACGTTTCAGATCCATGTGCCCATCTGCATAGCATTGCAGAAGTATTGTCAGGAAAGAAGCGTTTGCAGAATTGAAGAAACGTAAGATTAGCAATCAACAGCTGTAGGCAATGTGGTCTTGGGCTGTGTCTATCCTAAGTGTTCTCATGGTCTCTGTCAGCGCCAGCCGTTTGCAGATGTGCAACTGTGTGGGCAGGAGTCTGCTTCTGCCTCCCACCCACTCTCCCAAAAAGCAAACCCAGAAGCATAGCAGAGATAAATAGGTACTTCTGACATGTGATTCCTTTGGTCTGTTCCAGACACTGGTAAGGTGAACCATGCCCCAGAAAAATGTGTTGCTCAGTCTCATCTGTCAAAGGAGTCTAAACAGCCATAGGTGTCCGTACTGTGACATCTGAAGGTGGGGAGATTCATTCTACCCTTGTCTACAGACACTGTGCACAGACCACAGCACAGCTTCTGGGACCCTCCCTGCCTTTTCTGACGTGGGTCTGGTGAGTCCTGACACAGCTACTGCTGCTGTGGTGCCTCTGTGTTGCAGCAGAATGAGTGAAGCTGTGTTTCCCAAGGATCACTGTTTCAAAGGTGGATGCGTCCATCTCAGATCACAGCTTTTTCACATTTCCATGACAATTTTTAAGACCTGAGTATCTCTGAAGTTTTTTTGTTGCTCCATTGAATTTAATTGAAATTTGCCAACACATGAACAGGTCATTGGAGAGAAAACAAGCAGAAAGCAATCACATCAGCCTTGTTTTCCTAGGAATTGAGGTGAGTAGAGTGATCACTTTATTTTTGTGCTTAGTCTGATCTCTAGGGAAAAATCTTTCTAAACACATTACTGCACAACAAAACGCATGATTGAGACACTGCTGTTGAAACTGTAAGCAGACATATAACAGATTTCTGCTTGCATTTACACCTTATTTTATGTTACAATGCTATCAAGAGGGATGGAGGCACTTGTCGCAGTTATTATTTGTCTTTCTGAAGTTAATTGCACTTTAAAGGGCTTTTTTCCCCACCAGAGGCAGAGCTATAAACTGCCAGGAACGACTTTGTGCAAGAAAGCAGCATAAAGGTATTGATGCACTAAAGGTGCTACGGACAAAGAAACCTTTCAACTTTTGAAGTTGAAAAGTGATATGTTTGTTTTACAGCGCTGGACACATGTGAGGTCACCCTCCAAAAAGCATGTGTGATTCTCTAAAGAATTGGCTTTCCTTATATTCACAAAGGTCTTACATATTCATCTAAGTCCTTTGAGATGCCTATACATATGCATCACCTATCCCTGCTCCGTATTAAAATGAGCTGAATGTTCATTGTGGTTGCACAGTTCTTCTTTTAAATTGAGCCAGTGGTCCCTTGAAGATGAAGTCAGACGTCTTTCTCTACTTTGTCTCATTGCCAGGTCTTCTTGACCCTTTGGTCATGATCCAGGCTTTGTCTCCTGGCCCCAGCTATCTTGGAGGCCAGGTGTGTTCTTCAGTTCCTGCTCTTTTGCAATGCTAAATGTCCTCCCTGTTGCTTCTAAGAACATAACCGAGTCAAATATATGATATATTGTCTTTGCTCCAACTGCTTTGACTATTCCTATATGCTAATAATTAAACCCTAGTTTCTTGCTTCTACCTTGCTAGCTACAATATCAACTTTTAATTCTTTTTAATCCTTGATTCAGTATGATAATCTATATTTGATGTAGGATCAAATAAAACTTGTCCTAGGTTACAATGTAAGATGTAACCAATAGTATGTCTTCTGTTATCATCTTACAAGCTGTTAAAGCAGGTGGGGCAGTGTTTGTTATCTCCCACCATGGCTCATCCCCGATAACCTCCCTCTGGGAGCTATCTCTGTTTAATGGGCAATCAAGGACCTACCCCATGACTCACAGAATTACATCAGCCCACTGTGAGATGCTCTGCCCAGGGGGGAGGAGCCAAGCATTCCCACCTGGATATAATCTGAGGTTTGGAACAGCATAAACAGCCCTTAGCTACTGGATTCCCAGAGGACAAGAGCTACCTCTGGACCTGCAGGGGAAGACCAGACCCTTCTACAGGATCACTACTTCAACAGAACCACTTCATCTGGATTGCTACCACCACCCTGACTAACAGGGTGTCAGGTTGTATCCTGACTCTGTCAGAGCTCTTGTACTATTGCATTTTTTTTAAATTTTCCTATTAAATTATAATTCTGACTTGTGATCTCCCACTGGTTTGTTTTCAAACTAGTACAAACTCAGAGGAATTAGAGACATATTTGTATGGACCTAAATCTTTGGGGTTCAACTTCTGCATCAAGATCACGGTAGGGATATTCTGCCCTGTAGATTTGAGGCATTTAATCACACAGCAGCCACCTCAGAGCTTTCCTGTCGCATGGGGTATAAAGTTAATTGTGATGACTTGGTGTCAGATTTAGGATTTATTGAGACAGATGAGGTATGAGGGATGTGTAGTGTGAAGGCACAGCCTGATGCTAATGCAATGGGTAGAGCCCTCCCTCTTTAGCTATCCTCCCTCATAAAACAGTCCCTGTAAACTTTGCAGCTGGAATTACATCCAGAGTGAAACCCAGATTCCCTTTTTACACTGAATTAATAGTGAAATTTGTCTGCTCTTGGATTTTAACCATGATGTTTTTCTGCAAAAGCAGATGTGTTATAAGTCTAACCATTTAAATGAAGAATTGTTCATCAATTACTTGTTAAGACTTTAAAATCTTTCACTACATGGTGCAGAGTGTTTGGGCAATCACCCAGCTTGAGTATGTCCCTCTCTCCCAAAGGGAATGGAAATTATTAAACTCGGCACAGGTTTAGTGAGCTGCAGCATGGAAAGAGAGAGGCTCTGACTCATCTACTCTGCAAACAACCGCATGAGACTGCAGTTTCACTTTTTGATGTGGTCTCGTTACAGAAGAGTATGCCAGCTGAATTATCAAAATGAAATGCTATTCCTTTTACCTGCCTAAGCACATGGTAATTTTACTTGTCTGGGGGAGGACAGCTGAAACTGCTGCAGTGGGCATGATACCCAGAGTTCAAGCAATAGTTTAGTCCATAGTACCTTCATGGAGGAGCTGAGGTCACACACCTGGTGTCCTTATCCCCTTCATGGAGGAGAAAAGGAGGACAAGACCTAGATTTAGGAAGGACAAGATTTTGTCCTCTGTGGTCCACACACATAAGAAACTGCCATGAAATAGGGAGGCCTCTGCTGTCTGTCAGACAAGGTTTGCTATATAAAATCTTTGGTGAGATTAGGATGTGCTTCTGTGCTTTTATCAGAAGGCTGTAATGAGAGAAGGGGCAGCTCTCAGATGCAGAGTCCCTCCTTTGATAGCAGATGAACTTCCCTCTCCCTTAGTGTATATCTGTAGCTCACTGTGCTGAGCTGCTGCTAGGATGTGGGAATGTTTTTTATTATAAGTACACCCAGTATGCACCTATAAATTATATTAATTTTGGCATCTTTCTTATCTATACTAAAAGTTACTAACAGCAGTCACAAGACTCTGAACACCTTCCCTTATCTGTGGTTTCTCTTACTGCAAATTGTATTCTCGCACTCTACCATTCACTAGTCCTTACATTAAACTTCTCCTGGAGTGTTTCCTGGATGATGATTTCAGAACAAAAAGTATTTCACTGAAAGGTTTGTCATTGGCATTCTCAGCATTTGTCACCCCTCCTTCACAGGTAAATGCCATTGGGAAGGTGATGAGATGCCACTGGGTTCAAGGTGATGAAAAATCATCTGTTTGATGTAAATTAAAGTGACCTGGAAGTTTCTGACTTAGCCTGATCAATTGCAAGTATACATCTCCAAGTCTGAAGATAGGACTCTTGGCTTAAGATAAAAGCTAAGACTGTGTAATCTTACTCTTCTTTTGAATTTTAAGTGCTGGTTCTTACGTAAGATGAGAAGAAACACCATCATATAAATGAAACCACTGGATAGCTCTGTGAAAGTCTGAGTTCTGCACTAACAAATATTTGCCTACTGGATCCTTTTGTCTCCCACTTAACAGGAGATAATAGATCCTGTTCAGTGGGAGCCTGACCATTTAAAAAGGAGTTATGGTCTCTTTTATACCACAGGACAGAAATAAGACATCCCAAAATAGAGACAGGTTATTCAATTAAAGGATGTGTGAAAGCTTTAGCTTTGCCAGGGAGCTAATTGCCTCAGAAGACTCAATCTAGACTGGATTAGACCAGTAGTAAACAAAGTCTTAGTGTGGAGTAAACTGTTTGGTTACAAACCTCTGGGTGAATGCTCTTGCTCTTTGATGAAGTGTGAAGTCATTTACACCTTTTTGCTGAGTAGGAGTGTGTAAGCATGGGTAGTTACCATGGAATAAATGACATGCTGTTAAATCACTGTCAATTAAATTTATTTATGTGCTTATGCTTTTAGCCAGAGAAACACCCTGTTTCTGGATGGTGGGTGAGGATAGGTGTGAGGAAGATGCAATGTCAAAACAAAGCTGCTTCTGTGCACATATAGTAGGAAAATAAAGTGGTTTTGAAACATTATGGTCACAAATTGTGTGCCTGCAAGCTTCCCCATGGTCTTGGCTTTCTCAGTCTGCCTCAAAGGCAGAACACGGGGTCAGCCCTGGAGAACTGGAAAGGGAAGAGATTGCTGGCAGAAATGGGAGATCGAGTGTTCAAGGTGATATCTTCAATTCATGTGCCAACACCCCAATTAAAATTGGTGGGCACCCAGATCCCTTCTTTAGGGTTTGTAAACACAAAAAGAAAAAAAAAATTATTACTGGCTTCTGCAGGACAAAGTGGGGAAATTTTGTGAAAAAAGAAAAAAAATCTGGGCTTGCATCAGTATTTATAGTATGGTTAAAGGTGTAGTGGTAGGCATGCTCCTGAATCTTTGGCCCAGGAAAGATTATTTGTTTTCTGCACTCACACTGGGTTTGGCTGTGCTCTGCCTGTGGGAGTATTACCATGTGTTGCATCACTAGATTTTTTTTCAGCTTAATTTTGCTGCCTAATTTTTTTGCTTAATTTTACTGGTTTTCCTCCAGCAGTCTTCAGAAGTCGTTATTTTTCCTGCCTCCCTGATTGAAAGGAGACAGGTAGTGACACTTCCACTCAGGTTAGGATGAGAAAGTCCAGCAATGGGGGTGTGCTCAAGGGGCCAGGGAAGGCTGGGAAGCTTTTCCTGGTGTCTTAGGCTACAGTGTAAGATGTAACCAAAAGTATGTATTTTATCATCATCTGTTAAAACCAGGTGGGGCAGTGTTCTTTACATGATAACTCCCTCCAGGGAGATATTTTTCTGTTAATGAGCTATCTAGCCTCACTGCATGACTCACAGAATTACATCAGCCCACTGCGAGATGCTCCGCCCAGGGGGAGGAACCAAGCATTCCTACCTGGATATAATTTGAGGTATGGAACAGCACAAACATCCCTTACCACTGGATTCCCAGAGAACAAGAGCTACCACTGGACCTTCAGAGGAAGACCAGACCCTTCTACAGGATCACAGCTTCGACAGACCCACCTCCATCACTTCAGGAGGACCGCAGCCACCATTTAATTGGACTGCTAGCACCACCCTGACCAACAGGGTGTCAGGTTGTAGCCTGGCTCTGTCAGTGTTTTTGTACTATTGCATTTATTTAAATTTTCCTATTAAATTGTAGTTCTGACTTCAAGTCTCTCACTGGTTTGCTTTCAAACTAGTACAGCTGGTTAATGAGAGCTGCTGGCAGCACCCAATGCACCACTGCTCTAGCCCAGCTTTTGCAGCCGCTGTCACAGAAAACTAAGTAAATGAATTGTGGGTTTGGGGTATTTTAAGCTACCTTCTTTGGGTGACATTAAATACAGAGGTTAGTGGTGGGTGTTAAAATACTCTCGTGGTCCTGGAGCTTTTTCGCAGGGGCTCAGATGAGGTGGGGGAGTTTCTTGTGTTAGGTGCCGATTGGTGAATAAACTCAAGTATACTATGTGGCTTAACCACAGGGACCTGTTTTCTTTCTCTGCCGGAAACACCTGCTGAAAAGGCTGTGTTCACTGGGGCTGTATGAAGAAAAGCCCCAAATGAAACTTCCAGCCTTATAGCAACAGGTTAGGAGGTGATACTCAATACACTGGTTTAAGTTCAAAGTATCTCACTGTGCCACCTGGATATGAAAATATTTTGACTGTTAGTTAAAACAGAATATCAATATAAAGGAACTAATGATGCTTTCCCTTGCATAATTACCAAAGGAATACCTTTTGCTGAATTTGCTAAATTACAAAAGAATACAGTTGCACTCAGAGTCTGAAACTAATTATGTGTGGAGAGCCTCCCTTACATGGGGAGAGTGATTTATGCTTACAGAAACGGAACCCGAGGTTAACTGGGGACCCGGGGTTTTCTTAATCACAGGAAGTAAGAGCTCCCCGGTCCCTCACCCAAAGAGCCACCCCCTGGGCTCTGGGGTTGAGCCCACTGGAGACAGGTGATCTAATTGCCATAGCAGCTTCTAAGGATCAGTGGACTGGAAGTGTCCAAAAGGCTGCCAGTCCCCCAGTAATGCATCAACACATACTGGAACCTGAGCAAGGCTCCCCCATGACCATGCTGGTCGACCCAGGTTCACATTCGTGAACAGAAGCAAGATGACTGGGACTCAGCATCAGCATCACAGTGGGCTGATTCTGCAACAGCTTGTAGTAAAGCTGTAGAAAGGGAGCTACCCGAATGTATGCCAGGGAATAACAGATTGTTGTCTACTATCACAGCTCTGCTTCTGCAGAGTGAGCTTCCTCTAACTAAAGATCCTCTTGGAAACTGGCTGGACGACTGAGGAGCACAGAATAATGCTGGCTGTTTTCTGAATATCTAGCTGTCACCTAGGTAGCTCCTGAACACACTGATGGAAAGCACTACACAGGATGCCATTACTTCAAACACCCTTATGTATGAAAGGTGACACTCAAACTTGTTATGATTGTGCTTTTGAGACACTAGTCATTTAATCTGTGTCAAAAGTCTAACAAATGCATCAATTACAGAGTGAGGGTTTTTTGTGTTAGCTATCTCTTTATGTCCTCTGCCACTTTTGTACTGAGCAGGGCCAACTTTGATGTGTTAGCCAGGCTTCAATTAAAGGCTGCTTTTGATCAGTATCCAGGTTTGATACATCCCTTTCAAGAGGGATCAGTGAAGGATCCTAACAATTGTCAAGGAGAACTCTTCTGTAGGTAAGGAGACTGACACTGTAGCAGCAACAGGTGAGGTTGGATGCAGCTGCTATGGACAGCTGTGCAATTTGGACAACAGAGTAACTTCACTGCTGGTGTCACATTATCACAAACTGTCAGTTAGCTTTACTTCTCTTCACACTAGACAATAAAAGGCGTGCAGGCTTATAGCAAGTTGCATTGTCACTACTGCAATGAATGGCCTTTGACCAGGGTGTAAAAAAAAGCCAATCAACCTAGAGAAGTTCTTGAAAGAAAACACCATTTAATGTAAGATTACACAAGGTTAAAATACAATAACAAACATGCTGAATACCATGTACACTGCCCCACAAGTCCCAGTTTTAAAACCACGACACTTCATTCTTAAAACCACTACAAGTGTGAAGTCATCTTCCACTTGTTCCTCTCCTCTCTAACTTTATAAAGCACTGAAAAATTAGTCTCTATAAAGTATAAAATCTGTGCATTGCAGAAGTGAAATGCACTATGAAAGTGCAACAGATAGATGGAAGTATGTCTTTTTCAGAATCTTTACCACCACCTTGCCATTCTATTAATCACTTTGTGGGAATACCCATGAGATACTGCTGTTAGTGCCCCAGCCAGAAGGAATGCACACCATACTGGTTTGGAGGAAGTCCAGCAAACCTAAGACCACGGCGGAAGACAGTGAGGAACTCTCTCTTTGTCACAGCCATACTATTTGAGTGCACAAAGAGAGGGCCTTCTCCCCGTGGCCGTGCTGCCACATAGGTACGAAGAGCTTCGACGGGACATATCCACATCTCTTTACATAATCTCAGCTGGATCAAATACCTCTGCTGGCCCATATGAGATGTATGCAGGAAAAGGTTTGCACTCCTTTCCGTCAGCTGGAGGTCTCTCAGGTACAGGAGTTCTGGCTGTGCTGTATTTTGGTGATTTACCACCATCTCTTCTATATGGAGTACACCAAAAAAAGCTACGGTAAAAATGGCACGGAACAACATACACTCATAAGGAGAGCTACACACAGACTCCAGAGTCCCTAGGAGAAATCTTAACACTTCAACTGTTACTGGAGAGTATTCATCATTTGAACGGTGAGTCCTGTGTTTCAACCTTGACATCATGGAACAGATAACAGGATCAGGAAGAGGATCAGGATGATCTATCATTCTGGAGATGAAGGACAGTCCTTCCATGTACAGTATTATTTTTGTGGGAGGCACATCCTGGGACTCCGTGGTGACCAGAAACTCTCTCAGTTGTTCAACTGGAATTGGCCAGACTGCAGACAGAGCCATGCCTTCTCTAAAAGAAAGGAAGTTTTTCAGGCCTTCCTGGTAGACTTGCCATAAGTGGTTGTCTCCTGAATCCTCCAGTAACAGCAGAGCCTTCAGGGGACAAGGGCCCAAGGAATGCTTCTCAGGAACCTGGCTGAGCTTATCTGGTGAAAGAAAACCATGTTAGTAATGGCAAAAAAAAAGCAGATAGAAGTTCCCTCCCTTTCAACATGCTTCAGCCTTTACTTGAAGTTTTCTGAACAGAGCCTGTCCCATGCATTCTTATGACTCTCATCTGTAGAGTTTCCAACAGCCAGAGCAGAGGAGAAGGATTACATTCTCAAAAACCATACACCCCCACCAATTTGTCTCTTTAAAGAAACAAGTCAAGCCTGGTGACAGATCTGACACCCAATTGCAAGGTTGCTGTGACCTCAGACCTCCATCAGTGCGCAGAAGTGGCTGGGAGTGACAAAGCCCCCACAAAGTAACAATATATTCAGGAGTGCACAGAGGTCTCAGAAGTCTTCCAAGAGTGTGGTCAGATCTCACGGCAGAACCTGGCAGGACTCTACCCACCTCCCCCACCACTCAGCCACCCTCCACCCCTCCCAGCCCTGCCAAGGACACACTCACCAGCTCCTTCCCCACTGCCAGCCTTCAGTCCGCTGGTACCCCGCGACCTGATGTAGCCATCCGGACCGCACGGCAGCCACCCCATACCGGGCTCCTGCCTCAGCAGTGCCAGCAGCTCCCAGAAGGGTGAAGGGGCAGAAAGCAGCTCAATCCTTCTTCTCTGCATCACCAACAAAACAGCAGCCACGCAGCGAGAAGCACGAAGCAGCAGCTCCTCGATGGTGCCACCGTGCTGCCCTTTTATACCCTGGCCCTTCTATCCAAATTGGAACGCCCCCTTTACATGCCCTTCTGTGACCCACCCCGAGCCTGTGCCTGAGGGTCCATGCGGGGTTCCTCCCATCCTTCCTCCCCCACTCTCTGCCCACGGGTCTGCGGGGGAGTTACCTGGAAAGTGGGGCTTCCAATATCTGGACACTGCCTAAGTGGCCCATTATCACCTTCATTGTGCTGCAGCTGAGGCCTAAGGAAGGAGCAGGGGGTGTGTCTGCAGGGGGTCAGTTTGTCCCTGGCCCTGTTCTTCTCCCCTGCCACAAACCTGTGCCATTTTGTTACTAAAATGAGAGAGGCGGCAGCAGGGGAAGGTACAAACACAATACAGGTCTCTATGATGGCCAGGAGCGCCATTGAGGGAGCGGGCTCTCCCAGGGAAGGCAATTGCTAGGGTTCCTGTACAGCTTTCTTCAGAGGGAGACCAAAAGCTCAAGCTGTCGGCTGAGGACCCTGCAAGCTTTGCTTTTTCTTAGGATTTTTCAGGGATAGTTACTGTGGAAAGGTAGCTGTCTCGTTAAACTGTGCTAAAGCATCTCAGTGCGTTGCCTGTACTTATCAGCGAAAGAGGACTGATGAGTGATTCAGAACGGAGCCAGATGCCCTGAGCTATTCTCTACCAAACCTGGAAACCCAGTCCTGCTGAACCCAGGAGAAAACCTGGGAGATAACACAAGTACTTTTCTCTCCTTTTTAACCTTATCTTCTCTACCCAACCTGGAAACCCAGTCCTGCAGAGCCCAGGAGAGAAACTGGGAGGTAACACAAGTACTTATCTCTCCTTTTGACCTTATCGCTTAATCCAGTCACGTTCCAGACTCTGGCAGAAGACGTAATAAACGACTGGACGTTTCACACCTTCCAGTTATCCGACCGAGCCCGGCTTGGCACCCTCCGCCCGCATCGCCCAGGGCAACGCTCCGGACCTCCGGGGCTGTTCGAAAGGGCCCGCAGAGCTCGGCTCTGGCAGTCTTCGTTCGGCGCGGCCGCTGCTCGGCCTCCTGCCATGGCTGCCCGCGCTCCGGCCGCGCCTGCCGCCACGCTCTTCTGGGAGATGCTGGCGCTGCTGGCCCGGGAGCCGGGCATGGAGTGGCTGGAGCTGAGCCTTGCTGGGCAGCCAGTCACCTCCCCGCCCCGCGGCCGGGAAGCACCTGGGAGCGGCGAGCTAAGAGCGGCAGGGGCCGGTAAGTGCGGGCCGGGGCACTGCCGCGGGGCACCGCATCGCCGGCGGCCGTGCCTCCTGCCGGGCAGCTCCTTGGCTCTGCTCGAGTTCTTGTGTGAGGCTGGAGGGTTTGGAGGGGCATCTCGAGGGAGTTCTCCCTCCGGGGCTGGGAAATAATTAGGATTTTTCAGGGATAGCTACTGTGGAAATGCAGCTGTCTCGTTAAACTGTTACCTACTGGCGGGAGTGTGGTAACTTCTGTGAGCCGTCCCTTGGTTTAAAAATTGCTTTTTATTTGTCTTCTCCATTACTACTCTGCAACCTCGTGTTACCACACGGTGTTACCACATCCAGTGCCTGAAACAGGTGCTGGATTCTTGTTTGTTTCTTGCTTGTTTCTAATTTGAAAAATATCTCTGGTGCGCCTGTGTGTGAGTTGTCTTACCAGATAAACACACAGCATTGTCTGGAGGTGTAATGCACTCCGGAGTACTGTCTTTATTGCTGCTTAAGTAGTGTGCTTATGCTTTTTGTCACCATGTGCTAATGTGGATCTCCTTTTGTAGGAAGTGAGATCAGTTATCATCAGAAGCATTCCTTGGGACCTTGGCCTCTGAAGACTTTGTCGTTGCTGGAGCGCTCAGGGGATAATAGGCTTTGGCAAGCCTACCTCGAAGGACTGAAGAAATTCCTTGTCTTCAGGGAAAGCATGGGAATGCCTGCAGCCTGGCCAATTCCAGCGGAGCAAATTAGAGGATTTTTGGCTGTGGAATCTAATTATCCCTCTTCGAAGACATTAATATACGTGGCAGCACTCTCTTATCTATCAAAATTGACTGGTAACTCTGATCCTCTGGAAGATCCTATTACCTGCTGCATGGTGACAGGGTTGAAACGTCGAGCGGGTATCCTGAGGGATAAATATTTGCCTGTAACAATTGAGATGTTGCGATCTCTCTTAGGAGCTCTGGAGTCTGTGTGCATAACTCATTATGAATGCTTATTGTTTCGTGCATTATTTACTGTAGCTTTTTTTGGAGCACTTCGAATAGGAGAGATGGTGGCAAAGCACCGTAATGTACTGCAGCCTGAGCTGCTGTACCTGAGTGATGTCCAGCTGATGGAGAGGAAAGTGTTGCTTTTTCTGCCTTATTCTTCTGTGGATCAGGAGAGACATGTCATCAGCCTAGCGGTGTCTGGAGAGCCGTGGGTGTGCCCTGTTCTGGCCCTCCGGAGCTACTTGACAGTTCGTTCACAGCTGGAAGGGCCGCTCTTTGTGCACTCCAGCTTTAGGACTGTAAGGAAGAGGGAGTTCCTGGCCGTGCTCCGATGTGCCCTGCGCCTGCTGGGGCTGTGTCCGGAGCAGTACGGCGAGCATTCCTTCTGGCTGGGGACTGCTGTCACTGCTGCGCGCTGCGGGTATCCCGGGGAAGATGTCACTCGTCTGGCAAGATGGCCCTGTATGACTCCAGGAAGATTCTAATCATGGAGACCAACAGGAAAATAGAAGCTAATGAATCGTCTTCTTTATGTAGATTCAGCTATTAGTTGTATAGTTTCTAGCCTTTGACAGGAATTTAGTATTAACCCCCGAAATTAATTTTCTACCTCACAGTTGGGTGATCCTAAGTTCACTCAGAACTTGCTTGTTCTGTCTGTATTTGAAGGTGGGGGGACTGTCAAACCTTTGTGCATACACTGCATTTTTATCTTGTATGGTATGAGATAATAAAATACTACCTTTTTAAAAACAGTTTCTGCTTACCGGGACTGTCAAACCTTTGTGCATAGACTGCATTTTTATCTTGTACAGTATGACATAATAAAATACTGCCTTTTTAAAAACAATTTCTGCCTACTAGTACTATTGTTGCTCTTTACTCAGAGCAAATCATAATCTTGGCTTTGAGAGCAAAGAATGTCAAGCAGACTGAAGTTTTGAAGAAAATCTCCTGAGCTTTTATGGTAATAGTTGTTAAGATGAAGTAGTTAAATGGTATTATCTTTTGGCATAGCTGTACATTTTTAACACTAACATGTCACTAAGGTCAAAAGGAAAGCTACATTATTAACCAAATAACAGACACGAAAGGATGAACTTTTAAAAATGTTGATCATCATAAGATGTTCAAAATGATACCATTTACTGTTTAAATGGATGACAACAGCTTTTCATCAAACTCTGCCTCTGAAAAGATTTCATTTAATCCTCTAGACTCAATTCTCTCTGAGGATAATTAGCTTAACCAATATTTTAAACAACAAAAATAGCACATGGTTCACCTAACAGTTTTCAACCATAACCATAAAGTACAATGGCTGGAGTATGTCTAATTTTGGTGTTAATAGTATTTGTAGCACTTTGATAGCCTGTGGTGGAATATATTTTCCACCATATTGCTGGACTGGGACAGGAGTTGGTGGGTCAGTCAGTCCTCTGAGAACCATAGTGAGCAAGCCTTTTTTGATCATGCTTATTACTATCACTGCTTCAAACCTGGGCTACAATTATCACTTGACAAGCTGTTTTTGTGTCTTGCTCTGTCCTATACCCTTTTCTGACAAAATTATGGGTAACAGACAGATGGGAGCTAGCTGAAATTTAATGCTGGCTTGGTCTCCATGTGGATAATTTGCCATGATTTCTGAGAGTTTTCGTTTTAGTTGAAACACACCCTCTCCATGCAGGGTAGCACCTCTTCACTACTGTCTAGTGTGCATGGTGTTGAGTTCACTGTGGGAGTTAACTACAGTGCAGCAACACTTCTGTGGTCATGCTGATACCAGAGATATCAGCTAAAAGCTATCCTTTTCACAACTTTGCTTTGTTCCCTTGCATTGCTTGTTTGTACAGTAATTTCTATTTCTGTGCATGAAATCTAAGTGTAAATAGAGCTAAAGTAATGCAAATGTAGCATATCCCCAGGAACTATTCTGAGGTGCCCACCAGCTGCTGCTGCTTGTTAGATGGAGCAGATACATAGAACATAACTGCATAAAGAAGTGCTTTGTGCTCTGTGGAAGCTTTGGGTTTTTGCTGTCCCCCTGTATGTGATGTGTCTGCTCACTGGCCTGTGCTGTATCTAGGCAGGCCAGTTTCTAGCACTGTCTGTTGCCTTGCTGTGAAAGGTCTGTGTATTGGCTGTATGTGGAACGGGTTTAGTAGTGGTGGGAGGGGGGACTGCGGGGGTGGCCTCTGTAGAAAGGCCACAAAAGGGGCTGGCCCATTCATATTTTTGTTTCCCAGTACACAAATATTTTATTTCCCACACTGAATGTGCTTGACCATTTAACTACCAGCTAGGACTATTCAATTTAATTGATTTCAGCAATAAATTGTGCTTCCCAAATTAAGATAGAGGAAAGTTTTTTGCAAGTATTTTAGGAGTGCAAATAGTTGTCCTAGCAGACAGGAATGGCTGTATTAATGCTTGCACCTTTAATATAGGTGCTGTTTTGAAAGCTTTTAAGTAAGTCTGTCTTCTGAGGAACCTGGTATTTGGCAAATAAATGCCATGATGATTGCTCAGGAACACTGAGAAAATGGATACCTGTCTTATCTGTAATTTCTATGTCTCTGATACATGAAGCAGAAGAGAGAATTACATTTGTTCTTATTTCTGCCTACATTCTGTAACTATAGCCAGAGCTTCTGATCTTGTACCCCTATTAAGTGGAAGTAAAACCTCAGAAGTAGCACCTTCTGCCCCTCCTTCTCCACTGTCCTGGGTGTCTGCAGAGTTGTTCTTTTCACATATTCTCGCCCTTCTTTTCTCTGGCCACAGTTAAATCTGCACGATAATTTTCTTCCTTCTTAGATATGTTATCACAGAGTTGTTACCACCATTTCTAATTGGCCAAGTCTTGGCCAGCAGCACGGATGTCCTGGAGCCATTTGGCATTGGCTCCTCGGGACATGGGGGAAGCTTCTGGCAGCTTCTCACAGAAGACACACCTTTAGTCCCCTGCTACCAAAACCTGTCCATGCAAACCCAATATACTAGTTCTTTTCATTTGGCTGTTCTAAAGAATAGAAACAGAATAGGTAGTAAGAAGGGTATTTACTTTAAAGTGTAAGATGAAGAACTCTTTCAACTCACATTTTTTCCTAACGTGTTAGTTAATGGTTTCTGCCTTTTTTTCAAGTTAGCAGTGAAAGGCTAAGCATACTTACTCTAGAAAGAACTGAAAAACTCTTGTAATACTGATGACTCTCTGCTGTGGGAATTCACTGTATTATGTGCAGATACTGGTGAATCATTCATGTGGAAGCTTGAACTCTTAAAATTTCTAGAATTTATAATTGTTGAATTTAAGTAGTTGGACTCTTCAAGAATAAAGAGGAAGTAATAGAATCGTAGAATCACAGAACTGTTTGTGTTGAGACCTTAAAGACCATCTTGTTCCAACCTCCCTGCCGTGGGCAGGGACATCTTTCACTTGACCAGGTTACTCAGAGCTCCATCCAGCCTGGCCTTGAACATCTCTGGGAATGGGGCATCCATAACTTCTCTGGTGAAACTCTGAGAGTACCTTACCTCTCTCAAAGTAAAAATTTTTTCTAATATCTAATCTAAACCTACTGTCTTTTAGTTTGGATCCATTCCCCATTGTCCTGTCACTACATGCTCCTGTAAAAAATCCCTTTCAATCTTTCTTTTAGGCTCTATCTGGGTACTGAAAGGACACAATTAGGTCGCCCCTAAGCCTTCTCTTTTCCAGGCTGAATGAACTAAATTCTCTCAGCCTTTCCTCGTACAAGAGGTGCTTCATCCCTCTCATCAACTTGGTGTCCTCCTCTGGACTCACTCCAGCAGGTCCATGTCCTTCCTGTGCTGGGACCCCAGAGGTGGATGCAGTGTTCCAGCTGGGGTCTCAGCAGAGCAGAGCAGAGGGGCAGAATCCCCTCCCTGGCCCTGCTGCCCACAGTGCTCTGGATGCAGCCCAGGACACGTTTGGCTTTCTGGGCTGCGAGTGCACATGGCTGGGTTATGTCCAACCTCTCACCCACCAGCACCCCCAAGTCCTCCTCAGCAGGGCTGCTCTGGATCTGCTCATCCCCAGCCTGTGTTGACACCAGGGGTTGTCCTGACTGAAAGACAAATGCCTTTGAATCTCTTAGGGTTTTCTTTACAGTGAACAGTGGTTATATGGAAAAATATTTGTGTTGTAAAAAGTGCCGAGAAGACTTTCTGAGACAAGGTAGCAATGCAAGCAATTATGCCTCCCATACTTTTGTTTCTTGCCTGCAACCAACACCTGGATGAAATGTAGCTAGGAAAAGAGAACCCTTGTAGACTGAGGGGTTCCATTGATTTGCTACTTGAAACATCCCCAAAGTGCCTTTTATGTATCTACATAGAAGTCTTTGTCGCCTTGACTTCTTCCTTCTACTTGCTTTCAGATATGTATATCCATCAGTTGTGATGTTACCTGTACATTGAAGAGACTTGGGCAGTCCTCCCCACAGCGAGGAGGACACTGACATTCTGCAGCAGCTGTAGTAGCAGCATGCTGGGCACAACATACCAGTGCTCTGCTTACCCTGCTCGTGCTTTCTGCTGAAGATGTTTCATTTAATATTCTTAAGTCATACCTCCTCAGGAGGTCTGTAATTACTAATGTTGCAGACTTGGAAACCATATAGAATTTGAAACTATATGTATTTTAAGATATCTAAAGGAAAAGCAATGTTTTTCAGTTGAGGTTGGTGAAGAAGGCTGTTTCATGTGTTGTGATGCAAGCTTGGCTAGAAGCATTTGCATGGTGCCAAATGCACCAACTGCTCACTGAACCATCTTTTGCAGTGAGATGTCATAATGTGTTGCTGTCTTGCTCTCTGAGGTTGGCTGTATATTCACTGCAATGTGTTGCTGAACCATACTAGCTACCTATATTGCCTTGAAATACTGGCAGAAAGCATGATAGAACAATGTGTACCACAAGTCCCATGTTTTTTCCTTAGATATAACTTCCCACCAAGAACAAATCAATTATCCATCAGAGTCCAGCATAGACCATACCTCAGTCATTAAAGCCATTGGATATGGAGCAGCTGTCTCACATGGCAATGTAATATGCTCCTTTTGTTACAGCCCAGGAGTAAAACCAATTTGGAATTTGCTGTTAAAATTGTTCCATGTTCTAGGAATGCTCTTATACTAGCTCCTTTCTACTGGTTTGAGGAATTGGTTCTTGTACTTTTATATACATTTCCCAAAAGCTACAATAACTGTAGGATGACTGTAGGATAGTCTGACTTCTTATAGCTCTGTTATAGCTATAAACTGTACTAATACCTCTTGCATTTTGTCCAGCATCTCGGTTCTGCTTCAGAATAAAATGCAAGCTAAAGGCATCTGAGCAATTCACAAAGATACTTCACAGCCCCCTGCCAATTGTTGGCAAGCAAGGAGCAAATGTTTTCTAAAGCACACAAACCAATCAGATATGAAATGTGATTATAGTAGTAATTTAATGTTAATGCACTTTTTTTTTTTTTTTTAGCAGCTTTTATTCCTCATATCACCTTCCACAGTACTTGAAAAATAGCAGCTACTTAAGCTTGTAAGATTCAGGTCAGTGTTGTAGGCTAACACTTGTAGATGGCAAATCCTATTTATTGGCAAAATAATTTTTTTCAGCCCACTCAACCAAAGAAAAGATGTTCCTGGGTGGTGACTCCCTGTATTAACATTTTAGCTTCTTTTTTCCCCTTGGAAGTACTTCATTTCAATACATTTGTTATGAGTTGAAAAGAAGAAAACAATATCATGTCTTTGGACAATTGCTTGGAATTTTGCAGGTAAAAACCAACAGTATGAATACAGCTTCTCTTAACTGAGCCACTGTGTTTGCAGAGACTTATGAAAAGGGATGCTGTCTTCGGCTGAAAGGGTGGTGCTTTGTTCCCAAGATATAAATGTCACTTTGTGCCAGAAAGAGTGTAGGTGCAGAGTTTGAATAAGTCAACAGGTTTACTACAATATTTTGCTCAAGAGGAAATATTTTTGCTTAAACTGTAGCATAATGTAGGTGCATTCATGCTAGGACATTTTAAAGAATGTCAGTACCCATGTACTATAAGATGTTTTGTAGCTACACCCATGATTCATCAGCAGTTCTTTTCCCTCAGAGATGAGTAGTTGCTGGTTGCTTTATCCCAGGATAACAGGGAGGTTTGTTTGGTATACATTACCACTAAATACGTAGTGGTAATGTAGAGTTGTGTCCTCCCCCATGTAGTTGTGCCATATTTTGTGCTGCAGGGTGGATGTGAGCTTACCAGGAAAGCATATGTTTTTGGAAATGCTAAACCCTCTATGCAGATACTCCTGTGGATGCGATTAGTTTTAAAGGGATGTTCCCATTCACTTCTAAATTTTGGAGAGAGATGAAACTTTAGTTTTGAGTTAGTATCTAAACTGTTGCCTTTCAGTCTTCCCTCTTCAGCTAGTGGTTTAATCTCTGGGTTTTTTTGTGATATGCATACAAGCTGGGGCACCTAGAGCTGTCTTCAGCCTGCAGTGGTAGCTGGGAGGCTTCCCTCTACTCCAAAAGCTGAGGTATTGTGCTGCCTTCCATGGCTCAAGAGTGATCATCAAGAGGAAGATGTTGAAGTCAGCACACTTGTAACAGCGTAGGAATTTTTCTCTAATTCATTTTATTTTGGTGCATCAGGCTGCCTATCAGAGCAAACTTGTGATTTGTGTCTAGGCCCAAAGGTTGTCTTTGTGTAGAGCATAGATTCTGTGATTGGCCATTCAAAGGCATGCTACAAAGCTGGAAATTATCCCAGTGAGAAAGAGAGGTGTATAAAATAGCTTTCTGACACCCAAAATTATAAACTAGCATTGTCATTAACCTACCAGATACTGATGGACAAAATAGTAATGAGCTTGTAAGCATTGTGGTGGAAAAGGAGTAACCTGCTGCATTTTAGACCATATTAAGTAATACCAGACTTCTAGGTTCAAAAAGTTTCTCTTCAGGGGCTGGAAGGTAGTCAGCAGAGCTGCCTGTGTAAGTGCACCCAAAAAATTTATATTCAGAAAACCCCACAATTGTCATGTGCAAATGAGGATTTCCCACCTGTGGAAAATGTGGCTAATATTCCAGATTATCTCATGACCTAGAATTGTGGATGCTTCCTAATGTATTTCCTACCTTCCGTGTGTACAGCAGGGTGGTAGAAAATATGAATGAGTATGTTGGTTTCGGGTGATAGGGGATTTTTAGAGAGAAGGAAGGAGGAGGCAGTAGGTGGGTGAGAAAAGATGAGGTGGAGAGAAACATGTTGCATCAAAATGAAGTGCTGTGTTCTCTAGAGCAGGCACGGTGAGGCTGTTCTGCTGGCAACAAGAGCTGTTGTTACCCGTGCTGTTAAAACCAGTTAGTCTAAGGAGAGAAGTCTGACTCTGAACAGCTAGTGTGCTGTTTGACCCTATCACAAGATAATATTCAGCAGCAAATGCTGTGAAGAAAGCGAATGTAACAGCTTCTGTGGGGAAAAATTGGCAGGAAGGCAAGTAGAAGCAGACTGTGAGACACTTCTTACAAACTGTGCTTAGAAACCAATCTGTTCTTTATTATTCTCTGATGAAGGGATGGATTATAAATGGTACAGAAGGCCTTGAGGCCTGTGATAGTACAGTATCTGCAGCTTTTCCAGTTGAAGGCTTAAAAACTCTTAATGGTCTTTATGCAAGAAAGGGTAAGAATCCATTTTAAGAAAAATCTGAAAATGTACATGTAAAAACCTTAGGCTCAGGAGCAAATTATTTTATGTAGGAGAAGAAAGATTGGAAGAACAAAATTCTAAATATGTTTTTACACTTCTTACCCACAATGCTTATAGTTTGGCTAAGATAAATATCTAAATATCTGACTTTGGAAGTTTTAATATGAAAGAGATCTATGTCATCTCCACTTCATTCTGTCCTTAGAGCACATGCAGAGTCAAACTTCCCTTACACGGCAGTACACTAAATTTAGATTTTTGATGATGTCTTGGTAATAGTGTATATGTGTGTCTAAAACCATGAAAGGTTACATGTGTTATGTGAGTGGTGCACAAGCTCAGTGCACTAATGAATGGTCCACTCTTGTCCTGCTGAGTGTGCGCATGAACACAGTGTTGTGCTCTGTTAACAGCCCATACTCATTCCCACAAAGTCAAATGTCTGAACAAAATATGTGGAAGCAGATTTGGATATTGTGCCATGGGCCTTAATCACTCTCCGCATCAGCAGAAGCAGCCTGTGCTCCAAATACAGTATTGCCTTACAGCTGATAATGATGCCTTAGGTTTTAACTTTTATATTTTTTCAAATCCTGTACTGCTAGTGTAACTCTGAAGTTTCCTGTAGCTCGTTAGCTGCTGCTCTCCTATGCTAAGACAGACATAACAAAGCCTCTCCAGCTCACTCTCCAAGGACACCCAGACTGTCCTAGGCCCAAAATGTGTAAATCAACATCTCAGGAAAGGGGGAGTAAGCTTGGAGAAATTACTTCATCAGCTAAAGTTTTAATTGGCGAATTTATGCTGATATGCAAATGGACCAAACCTATAAAAGTGTGAGGAACTCGTGACCTGTTGTCCATCTTGGGATCCACTGAGGCAGGAGCCTCCGGACCCCCAGAGTGAAACCTTTGAAAGCCTTTCAAATAAATATCTCCTTTATTCCCTTATTCCTGTCTAGTCTCTGCATATAGGTAGCCATTTAAGGCATCAGTTATTTGGCACTTTAGATGGGACTACAATGGCTTGTGTTAGCTCCCGGAAAACCCTCCCATGCCTGGTCTCAGGTCCGGAGAAGGAAGTCCGGAAAGACCCCGGATTCGGCCACGAAAAGGTTTTGTTCCTTCTGCTTATCTTTCTCTTTAAAAGAACATCTTGTCTCACTGTGTCTTACATCAAATGTAAGGCAAATAACCTGCGAAACGGACCGAAGTAGACTATGATGCGATGTGATTTTTGTGTGACAAACCGCCTCGTCTCTCCGGGTGGATCAGCGGGCTGGGTGACAGGGCCATCTGCTGGCAGCGGGACTCCGACAGCATCCCTGTGAATTCCGCTGGGAACGACTCTGGCTCTGGGAGTGCTTAATGGCTTCATTCTAACTTCCAAACACCAGAGACACTTCTTAAATTATCTTTGTAAGCGGCTTCGTATCTTATATAAATTTCTGACTTCGTAGTAGAACTTTTTACTGTAAAGAAAGAAAACTCTTTAGCTATAAATTTAAGCTGCATTCAAAAGTTAAATGGGATGTTTGATCTGGGACCAGTATTGCCATAGATTATGCCAAAATTTAAAACTATATTCTGAGGAAGAGTGGGTTTGTAGAGGAATCTCTCAGATCAATGAGAAATTAACATCAGTGCTCAGTCTTCACACAAAATATCTACATTAGGGACATTTTGATTAAAAATACAAATCAGATATCTTGTGAACAAACAAAAAGGAACCAAACGGTCTGTCACGTATTAACATTGTTAAATTTCTTGTGTCTTCAATATTGAAAAGGCTTTTGGATGTATTTTAGTTTTGCAAGCACTGCGCAATCAATGCAGCATCTCAAACATAACAAGCATGTCTAATATAGGTGTGCTCATGTTTACCTGTCTGTATGTCTCCTGTGATGACTGAAAATACTACAAATTATAAATCAGAGCTTATGATCCATCCCTTTGCAAGTTTAAAATTAATATTGTGGAATTGTATGTGAATATAAGAATAAATTGGGTAAACAATACATAAATACGCTTTATGGTTTTGTCTTTTGAGAACCTGCAGTTTCCCTTCAAGAAGACTTTGTGGCAATAAATGTGCAGGGTTCTTTAATATATGCGATCTTATGCAAACTGAAGTACATCAGTCCACACTGCTTGACATGTGTGTATTGCTGATATAACAGGTCACATGGTTGTCTCAAGCCTGTGGTAGAGCAAGGCTAGTCCTGGTTCCAGTTGTGTTTATAGCAGCTCTCTTAAAGCAGCACCCCGATCATTCTTGTAATTGCAGTAAGAGATGTTATGCAGTAGCTCCTTGCTGACAGAATGGCAATTTATTGCAGACTAAAATTATTCCCTGAGAATGCACTGATCTGACTGTATGCAAAAATCTTTCGCCTTTTGTCTCCGATTTTTTTGTCTCTAGCATCACGTAACTTCATCCCACAGAAAAAGCCAGTTATTACTAACAGCCTAGGGGCTGTTCTGACCTTTTTGACTTCTAAACTGTTTTCTACTTTTTTCCCCTTTGACAATTCAGCAAATGAAATGACAAAAATGGATTTCATTACAG
Source organism: Vireo altiloquus (assembly GCA_013396875.1). Lineage (NCBI taxonomy): Eukaryota > Metazoa > Chordata > Aves > Passeriformes > Vireonidae > Vireo > Vireo altiloquus. The sequence goes on from VZRF01011356.1 coordinate 78,788, forward strand.
GAGCTTTGACCAAAATTATTTACTGCTCACCCAGTAAACCTGACCATAAATGTAATTGATTTATAAATCCCACAAAAGCACAAACATTAGCCGGTGACTGCTTGTTGTGCTGCTGTGTAGAAATTATGTGTATGGAGGAATAACTTTTCTTCTAGCCAAAAGATTGTGCAAGAGTAAAGCATCAGTATTTTATGTTTTCTGTGGATCAGAACCAGTCTTTTTTCTTGGTAGCTCATTCTGTTTTCACTTTCTGTTTTAGCGACTGTTTTCTGTTGTCTGTTGTAAAAGGATGACCAAATAGACTGCAGTATATCAGAAAGGATGGATTGGACTGTGGGGAGGAGGAAGTAATCTCCTCTTGTCTGGGAAACTTGAAAGAGAATGTCTGTGGTCCTAGGAAGCTAACTTGACAGCATGAGTAATACAGACAGAGCTATTGAAGTTCTGACCATTGGGTGAGATGGAAGGCCAGGTGAGGTATTGTTTCATGTCCACATTTTTCTCCTTAAACTCTTTTGGCTAAAGGTATGTGCTGTCCAGTAACTGTAATTTTTTTTGTCAAGTTCAACTGTGAAAAATTGTACTTTACAAGGGAAACGGCATTTTACCTGCAAAGTCCAGTTTTGCTCCCGATTTACTGTGCTGAGTACTGGTCCCCATGTTGTCTACACATGCTGAAGTTCTTGTTGGCACAGTGATATTGAGCTATTGCAAATATTGGATGCGTTGTCTGACTTTGGTGCAACTGCATCTCTTCCATGTGGTAGCACTTTGGTAACGAAAACCTTGTTTTGTCAGCATGGAAGTAAGTAGGCTGCGGCTGTGGGTATTGGTTTTTTTCCGTGTGATACTGGATGTGTGATGTACAGTGTAACTATACCTATTAAGGTACTGAGTCAGATCACTTTTTTGTGAAGGTCCACAAATTCCATAGGACTGGTTCGAGCAGGCTATTGCAGAATATAAGTGCAGTAAAACATAGCCCTTCAAAAAACTGTAAATGGATTTGTCATAAATTGGATGAAATCTTACATTTGTAGTAAAAAATGCAACGGAATACCACTTTCGCACTGATACCCAATCTGTTGGTTTTCTGTCTCAGCATTAGCTTGAGAGCAGGCAGCGCTCGGGTTACCAAGAGAGGGAGGGTTCAGCAGAGCCCCAGGCGGTGACAGGGACAAAGCCCATCGGTCGCTGCAGGACTCCGACAGCTGCGGAGGGAGGACCGAGTTGCTTCTCGAAGCGCATCAGTGTGACAGCACCTTGATGCTGCTGTGCAACTTGATTCACTTTTCTTTTTGATAGTTTCGGATGGTGGAAAACACTTTTGTGGCCTTGGGTGAGCAGTTTTATTTAAGGTCCAGAAATGAAGATGAGGAGCCTCTCCTCCTTTTACGTCTGTCTGTGCTTGCTGTTCACGGCAGTGATACTCAAAGGTGAGAATACTGCTTGCTAGCTAAATGTTGCACTAAGGTTTATTTTACTCAGATAGGATCTTGTGACCTGATGTATCCCACGTGGATGAGCCCCAGAAGTATTTAATCTGTTTAGTTTTACGTTTTATCACTGATGCATAGACAAAACGATCATGAATGACCAGAACTGCAGCTTTCTCCGGGAGTATATTTTTAGTCAGGAAAATTTGCTTTGAACTCTTAATTAGTCCAGGAAGTCAGTGTGAATCACCAGAGAGAATAGTTCTCCAAAGCACTTCTTCCCTACGTATTGCCACCTGGCATTTGCGTAAGTGCTGTGAGTGTGTGAGGGACTGAAATGCTGAAGTGATAATGGCTTAAATAATTGGCCATTTGCGGAAGCAGCGAGGGCTGTGATAAGGGCGGATAAGGCGCCCCACAACCGAAGGGGAGTGGGGGAGTTTTTGAACCAGCGTAAGATCACGCCAGGTGCAGAAGGGGTGAGCACCCATCATCAGAGATCACCACGACAAATCAACCTTCGTTTAGCAACAAGATGGGTTTTGAACCAGATAAGGGAGAAGACCGATAAGAAGCAGATCTTGTGAGATGGGATAAAACTTTTTATCATGTATGGTGATATCTGTCTTCTCCATTATCTACTGTTATCCTTTCTTTCTCTCCCTTTCTTTTCCTTCTGTATTTTCTTAAGTGTAATCTTTATGCTTTTTATTGTTTCATTTCTATAGATAATAACCAATATGGCTACGTACCTCTTTCCCATTGTTGGAATTGATACAACTTTCAAATTTTTTTTTTTTTAACTTTAGTCCGGGGTTTGTTCGCCTTTGCCCTGGGGGAGGGGAATTGAAATTTCTCTTCAAAAGACCCTGTTCACCGGGTGACGCCTGATGAGTTTAACATCTACAGAGGATGCAGAGGAAATAAATGAACATTAATGGGCTTTACCCCCCGGTGCTGCCGGAGACACCTGGTCTGGGAAAAGACTGATAAGGGAACCAAGCAATGAGGACCGAATTAGCATCGAAGGGGAAGGGATCAATAACCAATACGAGATTGAACACTAAGAATTGTGTAATTTAAGACGAGTGAATGTGAATTTCTTTGGGGTTTTTATGTATCAATAGGTGAAAAGTCTGGTAAAGAACCATGTATGATGGAATGATTTTCATTGCACAACCCGGGCATGTGTGGATGAAACAATTTCTATTGCACATCCGACTCAGAATAATGTCCTGCCCAGAATAAAGTAATGCCTAATTCTCTAACACTGAAAAGATGTTAGAGAGTTTCTGTTGTTCCCATTGTTTCGGTGACACCATTGCAATCAAATTGTTCTAAAATAAACTTGCTACACATAAATATATGTATTTATACATAACCAGTCATTCAGTGCCTTTTCACTCTAATCCATCCCAAGGGATCTATTAAGAACCTCAGTTACCGTGGTCCTGTTATCCTTACCCTTTGCTTGCAGAAATTTGTGAATCTATGTACAGATGCTGCCTGGAGGATCTGATGTACAAAACAGTATGAAACAGAAAAAGTGTCACTTAAAACCTCAAGTTTCAGTGAATTATCCTTAGTATCTAAGTCTGGATAACAAGAAGCATTTCCAAATACATGGTTTGGAAAAGATGTTGGTGCATAGATGTATTCACACACTATGCAATTGCCAGCTTGTGAAGAAAAGTAGCTCAGAGTTTTTACAGGTGGTATTTTTTTTAAAAAAAGACTAAATTCTGTAAGTAGTAGGAGTCTTACCAGTGCTGCACTTGGGGAGATACCAAAAGCCATTATCCTGTGAGTAGGTGTGATTTCAGACCTTGCTGACTGGAAGTCAATAATCTCTGCCTGTGAAAGTCACTGGTAAAATAAAAGTAATTATATTTACTTTCAAAAAAAGGTAGAATCACTGTATACAGAGTGTTTTTCAGTGAAAAGCTTAAGTTAGCTATTTATTTACCCCAGGTGAATGCTGCCGTTATTTGAATAGCTTCATCAGGTGCACTTCTGTAGCTGAACTAGTGGTATCTACAATATATGAATGATAAACATAGTTATAGAAAATACTGCTTGAAGCAGTAGAAAGCAAGTGTTTTGTGATGCTGCTCAGTGCTTAATCTAATGTACTGAACAAGTCCATGTTATCTAGCTGTAGAATCAGCCAAAGGAAAATATGCTCACATGCTGTTTAATGAGCTGTTTGAAGACTACTCCAATGCTCTGAGACCAGTGGAAGACACAGATAAAGTACTGAATGTCACCCTTCAGATCACATTGTCCCAAATCAAAGACATGGTGAGTAAAAGTACAGTTCTGTTTTTCTAAAAATATGCAGAAATATACTAGGTGTAAGCCTTTTGTTTGGAATAGGAAAAGCAGTCTTTATTTTGTTGTGACAGCTTCAGAAATGCTTCTTCATGGGTGGGAAAGGGGGTGGCCTGAGGGGGTGGGGGATGTCTCCTGTTTGCCAGTTTTTTGTAGATTCCCCTCTGGGTGCAACATGTAAGGCTTCCATTATAAGTCTGGAAACTTAGAGCTGCTGAATTTCTGTCTTCTCTTATAGTTAGGTGTTGGTATCACACCCTCCAGGCAACTGTTGCTGAGTTTTAAATACAGCAAATGCTTTTTCTAAGATGCAATTAATTTCTACATAAAATCCCTAAAATTAGCCTTCAGTAGTTTTTATAAATATGGTTCTCTAGATATACTTTTAAGGCAAAAGAAAATGTGTCTGCAGGGAGAAGGGAAGATTATTTTTGTGACTTCTGAATTATAATTTCAAGGCCTCGCCAAGCTTTCAAAGGACTTCTTAGCCTGAATCTGTTAGCTCTTTGCTATTCTGAAGCTTGCAAAAGGAAATTAGGAAGATACTGGGAGCCTTAGACACTGTGATTAAAACTAGGGAGGGTGCTGAGGGAAGCAGGTTTGTGCAAGCAAAAGTCCAAAACGATGATTTCCCTGAACAGTGTATGGGGCCTAGATGCCTCTCTGAGAAATATTTTGTGGCCTGTCAGTATTCTGGCCTGTTTTGAACCTACATCAAAGCCACATCACAAAAGCTGTCTGCATTTAAGATATGATTTAGTCACCTTCAGCTAGAAATATTTCTACATTTTTATGCAGGATGAAAGGAACCAAATTTTGTCAGCTTACTTATGGATTCGACAAAGCTGGTATGATGCATACCTCAGATGGGACAAAGATAAATATGATGGATTGGATTCTATCAGGATTCCAAGCAATTTGGTTTGGAGACCAGATATTGTCCTATATAACAAGTGAGTGTGGCTGGAGAAAATCAGCTTGCATATTCAAGGGAGGGTGGGGGTTAAAGGAGCAACTGGCCCACAGAGTCTGAACTTTCATCACTACCTTACCTTAGCAAGGGTTATGTTTGTTGTCTTAACATTTGTTGTTGATAATCTAAATAGTTTGCAACAAAGCTATAGACAAGACCTGAAAATTATGCTGCACAACAAAGCTATTCTGAATTTCTCTGCACTGCACTGGGAATTGAATACCCTGGCTGCCTGAGATGCTTTCTGCTGAGGCTCCTAGAGAGCTCTGGAAGATTGTCCAAAAAAAAACGGTACATAAAGGCTGCACTCCTCGTCTGTCTCCCAAGCCAATAATGACCAGGAGATTGTTTTCATCTTTTAATGGACTCTTATCCTACTGTATCCTGTTTTAGGTCAAGTTTGTAGAAGCTATGGCCAACAAATACAACATAATTTAGCAGCACTGACGTTTGGCATTCATGGGCACTCATACCTGTAAATAATGGTTGATAGTAAGATCCTACTAAAATTCAGTGTAAATATGATTTCAGAAGCATGCTTTTAATGGTGGGAAAGGAAGGTCTTCCCTCTTGCCCACCCTCTCTGTCTGACACTCTTAAGTTGTTGTCTCTCAATCCTGATTGTAATTTTTCTGTCTTTTAGGGCTGATGATGACTTTTCAGAACCAGTAAATACTAATGTAGTGCTGAGATATGATGGAAAAATCACTTGGGATGCACCTGCTATCACAAAGAGCTCATGTGTAGTGGATGTATCTTATTTTCCTTTTGACAGCCAGCAATGCAACCTTACCTTTGGGTCCTGGACCTATAATGGTAATCAGGTAGACATCATCAATTCTCTTGATAGTGGTGACCTCTCTGACTTCATTGAAGATGTGGAATGGGAGATTCATGGTATGCCAGCAGTTAAGAATGTTATCACTTACGGCTGCTGCTCTGAGCCTTACCCAGATGTGACCTTCACGCTGATTTTGAAAAGGAAGTCCTCTTTCTACATATTTAATCTGCTGCTTCCTTGCATTTTGATCTCTTTCCTGGCCCCACTGGGATTCTATCTCCCTGCAGACTCTGGTGAGAAAGTGTCTCTGGGTGTTACAGTTCTTCTTGCTCTGACTGTGTTCCAGCTGATGGTTGCAGAGATCATGCCCCCATCTGAAAATGTACCTTTGATAGGTGAGCTTTACACACTTTGTCTTTAAGCATGACTTGTTAATAGCAGGGCTGTATGTCAGGGAATCTGTATGTAATTTGTGATTTCTGGGAAAATAAATCTGCTACATTTTTGAAACACAGTGAAGTACTTAAAATATGTGTGGAATTTGTATAGGCACGCTGCAGTTTTTAAAAGTAATTTTGTGTTTATTTTAAATTATACATTGACTAGCTATTTTATATTTATTAAATAAAGCTAGATGTTTAGAAATATGATATCATGTCTTGAAATAAAGCTAGTAATGGAAAACAATTTTAGAACTAACAGATGAAGTGTAATCAAGAGCTATAAGCACAAGGTCAGACTGTTTCAAGATATGTTTCTGTCAGATCCAGATGGTTGGATGGCCTGGCTGGCATACTCACAGATGACTTAATATCTGACAATTGCTACATTGGATTACAGTTCCTGGGAATCCATTATACTGAAATTTAATTTATGTCTGGGAGTTCAGAAAACTTCATGTGTAATGAAAGGGACCTAGCTTCTGTCTGTTTTCTCTATTCCCACACTCTTCCTTGTCATCCTTTCCAACCTCTTTGAAACTGGGCTCACATCACACTTGTCTGTGCACATCCTGTGTCATTGCTGTCAACCCTTGCTCTTCGTGGCCAGGCTGCAGAGCAGGACTGGGAGCTGCCTCTCTGCATGGGTTGGTTGGGTGGTCAGCTGTGTACTCTGTTGCCAAAAAGCAAGGGCAGAGAAGCACAGATTGTACTCACTTCAGCTCGCCACCCTTCATCTCTGTGCTCTGGCCTCTGAGATGGCAGCACACTGGTTGTGGGTACCTGCAGGTCTGGATATTCACTGACATGTGTGAGTGTGAAAGCATGGATCTGCTGGTGTGAGGTGCACCAATAGCTCAAACAAAGTGTTATCATCACTGTTGTTAACACAGGAGGGAGTGGGATTTCCAATGTGCCATGGGAAGCCATTGGCATGGGGATTTTGCAGACACTAGGAAAAGAGCAGGGCTCTTGAGAAATATTTTTGAGCTGCTTTCTGAATGGATGTGCTTCAAGAAATCAGAGGCTTTAGTTGCAAATATTTATCATGCTAATACAGTAGTCACTTATTCGTCTGATAAAGACATGCCAGTAATGAGACTGAGATTTTTTTAAAATGGTTTTAATCTTTGTTTTTAAATGGTAAACTGTGATCTAAGAGAATTGGGGTGATTAAAAATGTTTCACTTGCATTTATGCTTAACACTATGTTGTCACACTGTTACTTCTCATTGAAATTTTTTATTAGGGCTTATCTTTAATATGATTTTAGTAATATTAATAATATCTTTAATATGACTTTATTTTGTGTTCCAGGAAAGTACTACATAGCAACTATGACCATGATCACAGCTTCCACTGCATTGACAATCATTATAATGAATCTCCATCATTGTGGCTCAGAAGCAAAGCCTGTTCCACAATGGGCCAAGGTGGTTATTTTGGACTATATGTCAAAAATCTTTTTTGTTTATGACGTGGGTGAAAATTGCACAAGTCCAAAAAGAGAAAAGGACGAAGAACATAGGTTAGAGGGGGATGATGGGTGTCAGAGGAGGCACAAAGAGGTAAGGAGTCCTCTTTCCAATAGGAATGATTGTTATCTCAAGGAGAAGCTCAATGGAAATTGGAATAAAAGCTATGGTGTTCCTGGTGAAAATACTAGGGACACTGTTAATTGCTGTTCTTGTTACAAAATGCTGATTAAAAATATTGAGTATATTGCTAATTGTGTTAGAGACCACAAAGCAAACCGGGCCAAAGGAATTGAGTGGAAAAAAGTTGCAAAAGTGATGGACAGGTTTTTCATGTGGATTTTCTTTATCATGGTGTTTTTTATGAGTGTGCTGATCATTGGAAAAGCTGCTTAACTGAAAATGAATATGTTTCTTTTGTAAATCTGAATATTCTGTGTTTGTTTAGGTGGAGTTCTGTGACAGGAATGCTTTTGAGATCTTTATCTTGCACTCTGTAACAATAAACAAATTGATTCTGTAGGCTGTGACAGTGAGTTAAGACATTGCATAACTGAGGACTTTGCTGGTGACTGTCCTTGCCTTTTAGTATGGGTGTGATGATAAGGCTGAACAGTGTCAGCCTTATCATCAGTCAGTGTTCCACCTTGGTGAGTGGTGGCCATGACCTCAGGCTGTCCAGGCCAGAGCATTGCAGCAGTGGAGCAGACAGCCTAGCGGGGAGCACTGTATTCACAGGGCTGCATCTCTGCACCTTGTAATTCAATCAGCCCTTTCTCTCTTCCAGAGGAAAAAAAAGTGTATTTGTGACACTTGTGACACGGTGACATTTTCTGGAGATCATACCTTCATGGCATTGCCATTTTTCTTTTTTTTTTAGCTTGTCTTGAAAACTTATGTTTTCTGTTACAGCTCACTGATCACTGTTCCTATAATTTCACAGGCTCTACATGCCTATCTACTGTGCCTTTAGCTTCTAATATGGTTGAGTTTACTGCATATGACCTTCCTGTTTATCATTTCCTGCTGGTGAATGCTACTGTATTGTCACCATGGCTCCAGTAAGCCAGAGGGTTTCTCCTCACTGAGTCAGAGGGCCTCTCTTCAATTCTTTCTCTTGAGCCTAATAATTGGAAGAACTTCACCTGTCCTTCCTACAGGTCTCATTGCCCTGGGCATTTGTGCAAGATGTGCCTTTAAAAGCGATTTGAGACTGCTAAAACAGGAGGCTGTGACTTCTGTCTCTACTCATTGTATTTACCTACCAGTGTTCACCCTTTGTGTCCCTTGTCCACTCTTACATGAGCCTTAATACTTAAATTTTAAACAGTTTACAGGAATGCCAAGGTTGCTCTGTGCATTACTTAGCCCAAAATCATGATCTTAGACTCATTATAGTGCCATAATCAACCCTCCTTGCTCTACCCCTTAGTACTTATGCATGTGGGAAAACGCTTGTTGCTGACAACACCAAAGACCCCTCTTCTGTGTGTTAATTTCTGTTAACCCTCTCAGACTGACAGAGCGCTGGAGGATGTCTCTTGTAGTTAAGTATGAAACCAGTACCCCATGCATGCCCATGGCAAATAAATTGCTTTTGCAAAGCACCCTGAACTTTGAAACCATGACATTCTAGATGCAGTGGGAGAGGCAGAATGGCATTGTAATGGATCCCAGTCAAAAGTTCATGTGATAAAACTCATTTTCATAATTGTTGCAGTTAATAGGAGCATACCTGTGAATCAGTAACTTAAGAGTAAGGAGCTAAACTGGTAAAGTGATGCAGTTGTCATGCCCAAATTTATTGAAAGAAAGGGAATTGTTCTTTTAATTTTGATGATGTAAATGATGCATTGAATTGCTAATGGCAGGTTTTCTTTTGTGTGGAATAATTAACACTGTAAACTTATCTGGATTCTCATACATAATGCAAGCCTTAAAGTCCAGGTTTTAATGTAAAGCTAAACTGGGTGTCTAGCCAAGAATAAACTCAGTATGTGGAAAAAGTCTCAAGTGTGTTCCCTATGTGCTATCAAGCAGGGTAACTTCGAGTATCTCGTTTAGAAGACAAGCTGTTCATTTTCCTTCACTGTGCAGAAGAAAGATTGCATCAATTTGCCACGTAGTTCAGGGTTTGGCACTTACACTGCCTGCTTGAGGAAACTGGTTTGCTCTTTGTTGTGGAAAAAATTATTGTCTGTAAAGCTGAGGGAGTAAGGTATTTAAAGATAAGGGTAAAATATTCAGAACATGAGTCTTCAGCATGGAAAACTGATGACCAAGGGTTTATTTAAGGCTTGTGGGTGGTGTAAAGAGTTACTGTTCACAGTGTCTTACAATATAGGAACTGGGTACATGAAATGTACACAGTGTGTGGCAGTGGAGGTGTCTGTACAACGTGTGAGAAGGCTGAGGAGCTCTTTGCAACAGGATTGGTGAATGGCAAAAGATTATATGGATTTCAAGACTTAAGAGAAAAAATAAAAGAAGAATCTATTGGCTTACTTATAAATACAATCACCAAGTGCTGAAAGGAGCAATATTTTAGGGATTCATGACTACTTGTCCTTCAGTGCTCTTTGTCCCACTGGTGGCACCCACTGGAGGCAGCTTCAAGGTTTAGACAGCCCTTTAGTTTGACTTAGAATATCTTAGAAATTCCGATTTTGTCTGTGTCATTCTGTTCAAAATAAGCTGCTGCAGTTGTGGGTTTCCTGTGTGTAAGGGAAAGTTTGCAATCATTGGTGGATTTTGGGCCTCTGTCATGCTGGTGCTTTTCGGTACTCTGCATGCTTGGATGATGGTGTTGAAATCATGCTTTGCAATTCCCTAGTACTTTTTATGTGAAGATGTCATGGTATTGAAGAAATACCTACCTTGAGAGAATATGATTTGAAAAATAGTTCTAACTATTTGAACCTATTAACTATTAAATTTGGTTTTTAATTGTTATCCTTTTCTTTGGATCATCAGACTCTCAAGTGGTGTTTTTGCCCTTTATTTACATATAGTGATTTTTCTTGATCTTGTAAGAAAAACTTATCCATTTTTAGTTCATGAGAACCCTGGATTTGATAAAGATTGTGAGCAGCAAATGATGAGTGCCAGTAGAAGCTGGTCTCTGAAGTTTTGTGATGGTAGGACCCTTGAGTGACAGTTTTGGACTTGATCAACTTTCAGGGTAGAAAAACATAATGTGACCCTTCATGGCCATGATTCTGGTGACAAGGCTGACCCAAGGTCCATGCTACTGCCAGACAAGGGCTACCTGGTTTAAAGCTAGCTCAGGATTTTCTGACTAAACTGCAGGGACAGTAGATTAGGTCTCAATGTCTGCAGAATCACAGAATCATTCAGGTTGGAAAAGACCTCTGAGATCATCGAGTCCAGCCTTTGACTGATCACCAACCTTTTCAACTAGACCATGGCACCAAGTGTGATGTCCAGTTGTTTCTTGAACTTCTCCAGAGAGGGTGACTGCACCACCTCCCAGGGCAGTTCATGCCAATGCTTGACAACCCTTTCCAAGAAGAAATTTCGTCAAGAAGAAACTTGCTCTAAATCAACCTTGTGTGTCAGTAGGCAGAACTGTACATGACAGCTCTAGTGCTGAGTGGGACAGGACTGTTTAATCTAATTCTATCTGTCTTGGTTTCTTCCTCTTTCTTTTGTGTGCCTTATGCTTAGATCCAGTAATCTTTGAAGATTAAATCCAGAAATTATTAATAACTATGATTATAGTAATGGAAAATTAGCTATTTATACACTGACTAACTCTGCTTACCATGAAGGCAGCAGAGTGACTTTATATTTACTGAGGAAGGCAATGATACTGTAAAAATACTGGTCTAGATCTGTGTGCTGCAGAGACCTTTGAGGGATGAGCAGATAGATTCTTTTGTTGTACCATCTCTTGGCAGAGAGATCAACTCTCCTTTCTTGTATTGAGTCACTGCAGTGTTGAAATGAGGAAAAATACAAGCTGTCTCTTGTGATGCCTTCACTGCTCTTTTCACAAGCAGAATGACAGAGCTGAAGAGTGTAATGGGATGTTGGGGTGCTGAATTTTCAGCAGTGTAGAAAGGTAGAATATGGCCTTTCCTAACCTAGGAAATCTGTTTGTGTTCATGGAAATTGAAGTGTGAAGATTCAGACTAAACCAAAAAAGATCACCTTGAACAACAAATGATATTCTGAGACAGAGGGTTTCCCCCATTTTTCAAGAATTCAAATGTCACCTTCTAAGCTTCAACATGTTTTGTCCACTGGTTAGCAATGCTTGGTTTTCTGACACTGTCAGGATTATGGTAAGTGTCTCAAAGTAATTTCTCAAGAAATGCAGGAGTGTGGCAAGAATTCCTGATTGTGCATCAGTCCCAATTTGAGAAGCTGAAGACCTGAATGTGATTGTTTTGGAGATGGGAGAAGGAGACTATGGAGTGAAAAGCAACTCCTCTCATTCTGTTTATAAAACTGGGAAGAATCCTTCTTTTCTTACAAACTTCTGTTACTCATTGAGGAAAAGAATATATTGACTGTTGTTTGCTTTCTTAAAATCTTTTCATCAGTGACAGTATATAGGACGAAAGGTGCCCTCTGGAGTTTGTGTGCAGCCACCTCCTTTGTACTTGCAGGCAGAGTGAGAGACCTAGAGCTCAATTAAAGGAGGAAAGCAAGCTGAACATCTCTTTTCTCACTGTCCTCTGAAGTCTTTTAAAAAGGAGAAATCTTTCTTTGTTAGAGACAAGTCTAACTCTGTGGAAGGGACCAGAGGCAGTGGAGGTGTTTGTATCCAGTTTGTGCTGTGCAAATTAGGGCTTCATTGTATCCAGACACCTTCTAAGAATTCTATTCTTAGACTTGTAGTAAGAAATAACAGAGATAGCAAGTACCTAGCTCAGTTTTGTTCTTATGTCTTTAGTTCTAAATACTTTGTGCATTTGATTCCTAGTCTGCAGGCCACACACCTCTGAAGATCTGCAAGGCCACAAGGAATACACTGCACCACAAAGGTGAGCGTCTCAGGTGGTGTCTTCTGGTTACCTGGGGTGCAGGGATGGACCTCAGTAGTGAACTAACTCATGTGCCCAAGTCACATGAGTTGTTTGTCTGGTCATGACAGTACTGTATGTTCTGCCAGGTGTAGTTCTAGCCATTGTGTTAGAGAAGGCAATCCAGAAGTACCCGTGCAGCAGGATGAAATACAAATCTAACTGCAGAGGGTGAGATGTAAGCTGGTGGGGAGCATAGCAAGGTAGAGAATATGGTCTTTGCAAAAGCTGACATCTGGAACTGCCTTGGTCACTTCTTGGGTACTCTTGCTTCAGAGTATAAGTCCATCTAGTGAACATCCAGAAAATGCAAATCGAGATTAAAAAAAGGGCATCTGCAATTTCAAATAGGGTTTTTATTCTACTCTCTGAAGACATTTATTTTAAAAGTGATTCAGAACTACCTTGTAAGTAACCCATCTAAGATTAGGGGTTTTTCTGGGGAGCAGGTGTTGCTGTTTGTTTCCTCTGCCATTATCATGTTCTATGCCTTGACATTCACACAGCAACTCAGAAAAAATCTTTACCTCTATTTTAAAAGAAATTAAAACAGATTTTTATATGTCATTATTTTTATTCATATCACTCTTCATTGAACAAGATTTTATCTATGGTGTTGGGAGTTGCGGGGGAGACTGCACACCACCATCTTTCCTTCATTTCACTTTGGTTTGAGGAATGCACTCGTTTTGATTAATTCAAATGCAATGACAGAGATGGCAAAAGAAGACTTGAGCAAAAAATCACATGCTTTTAAAAAAATTACTTAAATCTAACCCAGATTATTCTAGGCAGAGTGTTTCAGTGAATAAAATTATTAAACTGGGATTCAGTGGGTATTTGCTTGCTATGTGTCTGTCACCACTAACAGACAAGTTGATTTATAGTGGTCTTAAATACTGTATAATCCCATCATGTTCTCGTTATGTTTGCTTTTGAATTCTCCATTAGCGTGCTTAACAACAAGTTAGCAGGAAATTTTTAGGACGATATAATGTGAACAAATAAAGAATGATGCTATCATTAACGCACACATCTGCATGGTTCTGTTGTTAGTGTGCCATAGATAAGTAATAGATCTGGCTCTTCTATTCATTCTGTCTTCTCAGTTCAAGCTGAGCGCTACCAAGCTGCTCACTACATTTCAGTGATAGGAGCGTCTCCCGTTAGTGTTTCACTGCAGCAAAAGTGGACTCTAATGATAAAGTTCAGTAGATGGTAAAGTCATCTGGAGTAGTCTCCAGAAGTTAGAAAAGACCTTTACAGATAAAGCATTTGGCTAGAATGTGGAGTCCATGTTCAATGGGGATGAAAGTGATGGTTTGACTTCCAAAGGGCCACAGTTGGTTAGACGATGGCAGCAGACACAGCTGTGTTGCAAAATAATGCTACATAATGTTAGCAAAATGAAGATGAGAAAGAGACAGGAAAAACTAACTAAACACGAGGTGGAAAATATAAACCCACTGAGACTATTGTTCAGCACCTGTGACTTCATTAGAGCATGTTCAAGCTGTGGGACAGCTACTTTGATTTTACATCCCCTTCACTGGCCAGCCTGTGTCCAGGGATGGACTGTCAGCAACCCGGGGGTTGTGTCTCAGCAGTGGGTCTGTTGTGGGAAGGGGATTATTGTCTCAGTCAAGGACAAGGGTGCCAGCTTACCCCAAATCCTGATGATGTGTCCAAGCCTTCACTAGCTTGATGGATAGGTGGGACCGTGAGGACCCAGTGTCATCACCCCCTGGTAAAGTAGTTTCACTCCACCTCCCTGCTCAGTTCCCAAAGGTAAGTGTCTGGCGGCCTTCAGTATGAAGATTGTCACATACACAGTCTGGAAGGTTGGCTTTCTCTGGGCTGCTTCATAGTACTAAGTTCCTTCTGGCAGCAGGATTATTCAAACAATTTTCTGTCCAGCTCACCCTCTTTCTCATAGAAAGTTGGTAGCTTCCTCCACAAGAGGCCTGACATGGTTCATAGCTGCTTTAAGTATATTGTCTTGTCTTGCAGGCTGTCCCTACTTTTGATTAGCATTATAATATTCTAGGTGAATGCCAGCAAGATGCCTGTGGTGAATGAAATTTCTGTTGCTTTTATCTAGTGTTTCTAACAGAGCTGAAAACAGAATGGTGGTCACAAGACAATCTCTTTCTTCATAGATAAAGGATGAGAGTTTATGAAAAGCTTTATGAAAAAGGCTTAACACAAACATCCCAAACCCAAGGGTGAACTGGCTTCTCACACCCTTGCACTGAAACAGTTGTGGAGTGCAAATGACCTCAGGGGTATGTTGCTTGGGTATGGGGAGAACTTAGTCACCTTCAGGTACACTGCCTCAGTTCTGTTTTGGAATGCCATGTTCACTACCCTGCAGAGGTTGTTTGAAATGCAACAAACAGTGTTCTCAGCACCATGGTTCGAAGTGCAGTGGGCTGGGTAAGTGTGCTACTTGGGACAGCACCCTCGAGCTGCATGAATTCTCAGCAGTGCTTCAAGCCAGGAAGTTTTGTGTTTCTAGGAGCATTACATTAGGACCCTAGATTTCTGAGGCACCAGCAGCACACCAGTCTGGGGTCCTGCCCTCAGGGGAATGGTGGAGAGGTGAAGGGTGTTGGAAAGAACAAGTCCGGGGCCTAAGTGTCTGCTGTGAAAGCACTTTGCAAAAGCTCCCTCTGAGGAGGTGAGTTCCTCACCTAAATCCTGAGACCTCTAGGGGTCATACAAGTGCTGTTCTTGTTGCTGGGGTTGCTTCAAGGCTTGTAGGCAATTTTTTAAAGATAAAAAGAGCGTCGCTCTTAACCCTGAATGTGCTGTTTTCTCCAAGATGCAACAAGTGATGTACTCTTATTAGCACAGCTGTTCCTGTTAATCCTTTATTAAGGACCAAGTAAATGAAGAATTCTACCCTATGGGCAAGTGCAAAGACTGCTATTCTGAAAGGCTGCTTCATTACTTCCTCAGAAGCCATGCTTTAATTTATAGTGTGATTCTGGGGCTAATAGTCTTAGGAATAAATCTGATTTGAGGTAGGCTGTTAGTCCTTGAAGTACTGCAGGTTGAAGGTTTCATGAGCAGTGGAGGTTGGTCAGGATAGTCTGGCATATTGCTGGGTCCAAGGAAAAATGCCTGCTGGAGGCATTGGGAGCTATGGCAGGAGGAACCTGAGCCCCTGGCCAGGTTGTGGAGTTAATTTCCCCATGAGAGCCCTCCAGCTACCAGCATTGGTAGCTAGAAAAGTGTGGATAACACCCCAGAGTTTTGGCTGCGACTGAGCAGCACTTCACTGCATCAAGGCTGTCTCTCCAACATTCCCCTTGTCCAGGAGGCTGGAGCTGGGTATGATTTTGGAAAGGACAAAGACAGGACAACTGACCTACTGACCAAAGCATACTCCATCATGTAAGACATCTGCTCACCTATAAAAGCAACGAGAAAGGAGGAAAGGAGGGTGATGGTAGGGAGGGGGTGGGAAATTTTTCTTCCACAGCAGCTACTACATGCACTGAAGCCCTACTTCCCAGGAAGAAGCTGGACATCACACACTGATGAGAAGTAGTGGATAAAACTTTTTTCTCCTTTGCTTCTATGCATAGCCTTTGCTTTTTCCTTATTAAACTGCTGTTATCCTGATCCATGGGGATTTTTTTTCCATCTTATTTTCTCCCTCCCTGTTCTGCTGAGGAGGGGAATGATAAGAGTGATTTAATGGGCACCTGGTATCCAGCGAGGGTCAATCTACCATACCAACTTAAACTTTCCCTGTTGCATCAGACTACCATCCTCTGGAGGATTCTTGGAGTATAGAGACTGTGTAACTGCTCTTGTGAGGTAATAGATGTAATAAGAGCGTGTTGGAGGTAATTTGGTCCAGATCAAGAGACCCAGAGCACTTTAACTGCTGCCTGGGCCTGCTTTATGCTCTAACCTTCCCCCATGACACTGCTTCCATTGTACCTGCTTATATGCTTCGTAGGTGGTCCTCTTGAGCCCAGCCAGGCAGGTGACTCTTTCCCCTTCCCTCTCCATCCCAGAGAGACTCATACCTGAACCTCTCCATGTGGATGGCAGAGGGGAGGAGGCAGTGCTGCTGAGCAAGCAGGATGGCCACAGACACTACCAGAACCTGTCATCAGTCTAGCGGTATTCGTTTGCATGGTGACATGACCTGCTTGGGGGAAAGGACTTCATCTTGTGCAAAACATCAGTCACCTTTCACTTCCACTGTGCTGCAGCTGTGACTCTTACATTGCTCTTTTGTAACTTATATTTTCTTTTAAAAACCCACAAACAGAAAAAATAGCTGGAACAAGAAGGTAAATGTTAATCAGATCTATATCAATATTGTCTAAAATCCATTAATTACACAAAGCCCTGCCTACAGAGAAGGAGCGTGGCACAATCACTGATTTCAGAAATTCCTGTACATATGGGACATCAGAAAAGTTACAAGCAATGAACTCAAAAGAAGAAAACCTTGTGGGGATGCAGTGAGACCTAAAATTGCAGGTTTTGCACATAGATGATGGAGCTTTATCACAGGCTGGACAGAACCAATGGGCAGATCTGCAGTGGTGTGGGATCTAGTTCTAATGAGATTCTTATTTAAAGATGAGGTATCAAAGTATGATTATAGCTCTGGGCCACTGTCCTGCTGCTGGTGGCCTTGCTATGACTGAGGCCTGCTCCTGAGGCTTGCATAGCAGCAAGCACCCAATGTTTTTATCCTTAGCAAGATGTATGAATAAATTGCTCTAGATGGGGGTGAATACAAGACAGAACAGAACGATACTGTTCATTTTTCATTTTTTTCCTTCACTGTGTTTAGTGCGGGTACTTAGCTAGGACACTGTGTATTGGTAGTGATTTCCCAACTCCTTTTACTTAAAGACTGTAGCTGCTTTTTCTTTCAAGATTAAGCATCTCTTGACAAGTTTAGAAATGGCACTTGTAGAAATAGAGGATCATGCTAGAATAGCTGCTTTGGTTAAGCTCTGGGTCCTGCTGAGATGCTTCATGCCCTGGTAGCAGGACCACCACTTTGAAGGTATCCCACAAGTGTGTCAGGCTTACCCACAGCTCTGCAGCTCTCAGTGTTGACCCTTCAGGTGCACCCAGGCATTACTGCTGAATAAACAAACACAGGCAATTTCTATTACAGAGCTAAAGATTTATCTTAAAATGGATGAAATCTGTAGGGAAAGGGAATAGATACTTCATTTAGTCCAGGAAGAGCTGTGGTGGGGAGGGTGTGCTGAAAAAAACACAGCATTATTAGAGTTTTCTGGCTTTTTTACCTGGTACGTGAGCCTCTTCTCTTTTTATTGCTCCTATGGATCATGCTGTCTCACTATAAGTAAGATCTCTCCAAAGAGCAGCTTTATCTATACCAGGTAATTCACCTAATTGCATGCTATTGAAAGAAAAGAGTTTCACTCAGGTAGGGAGCTAGAAGTTCCAAGGTTCATTATAAAACTAAGAAAAAAAAAAATCTTATCAAGGATCTATACAATCACTTGTAAGTTGCTTTTGTTCTCTTAAATACTGTCCAACAACTCTGGATCCCTTGTGAAATAAGTGGGTTTACTTTTATCACCTCAGTATATAACAACTGATGTTTTGCATACCTCTTCTGAGAAGATCAATGCTAAATCCTTTTGCTGCTGTTGGTGGCTGTTGCACAGCCTAGTTTCTGCCTTGGCTTTTTTGCTTCAACCTCGCTCAGTCAAATGCCAGAGGTTTATTACATGCTCTCTATCTGGGTTAATTTTTTTGGCCTCTGAATCTACTAATTGCCATTTGTAAATTTTCCTGGTGGTAAAGGTCACAAAGATAACTTGGCCCCCATAGCTTAACCTCCTGGCACATCTCAGGTTATGAAAGGCAGTGTTGAAGTCTGCAGATTAAATTAATTACTCTTCTTAGTTTTCATCATAAACAAAAACTCCTTTGCCTTTGTAGTTCACTTCCATCAAATTTTTGCATCATATTTCAGGGCTGGGTTAGGAACCTCCAATTTTACTGGAGCACAATCAGATGGTAGAAGGAGTTTATGTTTGTCAAACATGAACCTGATCCTGAGCAGTGCGTTGCAGTGATGCCTTCCTCTGCTTCATGAGACTGGAAGTCATGCTGCTGGTTTTGTTTTCCCTCTAAACTTTCTGCCTTTGCTAGGCTGATGAAACTGGAACAAAGCCTGAGAATAAAACAACAGTGTTTTGGTGTCTAAAGCCACAAAAACCAGCACTCAACGTTCACTCTTGCCCCTGCAGAAAACTCACTCATGGAAGTGTGTGCTTCTGAGGGTAAGATACACTTTCCAAAGCTATGCCTGAGTGCAAATAGGGGATCCAGTGCCCTAAACTAACCTATTCCTGTTTGAGGGAACCAGGAGCAGGCTAGTACCTGGATATCTTCACAGAAAGCTGGTCTCTCCCTGTTCCTTACAGCTGGCACTCCTGGTTAGCCTTTGCTCCCTTGCACTGAAATGCACAGGGCCATCTCCGCTGCTGTTCCTGGCAGCTGCACTGCCAGAGCCTGGCAGGGCAGGTACAGCTGAGTTAATACCAAACCATGCAGAATGGCCCTTCCTGTGAGCTGTTGGGGAGGATATGTAGCAGCAAATGCTCCTGACCCTTCTGCGTGTTGTCCCCTCCTGCTTTTCTTTGCTGAGGTGGTCCTTGCTATGTTTTATCACTGAGTACAGCACTGCAAAGGTGGCATCACAGCTTTTATGGAGTTATTGGAGTATAGCTGATTCTGGTGATGTGCTGACACTTACCAAGGCTTAGAAAGATCCCCAGAGCCACTGCAGCAGAGAAGGCCACTACCTGCAGAGGTAATCAGCCCAGGGACATCTCAAATAACTCCTTGTTATGGTCTGGGTCCCGAAGGACTAGCACTGCAGTCTCGCCTTTCCTACCAAGATCATCTCCAAGATGGTTTCAGCAAAGCTACTGTGGTACCTGTAAAATGTACATTTTAAGTTTAAAAATAGGCAATAAAGTATACTTATGGCTATATGAATCACAAGGCAAGATATAATCATTGCATTTATAGAATAATAGAATGGTTTGGGTTGGAAGTGACATAAAGATCATCTAAGTCTGAGCCCCTGTCATAGGTAGAGGTACCTTCAACTAGACCAAGTTGCGTAAGTCCCTATACAATCTGTCCTTGAACATTTCCAGGAATGAGTCATTCACAATTTCTCTGGGGAACCTGTTTCAGTGCCTCACCACCCTCATAGTGAAGAATTTTTTACTCATACCTTATTTAAATCTACCCTTTCTCAGTTCAAACCATTGCCCCCTTTCCTGTCACTACATGCCCTTGTGAAAAATCCCTCTCCAGCTCTCTTGCAGGCCCCATTTAGGTACTGGAAGGTGCTATAAGGTCTCTCTGGGAACCTTCTCTTCTCCAGGCTGAACAACCTCATCTCTGCCTGTCTTCACAGGAGAGGTGCTCTGTGAACAGTGCTTCTGTTCATCTCAGTGGCTCTCCTCTGGACTTGCTCCAGCAGCTCGACGGCCTTCTTGTTTTGGGGGCTACAGAGCTGGATGCAGTACATTAAATAGGAGAATCCTGAAATGCTTATGAGAGTTCATAGAAAATAAGTAACATGTGAATTTTTTGACCTTCAAAGCACAAAGGTACTTCTGTTACCAGTGTTAGTGAATCACCTAGAGACTCATCTGATTCCCAGTGCTGAACCCCAGCTCAGGCAGTGGGGCTGGGGCTGGGGTGCTGCAGCTGCTTGACTACTCCTGGCTGCTCTTCTCCATGCAAGTCCAAGCCTTTGGAGTCTTGCAGAGTGTTTGGAGAAGAAACGTACACTATAACATCTGTGTCCTGTTGTACTGGGGAAAAAATAATTTCAGCTGTTTCCAGTGCCTTTGCTGGATTATGTTTTAACACAGCATTTATGAATGCAATGATTAAATGTACTTTTGAAGCAGCTTTTTGGGCAGCATGTAGTGAAAGTAAGGACAGCTTTAGGAAAAAACGCTCTCCAAGCAAGAACTAAAGGCAACATTCAAAATTATTCTTAAGAATAATTCCAGAATTATTCTCTTTCCAGAATTATTCTCTTTCCAGAACATCCAGGCCTCATGTGTCCTCCTTTTTTCCTTAGTCACTGCACATCATTTTTCCTAAGCCAACCTACACAGCTCCTCTGCTCCATCACTTCCCTACTCGGAAATCATTTGCAGCATGTCCTTGTACTTGACTTTGGATATGAGACTCCCAGCTAGAGCCAGTCTTTGCTGCCCCTTGTGCACGGTACATACTTGATACATGAGCAGTCCTATGCCCAGTATGTCCATTACATCTGCATTTCTGCCAGATGTCAGGCTATATTCCTAGTCAGTACAGTGTTCAGGCATGATCTGAATAGCCTGAACCCCCCATGGCAACACCTGGCACTGAGGTTGCCTCCTATCTGCCAACATGAATTGCTTTCTGCAATCTTGGGGACGTTGTAAGCTTTAGTTGTTCCTGTGGACAGAGTGTGTCTGCTATTTCTCAATATGCTTATGTTGAATTGCCTTGTGGAAAGTAGCTCTTACAGAACTCCTTCCTTAAAATCAATGATAGCAAATACCAACATTTTCAGAAATGCTCAAGATGAGATTTTCAAGGGCACATTGCTCAAAACTAAGATTAGTGTCTAAAAAACCAAGACAGAATGAGGGCTAAATCTTCAGAACTGCAGAGGAACTGCTGCTAGATGGGTAAGCATGTCAGAGTAACTACCACAGTCTCCAAAGGTGAATGTTCCTTCCCACCTTCTCCACTATGAGACATTATTCTCCTTCAGGCCTAGGAAAGTCATGTATAGCTTAAATGGAAGCAATGACAGGACGGTAAAGGGAATGTACTAAGTACCTATGCAAAATAAAAAGGAACAATGTCTGACTGAGCTTCCATCCATTTTATCTGAGACGGAGAGTACTTGTGTGTCAACAGTTACTAAATAAATAGAAAACACATTCATCTGCAGAAATCCCCTGAACTGGAACAGCCTGGAGGCTGAAGGGATGCTGGGGAACAGCAGATAAACTTGTCCTGCTCTTTCTCTTCCCTGGTTATAGATTTCTGCCAGTGCTGGACACTAAATCTTGGGCTAAATGGATCCTGCATCAGACTCAGCACAGATCCCCATAAATTCTAACTGTGCAGCTGATAAAGGAATGGAAAGATCTTCCTGGGGAATTAATGTATTTCCTCTTAGGTTATAAATGGTGTGGAAGCAAATCCATCACTCTACTTCTTCTTCACCATTCATCTTGGGCTACTTAGAAATATCATCTTCTCTCTTAGCATTCCTTTTAGTATCAAGCAAGTTGAATAAATTCAAAATGCTTTGCAGTTTGGGCTGAGCAAGCGTAGAAATGAGTTTAAGGTAGTCACAGTTGTCTCTGTTCTGGCAGAGAACCCCCATAGTACACTGGACCAGAGCAGCCACTCCATGAGGCTCCTTATAATGGGAATGTCCAACCAAATATCAAAATTTCACACGAGCCGTCGCTTTGGCAACAGCCTGCTAGCAAGCTGTCATCTAGCAAGCTGCCAGGGTAAGTCTTTACCAAGTGGGGAGGTGTTGGCAGCTCAAACCCATGGGAGCAGAAGTGATGGGTCAGGGCTGCAGTACGGGGCTGACGCTACGGCTGCCCAAGGCAGCACTGCTCACTCATCGTGTGTGTGTCGGTCCTGTTCGGCATGCAGCTCAAACGGATGCCTCTGAACAGCTTTTTTGGCACAAATTTTACAGTGATTTGCCCAGCTTTCTCATTTGTATCATAGCTCCTGTATGAGCTTGTCCTTGTTATTAAGCCTTTAATGTCAATTTAAATGTATCTATTTCTAGCTTTCATCAGTTTGAGCCTCTTATGCCATCTGCTAGATGTCCAAAAGTTGCTTTCTTACTAGAAAATTGTGGTCTGCTATATTTACCCTTCAATCAGAGATATTAGCTCATATCAACCAGCTTTTTATCTTTGTTCAATGGATCCTATAACAGTCATCAAAAGCTATTGTTTCTTCTGATCAAAGTGGAAAAGTAAAATGCAGAGAATTACCTCCATTTTCCTTAGCATTCCTCTACTATTTGAGAAGAAGAGCCTTATTCCTTGTCTATTTTCTTTTTTCTCCACCCTCTTAAGCCTCATCTAGTATTAAATCTTATCTTTTGGGTTGCCATTATCTTCTTGGAACAAGCAAAGCCCTAATTACACTGCATTTCTATATTAAAAACACCGGGTAGCAGTTCCTTAGCCTGCCTTGCCATTTCTGGAGTGAAATAACTACTTGCATAAAGATGCCCTTTGTTTTCTTTGTTGACCTCTTGCAGGTTTTTCCACTCTGCCTTCTCTTTTTTCCTTCCCCCTTCTGATTTCATTAAAAGAGTAGCTTTCATCTTTTGTTTTGGGGGGTGTGTGTTTCCATGCACACTCGTGCTGGCCCTTTTGTGTTGCTTTCACAACAAACTCAGCAAAAGTGGAAAACTTACAGGGAACAAGACCTGAGACCTCCAAGCCCCGACCAACCCTGTGACATGGTCCTGCTCATTACACTGAGGTTGTAATGTCAGACTGCAAGGAAAAGCATTCTGGACGTGCACATAGATACAATTTTGTCATATGATGACTATAATTCCACCCCTTCTACTCATTTTGGGGCTAATTGATTGGCCAACTAATAAATAGCTAGGTAACAACTAATTAAAAAAAAAAAAAAGAAAAATTACTGTTCTGGTAAGACTGGAATTGACAATGGGAAAATATGGAGAGATTCTTAAGAAAGCTTGTCAAGCTTAATTTATAATAATATTTTAAATTTATAATTGAAGTATCAGAAAGCTGTTCTGAAATATCTTTCTGGCAGGCAGGTTCTCTTTTTTTCCCAGCATAATGTGTGGTGCTAGGATGTCATAGTAATGTCTTCTTAAAGACTTGTCATGAAATATAGAAAGTCACTGAGTTATGAGTATATAAGGCTATTACATGTGATCTCTTATCTCATACAGTCTGTTTCAGGGTGCTCCTAAGTTTCGTCAAAGTCAAATTCTGAAATGCTTCTTGGTTGGAATTTTCCATGGTTGTGGTAAGATGAGAAGAATACACCTCTGTGCAGGTGCAGTCTGATATACCAGTCAAATCAGACCCACAAAGGAGTGATGCCACAGGAACAGGAAGCTTGTTCGTGCTTTGTTTTTCATTAACATTTTTGTCTGTTTCCTATTACAGGCAATGCAGCCTCTGTGGATCACAACAGCCAGGTCAGCTCTTCCCACAGCCTTCCCTGTTTGCAGGCATGAAAATCCATTTCTCAAGTGAGCCAGAGGCTCTAGAGGTGAGAGGTGATTTGGGGTGTATAGGAGCTCTGCCATCCTTAGGATGCTGAGACCACAGCAGGAGTAAGCTGGGGGGAGCAGCAGCCGGAACAGCACTCACGTGTGGAAAAGCTATTAGTGCTTGATCCTTGTCTCACTGATGGCTCTTGCTGCTGGCCCCTCCTAAGCCCTGAGGAGATGGGTAATGCCATTGTGCAAGCAGCGGGAGAGAGTGGGAGAAGAGATGAGAGAAGGCTGGTGGAGTAAGCCCCCAGGGAAACACAGTTGTCAGGGAATGGAGGGCTGTGTTTGGCCCAAGAATTATGTCAGTAATAAACCTATTCACAAGAACAAATGAGGGCAGGAGAGCTGCCAGTTAATAAAAAAATGGCGCATAGCAGAAAATATTGGGGCTGAGTATCAGAAGCAGCCTGGCAGGCAGAGTCACAGTGCATTGTGGCATTGCCCAATTTTACGTGCAAGATGTTTTCTGTGCCAAAGGTGAGGCTTTCACATTGCTCTGCCATGCTACGCTTACCTGCCAGGGCATTGCTAGGTGTGCTTCTGCTGCTGAACCCTCACCATCGCCCTGTGGATGCAGGCAGGCTGAGACAGGAGCAGCTGCTGGGCTGACCCTGCAGAACTGCCTTGGGCTGCACAGCTCAGCCCCTGCCTCCTGCCTGTGTCAGTGCAATGGCTCCTGCGGGGACGTGGCAGACCGCAGCAGGAAGCCTGGTGAAACACAAGCCCACGCTCCTCCCCTTGGGTCCGTCCTGGCCGGTGAGGGCTGGTGGAGCCAGGCTGGGGCGGGTAGCAGTGGTTCTCTGGGAATGGTTACAGGTACTTGGGGTGTGTGGCCCACCTGCCACTGCTCTGCGCTGGTCAAAGCTGAGCCAGCTCCAGTCTGGAAACCTGGATGTCATTCCCTCATAGCACCTGAGATGAAAAGCCCTGCTTAGCCTCTCCAGCTGGCATGTTCCAGGAGATGGTAGCAGTGCCTTTACAAAGGTACTTTTCATCTTTACCTGTTATCATGTTTAGGCCAACATTTCCATGGAATGAGCAGACTGCAACAAAAAGTTGTTTAAATAAGGAGGCATTGGTATGTGTTAGCATGTGGAAGTGAAGCTGAACAAACAAACAAAAAAAACCAAAAGCAAAAAGCCACAGTTGTCAGGAATCAGCAGGCATGCCACCCTTGGTGCTGAAGAAGACAATCTCAAGTGCCTGGCACTCTGACAACTGCTATCACACCCGTCAGTCATTTGCGGTCAGTTCTCTGTGCTAACAGGAAAATCAGTGTGTACCCTCTGGACTGCGCCAGGAGCAGGTCATGGGCACAGTCTGCAGAGTTCCTTGAACATCTTCTGTCTCCATTAAGATTTTCCCAGCCTGTGTCCTCATCTCAGCTGACAAAACCCTGCCTTGCCAAGGATGGTCCCCTACTCATGACCTCAACTACTGTGTCTCAGGGGCCAAGACTGCCCTTGTTACTTCAGGGCTGCATGCTGGTCCTTGGGGATGCTCCATCAGGAAGGAGTTGCTGAGTGTACCCTGGCATCTCCACACATTCTTGGAGCGTGCTCCTGATCCAGGATCAGGCAGACCTGTGCCTCTGGTTGGTCTGAACCAGCTTTCTCTATCACAGTACAACAGGGTATGCACCTCGCCAAACACCCCACTGTCATTTCAACAGCTGATGATGTTCTGGAGATGAAGTGCAAATCATAGTGATTGCTGCTGCTTTATCTCAAAATGCAATTGGCTTTTGGGAAGTTGTTACTCATACTCTGGTTGCAAAAGCAAATGGTGGGCAGTTCTCACCTGCAATGAGCTGACATGTCCCTAAATCCCACAACCAGGGAGAAACAGTGAAGCTCACTGAGAGTTTTCAAGCTGGGTAAGAGTATTTGGTCACAAACAGCTACCCAGTCCCTTACCCATGTTAAGCCGCTCTGTAGTGGTTTCCTTTTTCTCTCTTGTGGGCAAATCATTTACTGTAATTTAATGATCACAACCACATGAAATTCACTTCCGTGTGTAAAAAAAAAAAAAAAAAGACTAGTAAAATAGGATTAAATGTCTCAGTTTATCTTTCCACATAGGTCACATGGCCAAAGCTGATTGTAAAATGTTGAAATACTAGTTTGAGGTGTAGCCAGTGCCAAGTGCTGTACATTTCCGTGTTCTCTCTCCTCTCCTATTGCTCACAAAGATGTCACAGAAAGACAAGGAAGTTCATTTTCTCAGGAAACAGATTTTTTTTTTAAATGTAAATTTAAAGTACCATTTATTATCCTTAAATCTAATCCTTTTAGACCTTGGTTCTGTTCTAGTCCCAAATCCAAAAAGAACAGCCTGAAAAAAAACCTGTACAAAAGCCAAAGTGTGTAACAAAGTCACTTAGTGAGAGAGTGTCTCAAAACCCCACACATGCTGCAAGGAGTGGGTCAAGAAATGTGACATGAGACCCTCATGCACCATGCAGACTTTCATGAAAAGAGCAGTGCAGGTTCCCATGTTTTTGGGGTGTCTACACACCCAGGCAGGCGGCTCAGGCAAAAGTAAGGTGGCTGAACCTGGCGAACATCTGCCTGGCAGGGCACCAAGTAGATTGGTGGTTTGAATCAGCTTTTGGGAATTTGGTTCCTAAGGCTGATGTGTGTAAAGGAGTTTGGGACTCAGAGGCAGTATGGTGCCATGCAAGACTTGATTTTTCTTTTCAGCTACAAATTATAGCAGACTTCCATGATTTCTTCTTCCACAAGCAGCAGCTTATGTTTGCTGTGGTGGAAGCATCTTCAGTGCTCTGCCAAGCTCTCGGCAGCTGCCCCATTGCTGCTTGGACACCAGCATTGCAGCTGCAGATTAGGATTTTGTCCCTCTGTGTCCTGCACAAAGGCTGGTGAGCCGAGGGATCCATCTACTGGAGCGAAGCCAAGCTTTAAGGGAATACTTAGCTTATCCATGTGGCCAGAAAGCCTCCTGCAAGGAAGGGACAGCATCTGAAAAGTCAAAGACTCAGGAAACTAAGGATGCCCTGTGTACAGCCAGGGCATGCATAACAAGTTTAGTTAAAGTCATCCCGTTATAGGCCAGGGTGTTTTTTCTCTGGACTATAACCTTCTGGAAGCCAGCTGCATTGGTGGAAAGAAGTGAGGAAGGGTCTTTGCAAGGGTCTTCAGAGAAGTTTATTCCAGCCTGGCAGGCATACAGGATCCTGAGGCCAGCACTCTCGGAGCCAGACCAGGGAGGCAAAGACAGAGGCCTCTGGAGGGTGATAAGGGTTAAGCATGTGGGGTGGTCTGGGCAGGCCACATACCAAGGTGGGGCCAGGGTAGGGGCACTAATAGGAGGGTAGGCTGAGGAACAGGGGTTCGTGGGGATTGTAGGCACGCCTTGGAACTGGGACAGGGCTTATGGAGAGAGCAGGACAGGGGCACATTTAGCTTTTGTGTCCCTTCTTAGCAGGGGGTTCCCACAATCCCCTGTAATTGCATGCACTTTTGAGTAACTGTAAGACACCTTGGTCCATAACCTAAGGATTTGTTACAGGAGTGAGAATTGCTTATTGTAGTTATTGCTTCAAAGATTTGGAGCAAAGGACCAGCTGTAAGGGTAGACTGTTTTGCCTCTGACTTAGTTAAGTATATTTTTCTCTCTGCTGGTTAGCTTGAGGTCACTCCTGTGGCTTTTGTAGGCTGTTTGCAGGGGTTTATTTCATGCTTCATGAAGACCTTCGAGGTTCCTGCTTCCTGCCAGTGCATGGATTGCAGGCAGTGGCTGAGCTAATGCTGAACTCCCATGACATTGCAAAAACATGCAGGAATGGGTTCAAAATGCAAAATGGCAAAAATTACATGTGTGTGTTTGGAAAGAGGTAAAAAAAAAGAACAAACCCATATTTTTCTTCACAGTAAGGTACGATGGTGTCAGCCAAAACATGAGAAGAGACCCAGCTTCCTCCAGGGCAGCCACCACCCTACAAACCAGCTGCATGCAGAAGCACAGAAACAGCCAGGGTGGGCACCAGCCACAACCCAGGTTTGTACCCTTGTCTCTCCAAATGCTCTGGGGGAAGGCAACTGTCAGGAGCCCTGGGCAGATGGAGGTGGGGCCCCAGGTGGGGCAGAGTTTTAACTTTCACAGTCTGTTAGATGGAGATGTCTGACAACTGACACAGCCTGTTTAGACAAAGACACAGACACATGTGACACTGTGTTGGGAAGACACAGGCTTTTGGTATGTGTGGGACAAACCTGAGCACACCTGAGCATTTTTCCTTGTAAAGTTTTCTGGTGCAGACAGTCCTTTACTGGTCACCCCCCACATCCAGGATTTGCACTTTTGCCTGAGTGAGAACTGTGAGACAAAACTTCTGTCTTCTTTGATTAGGAACCAGAACTCCAGTTCTGGTCTTCTGGCTGGAGGAAAAAAATCTGATCTATTCATCAGCTTGACAGAAAATATTTCATGTGGAAGTACTTCTACAGTACCACCTTTCTTAAACTTTCCATAGATTCTATCTTCTTTGGCAACTTGAACAATCATAATTGTATGGCACAGCCTGTCCTTGTGCCAAAAGGGAAGGACTTGGTGCCACAAAACTGCCTTTTTTTATTCCCTAGCTTGCAGCTTCTCCCTGCAACACTGTTCCGACCATTCTGCTGCCAGGCAGGACTTGGCTCTAAAACTCAGTCAAGTGTGATTCAGCATTTAATTGACACACTGGAGCATAAAACCTGACTTTTTCTGGCTTTTAGACGCACAGCAGAGGTAGTTTCTCTTGTTACAATGTAGGTCTTGAGTTTATTTATTTTACAGGTCAGCATGATGGGCCAGTTTTGTGGCTGACTGGCAACCAGGGAGCAGTAAGTTCTGTAAGTACTCAGGACTCATTCAGACCAGAAGTGTTAGGGGTGTAACATGAGGCACAGAGAAGGAGATGAAGTACTGCATCTACATTTTCACATGTATGAAAAATGTATTTTGCATATATTCTGAGCTCTAGTATTTTTATTAATGAGATGTTGCCATATCAGAATGGTGCACTTGAGTTTCTTTTAAATCTGTTCCTATAATAGTTGTATCACCATTGTGCTACTGGATGGTGTTTCCCCAAGAAATCTAAAGCTATTTTTCAGCATGGTTTTTGGAATGATAGCAGCCAGGGAAGAGGACGTCTGCTCTTCAAGATCATCAAGAAGGACATTCAAAAAGGGAATGGGATCACCTTGGCAGCATCTTGAGCTGTCACAGTGCCCAAGGGCTCAGCAGAGCTCCTGACATTCCCAAGGCAGCAAGGTCATCTTGAAAGCACAATTGCATTTCTCTGGCGTTGTTTATGTTAATATCCTGAGAATGACTTGCATATTTCAATCTTATGGTGAGTTAATCATTAATTAAGATCTTACAAAACTGAAGTCAGAAACCAGCAGTCTAGAAAAAGAAATTATCTTGTAAAGTTTATGTTTAGAAAAAGCTGTGTAGATTAATTTTAATCTTGGGTAGCTTGGATAAAGGGAAAAAGGAAAGAGCAGAAACACATTTCAATGTGTCACAGTTCATCTCACTTGGAAAACATTGCTTTTTGTGAAGGTCATGCCTCATGTTTAAACATCTGTAAAGGGCTGTGGTTTGCTGGTAGTTTCTTTCTCATCCAAGTGAATTATAGAATCATTAAGGCTGGAAAACACGTTTAAAATCATTGAATCCTGCTAACTTAGCACTGCAATATTCACTGGTAAACCATGCCCCAAGTGCCACACCCATACGCTTTTTTAACACTTCCAGGGAATGGTGATTCTACCACTTCCTAGGGAAGTCTTTCAAATGCTTGACCACCCTTTCAGTGAGGAAATTTTTCCTAATATCCAATCTAAATCTCACCTGGCACATCTTCAGGCCATTTCCTCTTGTTCTGTCACTCATTACTTGAGAGAAGAGACCAATCCCCACCTGGCTACAATCTCCTTTCAGGCAGTTGTAGAGAGTGATCAGGTCTCCTGTGAGCCTCCTTTTCTCCAGGCTAAACAACCCCAGCTCACTCAGCTGCTCCTCATAAGCCTTGTGCTCCTTCACCAGCTCTATTGCCCTTCTCTGGACACGCTCCAGGTCCTCAATAGCCTTCCTGTGGTGAGGGATCCAGACCTGGACATAGGATTCGAGGTGTGGCCTCAGCAGTGCTAGGTACAGGTGGACAATCATTGCCCTGGTCCTGCTGGCCACACTATTTGTGACACAGGCCATTGGCATTCTTGGCCACCTGGGCACAGCTGGCTGATGTTCAGCTGGCTGTCTACCAGCACCCCCAGGTCCTTTTCCACTGGGCCACATTCCAGCCACTCTTCCCCCACCCTCTAGTGCTGCA
This sequence comes from Vireo altiloquus, assembly GCA_013396875.1. Classification (NCBI taxonomy): domain Eukaryota; kingdom Metazoa; phylum Chordata; class Aves; order Passeriformes; family Vireonidae; genus Vireo; species Vireo altiloquus. Next base: position 108,977 of record VZRF01011356.1, read on the forward strand.
TGGTGCTGTTGTGACCCAAATGCAGGACCTGGCACTTTGCTGTGTTGATCCTCACACCACTGGCCCTGGCCCATTGATTCAGGCTGTCCAGATCCCTCTGCAGAGCCTTCTGCCCTCCAGCAGATCAACACCCCCACCCAACTTGGTGTCATGTGTGAACGGACTGAGAGTGCACTCAATCCCCTCATTCAGGTCATCAACAAAGACATTAAACAGGACTGGCCCCAGTACTGAGACCTGGAGAGCACTTGCTTGTGCCTGGCTGTCAGCTGGGTGTAACTCCATCCACCATCACACTCTGGGCTTGGCCATTCAGACAGTCTTTTACCCAGTGAATGGTATGCTCCTTCATGCCATGGGAAGTTTCTCCAGGAGAATGCTGTGAGACACAGTGTCAAACTAAAATAAAGTTAGACGACTTCCACAGCCTTTCCCTCATCAACTAAGTGGGTCACTCCTGGTAATTCCCTGGTTTCTCCTTCCACCCCTTCTTGTAGATTGATATCATATTTGGTATCTTCAGGCAACTGGGACTTCTTTGGTTAGCCAGGATTACTTCCTCAGACTGCTCTTCTCCACAAACTTGGTATTTGCAGCAAATTTTCTCCAGGTGTACTTACACCAAGGAAAAAGCCAGGGAGTCTAGAGCACTGCAAATGAGGTGCAGCTTAGCTTTCTGTGTTTGAAGCATGGAGCCTGATGAAATGTAAAGGATGAACCAGTTCCCAGTGGTCCTGCCTGGCAGTGAGGACATAAAGCAAAGATACAGGAATTTGTGCACTGGGTTGATTTGTGCACTGGATTGTGCACAGAGGGATGTTAGCTCCATCCACATCTAGGCACCGACTCTAAACTGCATTCAAAGAAACATTTAGGCTGTTCAGAGGATGGTGGAAGTATGGAGAGATGCCCAATATGTGTGCAGGAAAGGTCACTGTCCTCTGCAGGTGAGGGGACAGAGGAGTCAGTGGGACAGGTCATCTTCCCTTCCTGCAGGAGTCTGCAGGGATGCTGGCTGCACTGCCCTGCTCCCCTCCTGCCCCAAACACCCTCTTCCCAGCTTGGAGGGGAGCACAGCCTTGCTGTGGGATGTCGCAATGAAGTAACAGTCTCTGTTTTTAAGGAATGCTTTATTCACTACATCTTAGAAATGTACCGTAAATGGAGCAAGAACTAAATAAACTCAGAGGCTTCTGACAATACAGAGAAGAGAGATACAATAAAATATCTAAAATATCAGCTCTTTTGCGAATAAGGCACACTAGCTTTGTTTTTTATATATATGCTTTTTTTCCTTATAATAGTTTGTTCTTAACCTAAAGATGTTCACATTTCAAGTTAGACTTACCTCAGTAGTAGTGTACATAAAATGGTTTAGAAGCAAATGTCAAGACGGGCATGGGTGGGAGGCTCAGCATGACTTGGCTGCCTGCATGCCTGGGTCCTGCCTCCATCCTGGATACTGCCTCCTACTGCCCTGGCACAGGCAGTACCCACCAGGCCAGGGGCACCTCATGGTTTTCCCTCACTGGCTCCTTTCTCTTCCTGCCACCTCTGTGAGCAGCACGTCCTTTGTCCTGTTGGCAGGGATAGGATTAGTGGTAAGGGAGCCACCACTCTTCCTCTCTCCTCTGTGGGTCAGCCATGGTGAGGGGGCTGGAAGTGGGCCAGCAGAGACCCAGACCACTAGGCTGCCTTCTCCTGGCCACAGGGGTGTTTGTGCATGCCCAAGGACCCACACTGGCATTTAGTATTGAGCCGTGTAGGGCCTTAGACTGGAGGACTGGAGGAGGCAGTGCTGGCCTCTGGCTGGGGCTTCCCCCTTGAGCTTTGCCGGGATCTCCTCCTCTCTCTTGCCCTACACAAGGACAGGACCTTGGGGCTGAGGTCTGGGTGTGCTTTCAGATCTGCAGGAACAGACAATAAAAGTTTCCTGGGAAGAGGCGTGGAGGGGCAGAGTCCGACCTAATGGGTAACCTCACAGTGCTTCTACTGATGGGTCCACAGGGTCAAGGGGAGCTCAGCTTGTCTGAGCAAGAGCACCTAAAATACAACTGCTCAATTCTGAGGCAAGCAAAAAAGTGTATTAAAAAGGTCACTTAACTGAGTACGATGCTGAGACTGGAAGTGGTACAGTTGTCAAAATATGGCCAATGTGAAACCCCTTTGGTATGTACTTATACCACAAAAAGTAAAGAACATTGTTTACTGACTCCCTGCTTCTCACCTTTTGTCACCAGAGCTGTGTTTGCAGAGCTGATGCACTTCATACAACGGGCAAGATATTTCTTTACCATCTTACTATATTTTACATTCGCTGCACTACTAAATAAAAGCCTTTAAACAGGCCACAAAACACTGCAATAATATATTTACTTCTTAATAAAACAAACTTTTTTATAACATTGCAATAAAAGGTTTTTGTTTTGTGGCAAACCACATACCATGTAAATTTGCAACATAAAATGACTTTAAAAATGTATATTAAAAGATATTTACAAGCTCTATGTCTTAAAATCATTGGGTCTAATCACTCCCACCCCTGATGTGCAGGTACAACTCCAGTTGTGGAGAAGGGGAATTAAGAGTGAAAGGGAGGCTGGGGGGGAGGCTAGCCCTGTTTCACTAATTCCAGGATCACTACCACCCCTAGTACCTTTGAAATTTCTCATGGAACATGATGGAGCAATGGGGAAGTAATGCTGCACATCCTCTCGACAGGAGTGTGGCTACTCTTGCCAACAGCAGCATACATTCTCAGTCACTACAACACATACTTCAAAGAATAAAATGAAGAGCATTGAAAAAACGCCTCTGCTTTATACTGGATTAAGATCTAAGTCAAGACACCTCGTGTGAAATATCAGATACTCTTTTCTACACGTGCTCCAACTACAAGTAGCTTCAATAAATAGAAAATCCAGTGGCTAAGGAAAATTTGGAGCCTTTATTTTGCTAAAAACAAGCCTGCAAATCACACTGTGAAGAGTATGTGTGAGGAGGCTTTTTTTCTTTTATCTATCTTTCTTCCAAACAGGCAATATCAGTTACTTGTTATTTCAAATGAGAATGAGCAGATTGTATTAATGCTAGCACAAAAATGCAGAGGTCTTGCACATTTTTCAAATTGCACATTCCAGTATAATTTTTAAATAAGATACTTGTTGTTTTCTTCTTAAAAAAACAAAACAAAACAAAACAAAAAACTAAGGTATGTATTCTTTAAATATTGAATATACTCTTCAAAATATATTGTTAAAACTTTCCCTAGCTGCTCAGGTGTGCTTTTTAATATATAGCTGATATATTATTAAAGGCACTACAAAATAGACGTCTCTGGAGTGCAGAAATTACTAAAAAATAACCTTCATACCACAAATATATTGAAAATATTACTGCTAAAAAAAAAGACCCTATGCAACCTCACTACAATGCGCATAAATGCACATCAGTGGTGGGCTGGATGCACCGAGGTCCTTTGGAAATGTATGAATACAGGCATGTTAAATTTTTAAAAATAGCCTAAAAAAGTTAGTGAAAACTTCAAGCATAGAAAATATTTCAAACATCTTTTTCTATGACATTCTTCACTTTCTGCATTGTTGTACCAAGCCCAAACATTTACTCTTTCGCAGACAGTTCTTTCTTCATAAATAGTAAAGTGTTCCTTCAGTGTGTGTTTCTCCACCACCCTCCTCTGCCGACAGTTTCAGTACGTCTGGTAGACGTCGTGGATGGGCACCTGGATGGTGGCAGCTGGGAATGCTGGGGGGATGTAGCCAGCGTATCCTCCATAGGCAGCAGCGGCAGCGGCAGCAGCAGCGTTCTTCTGTAGAGTGGCTATTGTTGCTGTGGCCGCAGCAGGCGCCGCGAAGGGCACATAACTTGTCCCGTAAATGCCGGTGGCAGGGATCCGCTGCACGTTGGGAGCCATGGTGTACACCGGTGTGATGGGGCGACCCTGCAAGAGAAGGGTTCAGATCTCAAAAAAAGTACTTACTTTGTTGTAACCTCCCACTTCCGTGCCCTGAATGGCAAACCCCTAGACGGGAAGGAGGTAATGGGAAGGTAGGTGGTACATGTCCTGTTGATTTGAGAGTTATGCTTTCATGGGAGGCTGTTCCTTCCCTCACAGTTGGGGTCCCCCATAGCGGGGGAAGCAGCAGCCCAATATGCAGATGTCTAAGACAGGTCAGATGAACTTCAGGGCTCTTGGGCACTGTGACATCCTCAAGAACGTCTCCTGAATGGAAGCAGGGCAAGAGACTAGGCTTTCCCCCCACTGGGTATGCATAGAAGGATGTATGGGAAGCTGGAAGTGTGGGAAGCAGAATTTCTGTGCTGAACTCACCTGGAAGGGAGGAGGTGTTGAGACAGCTGGTATTACAGCTGCAGCTGCAGCTGCTGCGGCAGCTGCTGCACTAGCTGGATCCTGCTGGACAGCTATGGGGTTGATGATGTGCTCAACAGTGTGGATTTTGCCATCTTCCATCATCTTGGCTGGCGGTGCGGCCTGAAACATGGAGTACTGGGCACCAATGGCAGGGATGGCCACTAGGAGATACCAGACATATCAGATACATCAGGAGAGAGTTTCCAGGACCTCATGTCAAAGACCTCTCCCTCCCAGCTGCGCCAACAGTCCAGCAGTGATCCTGTGCTGCTCTTATCAGGAGAGGTAGCCTTGTGTGCAGGCAAGGGACCAGGGGCACCTCTGCCCTCCCCATGTGTGGGAGCACCATGGCTGATGCACAGTGACAGGCTTGGTGCTGTCTGTTTGGTCCAGTATTTCCCCCATGCTCCTGCCACGAGTGTCCTAGGGCCAGAGCCCTCCTGGGGACTGGGAGCTGCTACCCAGATTTACACAACCCTCTCTGACCACTGCTGTCCTTCCCTTGGCCTGGGCACAAGGTGTAAGAGCGTGTAATGTCCCAGTGAGGTCCCTGCTCCAGCTGTTGATATCAAGGAATATGTAGATATATGCAGATGTTACAGGCAGCAGCCAGTCCACTTTACATGCCATCCTTTGTAAATATCAGCTCGTTTACCAGCATTTCCCTGGATTAGCTTGGCTAAATATGTTTTATCCCATCTGTCTGCTACAGGATCAATCTACTTAATGACATTAAAAAAAAAAGAAACTTCTCTTTAGGAAATTCTCCCTCATGCCAAAATTGGACAACATGATATAATTAGAGCCATGGTCTTTCAGACAAAGGGAAACCACTCTGGTCAGAATAATAGTGGTCAGGATAGTGAGTTTATACACGGTCCAAAATGGAGCTTCGTAGCTTGCTTAGGGAAGAAATATTCTTTGCTGAACATTCCAAATAATGACAATAATTACACGTGGCCCTTCTTGTAGCCCAGAAAAACCAACTGTATTCTGGGCTGTATCAAAAGCAGTGTGGCTAGCAGGTTGAGGGAGGTGATTCTGCCCCTCTACTCTGCTCATGTGAGACCCCACCTGGAATGCTGTGTCCAGTTCTGGGGCCGCCAATATAAGAAGGGTGTGAACCTGTTGGAGCAGGTTCAGAGGCTGTTAAAAGAGATGGAGCACCTCTACTGTTGAGTCAGACTGAGAGGGTTGAGGCTGTTCAGCCTGGAGAAAGATGCCTCTGGGATAAAGACCTCAACTGGACCTTTTCAGTACTTAAAGGGGGCCTACAAGAAAGTTTTTTTGGTAAGGCCTGTAGTGATAGGACAAGGGTAACAGTTTTAAACTGAAAAAGGGTTGGACATAAGAAAGGAGTACTCTGTAATGAGGGTGATGAGACAGTGGACTGGTTGTTTAGGAAGTTTTGGGTGCCTCATTATTGGAAGTGCTCAAGTTCAGGTTGGATGGCCCTTTGAGCAACCTGATCTAGTGTAAGACATCTCTGCCCATGACAGGGGCATTGGATTAGATGATCTCTAAGGTCCCTTCCAACAGAAACCATTCTATGATGCTATGATTTCCATCATTGCCCCATGTCGCACACTTCAGCATTCATCTTGCGAGCTCTTTAGCAGTGAGGTTACTCACAAGGAAAACAAAATAATCAATAAATAATAGATGACGGACTGAGGTGATGTTGGCACTCGTGGGAGGTGCAGCCACTAATCCAGAAATGAAGCCTAATAGGTACACAGGTTTCTTTCCATGCAATGAAACTTTGCAATGTTAAAGTGTGCAATTATGCCTGGTGGAAGGAGGTGACAGAAAGCAGTACTCTTGTTCTGATCCTGGAGACTGTAACAAGGAAGCTGATCAGATATCTTCCAGGCAGAGATGGGTCCTCCACCAGTGGACTACCACTGTTTCCTCCAGCAGAGACCCCCAACTCATGAGGTTTTCCAGTTCTCCTTTTACACCAAATCCACCTGGTCAGGTCAAACCAGTTTTATCTCTGGTTTAAATATCCTGGATAATTTCTCATCAAGGCAAAGAGCTCACATGCTCTGTTCTGCAATAACTTCTGGCAGAAAAACAGTAGCAGGCATCTGGGGTATTGAGGTGACCTCTCAGGAGTATTCCAACTATTTGCAAAGAAATGAGCTTTAAGATTGATCTAAAGAGTAGGCAGGAAACTTTTCAGTCAGTACATTACTACTCCTCTACTCTGGTAATGTGCTTTCAAAGTCACCCTCTTCATGACAGAGTTAAGTCTTGTGTGTGGTACCTCTTATTAGATCAGCTGATCTGACTGGGGAAAACAGACCAGGTACTTCTGTGCTCAGAGGCTGTGCTGGAACCATACGAGAGGGAAGGTCTGATAAAAAAAATCTGAATCTCAACATGCTTCAAGTATAGAAACATTTAGATTTGAGCTTCAAGCTTTTGTTTGGCAGTTGAATGAAATACAGACACCACTAATTAGCATGCATTTCCAAGCAAAATTTTCAAGCATCAATTAGTAATACCTGGAATTCCTAAAGTATCTTTGCAAACATGCATAGCAGTAATATTTTCCAGAGGTGAGTGAGTAGTTTTCTCAGGAAGTCTGAGCTTTCTTTGGAAATAACTCTAATCTTAATAGCGTTCCTTTGTCTCTAGACTCTTCTGACATTGTCTTATCCAGCTGTTATGAAGAACTCTTCACAGCCCTCATTAGATGCAAGCTGTAATTTTCGCTGACATGAATGGAACATGTTTGGGGAAACCACTGTAGCTCTATTATTAAACAATGCTTAGATCCTGCAGTTAAGAGTTTACTTGGAAAGAGACACGAAGAGAAGACATGAGGGTATCTGCAAGAGGGTTTGTCCCCATTACCTTCAAGGACCTTCTTCTTCAGGCTACTTTTTCAAATAAAAAATCTTTCCAAACAGGATCTTGAGGAATTGCTCCAACTTTCATCTTGTTCACCTGGGAATGGCAAGGGCTGAGTACTCAGCTGAGGAAGCGGCAGAAGGGGGCAATTCCTGCCCCAGCCCTTGGACTGGCTCATCACAGCCTGGCAGAGATGAGAGCACTCCTGTAGGCACTGCACTGCTGCAAGATGGACCCCGAGGGCTCCCTGCATTGCTCCTTCCCCATACCACTGATGTGATGGAGGAGCTTGCCTCAGCGAGGGACTTTCCTGTGATGGGAAAGCCCCAGATCTTTTTCTCAGCCTGGTACCACTGGAGAAGTATGAACTAAACATACCTGGCTGGAACTAAACAGCCTGGTTGGAAATCTAGGACAGGAATCTAGGATAGGGTGAAATTAGCATAGAAGACATTAAAAGAGAGAAAGATTGCTCTTAGTCATCATGTTCTATTTTACATGACTAGAAGGAGACTAAAATCTGCTTCCTCCTAAGGAAATGCAAAAGGGGACAGGAGTATGCATTGCTTCAGTCCTTTTTCCTCTGGCCTGAAGAGTTCCCAGATATTCATGTCCCCTGTCCCACTGTGCACCTCTTTCTTTCTTACATGAAGAAATCCTGGCCAGGGCCAGGAGGCACCCAGCACAAGGGAGCACTGAGCCCCAACCCTGGGGCTGCCTGCACTGCTGCAGTCGCTGTCACAGACTGGCCCTGGAGTGGCCCTCACATGCTTGAGACAGGGCTTGGAGTGGGGGCTTGCCCACCACCCCTGCTTTCCTCCCCTCCTTACTCATACTAACCTGCACCAGGCTTAATGGTCACTGGATTGACTGCAGGTAACTCCAAGTTGGGAACCAGTTCATATCCTTTCTCTTGCTGTTTTCCTTTGCCTTCATGGTACCTGCTGTAGATTCCACGGCCGGCGGAGTATCCCCCCAGGTAGGAACCCCTGGGACCCGGGGCTCTGTTGCCAGCTGCACCTCGCCCTCTGCCTCGTATGCTGCCTGCTTATGGTAACAACACAGAAGATGGTGAGTAATGGAGAGTGACAGCCCCATGGGGAACACAAGTGACCCCAGGCTGAGATCCGGAGGCTTGAACTTAGAAATGTGGCTTCTGAAGTCAGCATGATTGAGTCTTAGTGACCCCACTTAGGAAAACAGAAGTGCCTCAGAAGCATCCAGTTAAGCCTATGCTTATTTAGCTTTTGATGTTTGCAATATATTAACTGCTCACTTATACTGAGCAATATATAAGCAGTTATATCTTGTGGCAAGTGTTACGGGTTCAATGCAGTCAGTAGAGAGAGGGGGGAACCTCAGGGTGATTTTTGTGCATTAGGAACAGCTTCTGCTTTCAGCTGTCCTCCAGAGGAGACCCAACTTGTCAACTGGCTGCAATGGGACCCTGCCAAGATGGCACAATATCATACCTGGGCTTTAACCAACTTTGTCCCACAACTGCATATATTTTTACTAATGTTTGTTTGCTCAGCTATTTTATTAGTAAGGTGCAGATAACCCATTTCCAAAAATACTGCCTTTGTTCATCTTAGTGACTCCACATGTGTTATGACAGTACTTTAAACACTGTAGTATTAATGTACTCTATGATGGTCTAATTGACTATTTGGACTGTCACTCAACTCCATTATAGTTTATTGCATGTACAAATCTGGAAACTGAGTAGAAGCTGAAATTCTTGAACAACTAGGGTTAAAAATACTTCTTGGTTTATGTGGGTGCTTTAAGAATATATTCATGCTAAATTGCTTCTTCTATGGAAATACACATCAAATTTCAGGAAACTGTACTTCCTATAAGTACAAGATAATTATAATTATAATAACAGTTATAGCTGTTAGGGTTTTTTATGAATAAGTGATTTTTAAATGACTGTAACCGATAACTAATTAAGGTATACATAATAAAAGAATTATTTTTCACTCACATGGTTCCTTCTGCTGGTAGTTCTCAAATGACTTTATGATGGACAACATTACTGTCATTTCAATGTGGAGGGTAAATGACACCTAGAGAGCTCCTAAGGCTTTCCCTAACCTCCCTCCCTTTGGATAACTAGGTCGCCATACCCATGCCTCCAGAGCACTCTGTCATAGGATCCAGCTCTTTGAAAGGAGACATCAGAAGCTGGAATCCTTGGTCAGATTTAGTGCAACACTCATAAAACCCAGATCCCTCTCTTCCCCATCCCGTGCTTGGTCTCTTAGCTCATTCTTTACCATATATTTGATATCTCTCTCATACTAGCCTGTATATTAGCAATTATTTATGGATAAATACACTTTGTGTAGTCATAAACTGAAGTCATAAACTAAAGTGAGACAATCAGAAATATGACAAAAAGACCTATAAAGGAGTATTCAGAAAAAATTGCATGGCACTAACTGTCCTTTGGCTGAGGCAGACCTTTTGCATCAGCCTAAAATCAAATCTGCCCATTACGTCCCCTAATTGCGTTTACTAACCTTTCACAAAGTAATCTCTGTTGGGGCCGATCAAGGCATTGTATGGATATCCATAGTATGCTAGTGTGTATGGATCACAAGAGTAAACATAGTTGGGTTGCTGAGTTACTTCAGAAGTTGCTGCAGCCCCTCCTTTTGCTGCTTTCTGGTAGCGAGTGTATTGCTCCTTGTCTACTGGCTTGGCCAAAGTAACCTCCAGGCATGAGCCTTCTAGTTCAACACCATTAAGGTTGTTCATGGCATGAATGGCATCTTCCCTGGTTGTAAAGTGCACAAAGGCGTAATCACGTATTTTTTTCACTCTCTCTACACAGCCAGGGTTAAACTGACCAAACACCTTTTTAATGGTGTCCTCTGTGGTCTCAATCATTAAATTCCTCACATACAGGATTTTAACAGTCTCCATGACATCTTCATCCACATCTATCTCTGGTTCTGCCCAGTCAACAGCAATTTGATGTCCCCACAGTTGGATCCTTCCTGGCATGAGTTTTCTCCTGGCCATCGCTGCTGCTCGATGGCTCTCATACTCCACAAAGGCGAAGCCTCTATTCTTCATCTTGTCTGCGGCACTGGCATACACGATGACATCCAGCACGCCTTCTGTCACCTTGGCAATCTCTTCCAGGATCTCCTCTCTCTTCTTCATCTTGGGAATGCCTCCGATGAAGAGCCGGCAGTTATCCACGCTGCAGCACACACCCAGCAGCCTGCCGGGGCGGATTTCATAGTTGTTCAGCTCCCTGACAGCACGCTTTGCCTCATGCTTCTGTGTGTACATCACGAAGGCATAGCCGCGGTTCTTCCCATCAAAGTCCATCATCAAGCGCATTTCATAGATGCGGCCGACAGATTCGAACACGGGGACGAGCTCATCTTCATAGACATCGCGGGGGATTTTGCCCACAAAGACTTCGCAGCCCCGAGGAGGGTGCAGCCCCTCCCAGCCGGGAGGAGGGCCTCCATACTTGCGTTGCCCGTTCTCCTGGATCATACTGTATCCAGTGCGGGCCATGAGGGCCAGCAGAGCTGCCTCGTTGGGTGCACCGGCAACGCCTTCAGGGACTTTGGTGGTGGCCACATTAGTGGAATCATTGCTCATCCTTGCAGTGGAATCCTCAGCGGTCATGGTGTCAAACTCATTCACAGCGTGATAAAACCTGGGCAAATGAAGGAGGACACTCGTTAAAAACTATTAGCTACCATCAGAATTCCACCTCTTTTTTTCATTTTCCTGTAGTTGTTCTGCAAGTTTGTTTTTCAAACTGGGACTAAGGCTGCAGAAGAACAGGGGAACAAGCCACACCAGCCTGAAGAGTGATACTCCAGGGATAGTGCATCCTGGCCATAAACAAAACTCCTCTTTGAGGGAATGGGTGAGGATCACCTGCCCACACATCCAAGGCATCAAGAGCTGCTGTCACAGGACACCAAAGTCACATGAATGCATGCCACCAAGTACCTCAAAATCTCTAGACCTTTGAGAGCCTTGTCTCCTCTTTGAAATGGTAGGGAGGAGATCACACAGAATTGGGAGGGAGAAGGAAGCCAGTGGTACCCACCTACAGAGCCTTCTCCTTCCTCTCAGTCACTCATCAGTTAATCCATTTACTCCTGAACAGCACAAGCACCAGGTGCCATATTCCGTGGTGAAGGGTGGCAAATGCATAAGAAGCACCAGACACTGTTTCCATTTGATAACAACCCCTTGCTCCTCTAGACCTCCACAGTAACCACCAAGTAGGAAATAATAAATACACTTTAGCATCGAGGGTGGGGGGCAATTATTGTTCTCTTGTGCAAAGAGTGATTTGATAAGCTTCTGAGTTGCCTGCTGCTTGTGTTAACAATGTCTGACACATTTGTCTCTTCCATTACTACAGCAGGACTTGGCAAAAGCTGAAGAGAATCACTCCTTTATGAGAGGCAGCTTGCTTTAGACCAAGTGGACAGCACAGCACTGCAAGCCAGCAAGAGGAAGGCAAATCTCAGAAACCTCATTCTGCGTTTGAACACAGGCAGAGAGCAGGAAATGCAGACATACAGGAAATGACCACGCCAATAACCAAAAGGGCTTTCTTTCTGAGCACAATTAAATAAGACATCTTGGGACTCTGAGACTAGTGAGTTCATTGACTTTTAAAGCTGCAAAGGTCCAGTAGACAATTTAATATAAGTGATTGTATATGACATGGGCCATTACATTTTATTGCTATTTGCACATTAGGTCCTATAGCATTTATCTGAGTAAATTGTATCTTCTGCAAGGACCTTGGCTTTAAGGAAATCAGAGAGCTTCAGACCCCACCACTTCCCTGTATGGCTTGTTTGCTAACCACTCCATCATACATGCAAGTGTGCAGTATTTCTCGTGAGAATTTGTCTGGCTTTTGTTTCCAGATAGGCTTAACAAGTAATCCTTTCTCTGATAGACCAAAGAGTCTTTCAAGACCTCTGCTTATGCCTTATAGTGATATTTAACTCATTTTATCAAGACACAACTCTGCCTTTTGAATAAAACTTGAGGTTGAGCTCACAATTAGTCTTCTTTACCTAAAATTCTTGTTTGTTGGTCTTTGGACAGTTGTCTAGAACTTCGGCCTTTTTCACCTTTGCAATATACAGGGATGAAGATCATCCCTTCTCCTTTTCCCATGTCTTTGTATTGCCAAAACCTGTTTCTTCACACCTTCTCACTAGCAAATCACATGGAGTTGGGTAGGTTTTTTTCAATTCTAACCTCAAATCCTTTAGAAGCACCACTTGCTGTGGTTATGTCCCATGTTGCAGGCATGACTTGTGTTTATTACTCCTTAATGCCACAACCTTGCATTCAGCCCTATCCCAAGTGCCTTTTGAGTAGATCGCACCTACTGAATCTTACACAATTGGCTCCTCCTCACTGTGTTTTACAACTCCATCAGTCCTTCCTTCACTGATTGATTTGTCATGACTTGCATTCATCATCAGTCTGTTGATGGAACTGTCAAAGTAGAGTGACCCTTGTAGGACACTCTGCAAACCACCATAAGAAATGCTCCCAATATCTGGGTTTGACAGGGCTATTTAAAACCAAAAAAAGGGGATGAAGCTTCAGACTGATTTATTTATTCTATGTAGTTGTCTTATTTAGTGAGACACAGGTTTCTCTCTGTCATACAAGGCCTCAGACATATATCCTTAATTTGAATGATTTGGCCATTCCACTGGTTACCATCTAAGAAGATTTTTCACAAGTACAGCAAGCCCAAGCCCACAAAAACATCAGCACAAATTTTAGGCACCAAAGTCTGATTTCTGTGGTTCACAAAATCCATTTAAATCCTAGTAACCTCAGCACCTCAGATATTTTTCAGCAAAGTTCCTGAGTTGCCCAGAGTTGTGCTGGTCTATACCCAGAGATGCCTCTGCACCAGCCAGGGCAAACACCACTGTGCCACAGGTTCATCTCCTAAATGCATTTGAGATTGAGAAACCAGACCTCTGAGCTTTGGTCTGTGGTAGGACCTGATCCTGCATGTGGTTTTGGGCCACGTGTTGCATACTGATGCTTCTGAGCCATTTTAATTTAAAAATATGGAGAGCAGAGGAGAGGATAAAGAAAGCGGAGGGCTGTAATAGTGATACTGATGCTCAGGCAATACTTCAGTAAACAGCCATGTCTGTCATGGATAGCTTCTTGCTTTAAAAGGCTGTTGATACACATTTCTCTTAGATTCAAATGCTACCCTTTAACAGTCAGACATTTTAATTTCATTCCTAAGACTTATTTGAAATATTTAAGAAAATTAAGGCAGAGTAAAACAGCTTCATTTTTCACTTCACAGTTTGCTCCTAGAAGTGTAACTCTACCTTTCTTGGAATAAAAGCAAAGCTTGTTATACAAACACTTTGGTGGGAAATAATCCTGGGCCATCTGTTGGCAAGTGAAGTACTTATCACCTCAAGTTTGGCTAAGTTTAAAAATTAGCAATTTCATTCAAACCACCAGTTTTAGGTCAACTTACAAAATAAGTCTCTGTATCTCTTTTATCTGCAGGGCTCCGTGTCTGGGGCAATAGTCTGGAAAGCTACAGATGATCACTGGGATTGTAGAGAGAGGAGGCATGAAACAGAATCTCCCCTAACCCCCAGAAACCAGTTGGTAATTCAGTGGCCATGGAGATTGCATGTTCTCCAGCACTTTGCATTGCACCAGCAGGATGATTTCTCAAATTGGAAGTTGTGCATGAAGCTGCCTCTAAGTGCTGCTGGCCATCGTTGCTGCAGATACTGCCATACACCATTTGTGATAGTGCGTAATTAAAAATTCCTTGTGAACCTAAAATGCAATTCCTATGCAATTTATTGGGAATCAAAATTCATGATCAAATGTGGTTTATGTTTTTTTTCTGTGCAACTACATTGAGCTGGGTTTCATAAGTAGGTACTACCTAAGAAAATAGAGTCCTAATCGTTGTAACTAAATACACGCTTAACAACTTAGTCATTGCCATGTTATACAATCAACACCTTCACAAAATTTGGATATCATTTACCTTGATTAGAAAATGCACAGGCTGTCTGTTCTGAGAGCTCTTCTCTCCTGCTGTTACTGCCTTACGAAATGGGCCACCAACACAACCTAGCCCTTTTCAGACTGAAATGCAATCCCTCTCAGGAAAACAGTTTTCGAAAATACCAGTTTCCAAAGTGTTCAAACCTACTTGTGCATTTTTAAAGTCAACAGTAAACTGGTCATGAAAACCTGCTACCATGTGTTGCAGGCGTACACCATGCATGGGCTAGTAGTGTGGGTCTAGTAGCCTTAATAAAGCCAAGCTGATTTCCAACATCCAATATGTGTGATTAATGCTAGAAAAGCCAAAAATTTAATGTCCATTAAAATGCAGTGTCTTGTGAAATATAAGTGCTTGGTTTTTAGACTCTGAGGAGGAAGGGACACCTCATCTTGATAACACAGATTCATAAAAGACAGAGAAAAATATTTCTAACAAGAAAGGTTATGTTTTGGAAACAACTAAGTTTTGAATGACTCATTACCAGGACTGAAACCTTGGCTTCTTCTGAGAAAAAGGTAAATCTTGCCTGATTGTTCAACACCATGTTAGACGGATGCTAACATCTGCCAGCTTACCAGGAGAAAGGCTTACAAGCCCCTCAGTTCAGCATCTCTGCTCCAAGGACTCTTCCTTGCACAGGTGAACTCTCAGACATATACGTTTTGCTGAAACCATTCAAATTTCACTTCACCTTGCTTATGAAACTCTGCTGCCAATAGGAAGGGTGTAAATAGTTCTTGCCCTAAACATTAATTACCTTATTTTTAAAGGTACTTTTCCCCCCACATCCCAGGATATTGAATGGCAGACTTACTGTGTTTGCAGTGACTGACCTAAAGTATACTGTGAGAAGGCTGATTAACTGAGGCAGGTATTTTATTAAGTAGAAATACCACACCTTGATTAACAACAATACGGGGCCAAATGGTGATGTCCCTTGTCCCAGGGCAAAGGCAGCTTGGGGCCCCAGCAAGAAAGCAGTGCCCAAAGTCCACATATTAACTTATCTCTGGGTTAGTCCAGCACTGGGCAGTGCCCTGTGAAGTTAGTCAGACACGTGCTCCTCTGTTGATCCTAGTGTGGTCAAATAGGCTTTTACAAACACAGGGACACAGCCAGTGTCCTTGTGGCAGTAACTGTGGGTCCATTTCACTCACGTGCTCCTATAAAATGAGGTTGTTTATGTTTGGACTTAATTCATCCCTCCAGTTTTGTGTTACACAGATTTAGTGGCATCATGTGTCTTTCTGTGGGTGACACAACTGCCAGCAGTCACAAGGCCTGGGGACAGGTGCCAGCAGCATCACAGGCAACAGGAAAGACCAGGGAGATCTGCTATCTCTGTGATAACTGTCCAGGGGAGACACCTGCAGACCCTGCACCATATACATTCCCACTGAGCTGACAGGGTGTGTCCTCATGGACACCACACAGCCACCACTTCCTTCAAGAAACTGCCATAGTTTTGCATTTTAAACCACAGAGGGAAAGATGGTTGCTGAAATTTCAAATGCACCCTGTTGGCAGAGGGAAATAATAGCTACTGGTTTAAATGTGACCTTCTTAGTATTTTAGTTGAAATAATAAGGGAAAATGTTGATCCTGATGATAATGATAGGCAGCAGCTCTAAAAGCATGGCTGTAATTAAAGTTCTTTATTTCCAGATCCTGACTATTCTCATGACAACTTTATATTCACAAAATGCATACAAAAACAACAGCTTACTAAGAACAACTGTAATTTTATCACATCAGACACCTCAGAAATGTTCCTGCTGAAAACCTAGTCTGCATGTTTAGAGACCTATTAGCTGAACAGAAAAATTCAATGGGCTCATCAATTTTAAATAAGGCAGTGACTCGTGCATTGCTTCAAGTGTCATGTGCAAGTTTCCTCCCTGTTTAAAGATAATTGCAGTATCATTATACATCACTTTGCTCTTTCTTGCCAAGACTGTAACTCCTTTCCTCCTCACTATTTTCATAAATGAGCTGAACAAAGCAGGTGTCTTTGCTGCTGAAGCTGAGCCGTGGTATGCCCAACTGCAGGATCCAGGGCCAGGGTGTTTTTCAAAAGGAATTGGCCCACACTTGGTTTCCTACATTCTGCCATGAATGAAATGCAGGTGTCCAAAGTTGGACCTTGTGGTGGGTCAGTGCAAGAGAGTGCAGCATTTCAGTACAGCTTTTTGGCCAAGGCCCTTTTCTGAAGGTATTTCAGGTAGGAAAGGGAAGGCTACATGGGATGGATGATGTCTTGAAAAAAAAAGCAATACCTGAGGCCAAAAGGCCATGACAATGTCTGCAGTGCATCAGACACATTTCTTTACCTGCAGCTGAACTCGGTGAAGAAGCTGCCCCAGTTTCAACCCAGTTGCCCCAGCCGCAACTATTTTAAAAAGTTGAATTTTCTTGATCTGGATCATTTTGGCAAAACTGTGGAAAAATTGGTGAACTGCATCAGCAGACCTGACAGGGCAGGAGCACTGGTTGCCAAGAGACTTGATGAGTAGCTTGTGATGAGTAGCTTGGAAGAAGGTAACCTCAGAGATCATTGACAATGACATATCTGTCTGCTGTGCAATTTACTCTGCTACCAGCACCACTAAAGCACTTATTTTCATCATCATCTGCATGCCTGAATTGGGTCATCAAACTTGTCCCTCTCCAGCCAGAGTCAAGAGACTCTTTTTTTGGCTCAGGTGCTGCACAGAACACAATGAGGTGTGCATGGAGCAGCATTTGCTGCACCACGTATTTCCCATGTATGTTCAGACAAGAACATGTACAAGCAGAGGTTCTCTGCCCACCAGAAGTACGATATTAAATACAGAGAGCAACAGTTCCTGAGAGGTAGGATAAAACCAACCAGCCAATTAAATCCTGAGGCTAGCTGCTGAAGTTAGGACAAAAGGGAACAGCCTAAAGTTGCACCAGGGAAGGAAAGATTTCTTCATTGAAAGGGCTGTCAAGCACTGGAACAGGCTGCTCTGGGATGTGGTTGTGTCACTGTCTCAGGAGGTATTTAAAAGACATGTGGATGTGGCACTCAGGGACATGGTTTAATGGTGGACTTGGCAGTGTTTGGCTAATGGTTGGACTCAAAGATTATATGATTTTATGAAATTCACACTTTTGCTATGGTGATACTTGGCATCCTAATCTACAGCCTATCATCAGAGTTCTGACCATTGATTTCATTGCAAGAGTTTGTATTTCATGCTTAAACTTCAATTTTATTCTAGTGAGTTATTTATGTTCCCTTTGTATGGGGCAAGGTAATGTTCTGTGTCTGAAAAGCAGTTTTCAGGGTGGATTTACTGCAGAGAGGGTCTGTGCATGGTTTTCAGTTGCTTAAATTTGCCCTAAGTGGCTATACATGATAAAAATGGTTGGTTTCACTTGAAACTCACCAAAATATGTTGACTTTGACTTTTGATTGTATTAGGGTCAAAGAAAGAAACAGAAAATAAAGTGATATTTCTAACAGTACTCACATCTAGCACTACTCCCTTGACATTGGTTACAAGACTCTAATGGCTGCAATTGGAATATATTTAAGATAGAGATAAGCACTACAGAAAATCCTGCTTTAAAGGTCTTGCAGGGACATGTTATGTTCTCCAGGCACCAATCAAAACTAATGTATTTGGCTTAAAAAATTGTAACAAAATTACTAGAAATGTGTTCTTTTTCTTCTTTCTCATTTTTAGGAGGAAAATACCTGAAATTACTCTATAAATTAACAGAATCCTGGAATTATCCTGGAATTTCCCAGGTTAAAACTTGAATGCTAATCAGATAATTCAACAAGGAATTTGTACAGTCAACCACTGGCTACAACTTCAAACTAGGATTTGAAGGTTAAACTCCTTATTTTCATCATTGTCATTAGAAAAATAACAATCACAGATCTAATTCTCTTAACCATATTATACCAGTACCCTTAGCCTATTAATCTAACCTTACAGCAATTTTATGTACAGTTTAAATAATGGAGCTAAAATTATAATTCCCATACAAAATAAAGACACTTTGTATTGTGCAAATGTCCTGCCTCTTCTGTTATCAACCCTCTCTGCATCTTTCTATGGTATATTTAATCCTGTGTGTGTTCCACTTGCATTATCCATAAGCACTATCAATGCCTAGTGGTGAACATTCCCAGGGAGAAAGTCCCTCAGTGACCTGACCTCTTGCTTAAAAATTGCAAAAATTATATACAATGAGATGTGAGTAATGGTATTTCAAAGAATAAAGTTAGAAAACTTTCCTGAGCGTAGCTTTTTTTCCTGCCATGGCTTTTTGATGATCACAAGTCATAATATGTTCATGAATATATGATTTTACCATGGCAAGAATAAACCCATGCTGATGAAAAAGTTATTGATGTATAACAGTACCACCAACACCTAGAGCATCCTACTAACATGACCCTGCTTCTGCAATGTGAATTCTGTTAATGCAATATGTGTTTCTTGAGAGTTTTTATATTTCTGCAGTGCCAAGCCAATCACCTCAACTTAAACCACTTCTGAAGGAAGTTTGGGTAAGCAAAACCCAGTCTCCTCCCTTGTTTTATAATGCACTTTTCTGCAAGTCATTCAGAACTTTGTCCAACAAGTTGTGTAACCCCTGTGTTATCCTGTTTGCCCCAGCTCCATCTTTTACCCACTCCAGTTTAAACTAATTCAAAACTCTCAGCTATTTTGATAATTTTGATAGGACTGGCTGAGGCTGAAGTTATTACCCTGCAATATATTGAAGCCACATATTAAGGAAAGCTGAGAAGATGAGAGATGGTTTGTGTAATCACTCTTATCAGCTGTCTAAATCAGGAAACAACACAACCATTCCCTTCTCCCCAAGTTCCCATATTTCAATCTTGTCAATAAAGTCGATCATCACCAAGATCAGACAGGAAAACACATGATGTGTAAATTTCAGTGTAGTCCTTCCTATTCTGGATTAGCTGTACTTGATGGGAAACTTTTGCAGTGTTTCTTTACCACAAATGCAATTAAACACTGTACTCTGCAGAGATGCTGATATAGGTAAGTTTGTCCTCCTCATTAACTGTCTGCTTTAGAAAGCATTCTGCTTGGAATGGGAGAAGAGTTTCATTCAGGATGGAGTAGAAGCTTACAAGCTTTTGTCGTAAGAAAGACAGGAAAATAAATGTTCTGCAACCGAAAAACAAAACCACAACTAGAGTCACCTGTTAATCATTACGCAGGAAAGATAACATATTCACTCATTTCACTTCTTGTCCTTTTGAAGAAAAATCTTATATATGAACATGGTGATTTAATTCAATCATTGAAAATGTCTGTCAGAGGCTTTGCTGAGCTCTGTGGAGCAGGGATATGCATGCAAGTGCTTCTTTGTTTTTATAACACAGGACACTTTATTTATCTGTCTGTCTACATGCACATTACAGTAATATGTTTCAATTGAAATGCAACTAAGAATATCTTTAAAAGTTCATAACCTACAGTTGTCTTTTCAAGTTTTCTGATCAAACTTTTTCCTCTAACTCTCCTGGAGTGAAACATAACACATCCTGCCTGTTCACATAAAGTCTACTCGCTGAGCCAAATTTATTACAATAAAAATAGCTTCAGACTTTTCGGTTTACCCTAATCCCATGCACTACTCTTATTGCAACATTCTTAGCTTTGTGTATACCACGTGAACACTTCAACAACAGGGGGCCCAACCTGCAACTCTGCTTTCAGCAGGAGGCAGAGATTTCAGGGAAAGCTGAAAGTGGCTCAACGTGTTCCCTCCCCCTCAGGCCACAGAAATGAAAACCAGCATAAAGCAAACCACAGCTGGGATGTGAATGTTCGCTGCTGAAAGTACATTAAACTCAAAGCATTTGGCTTAGTCAGTGGCTGGGGTTTTGTCCTTTTTTTCCCTTTGTGCACTGACATTTGACCCTTTTTATAATATGCACCTTGCACCACTGAAACCCAGTTAGTTATTAATTAAACTCAGGTACCAATGGCTGACTTGTACATATCACCATTTTAACTGCCTGGCGCTGCCCGTGCGTGGAGGAGTGGGGGCTGGAAGTCAATCGTCTTTGCTGTGAAATTCTGTCATATCGGCAGAAAGGAGCTGCAAAGTGCAGCAATTTGTACCTGACCTCTGATCTAAGAAGTTTGTACAGACCTTTGAACGTTGGATTGGAGAATTGAGAAACAAGGTTTACAAGTACAAGGAAGAGATTTTCAGCACTTGTTACCTGTTCCCAATGTTAATATTATAAATTAAAAAAAATGTTTAACCAAGGCAGGAACTCTCAGGGGGCACCACTCCTGTGCTGGGTTAACTCAAGACAATTTCAGTCTACTGAAATTACAGCTCACTTGGAAATGCCTATGGTTTTGAAGTGAAATTTCTGTTCACTCCAGAAAAAGAGTGGGATTTGAGACAGATATAATTTGAAATTCACTTTTTGTTGACCTTAAGTGAGATTTTTTTTTTTTAAATTAAAAGCTGAAGAAGGAAAACAAGGATCATTTGATTCAAAATAATTTCTTCAGCAAAGAATGGAGCTGAAATGCAGAATTGAATGGAAATTATTAAAAAGAGTAACAAAATGGCAACTCCTTTGTTAACTTCATTTTTATACAACATATTATCTAATCTTGGTTATACAGTGCAGAGCTATATGAGAAACCCATGGAAAAATAATCAAACCAACAACATTACAACAAGTTCTTGACAGACAGTCACGTGGCCTTGTCTTGACAAACATAAAAGGACACGTTTTGAAGTTCTGTTGGATTAACCGTGTCAATTTAATTAAAAAACTCTCTCACCTCTTATACACACCAGCAAGGTCTTGGGTGCAGCACCATCAGTGAACACCAATGTGCACCACCATGGACTGCACTGGGTGTGAAGGCCTTCAGAGATCAGCTGTGATAATATGATTGAAAAAGATACCCTTTCTGCAACCTAGTCTGCCAGGCTGTGGAGCACTGCAGGGGATGGCAGTAACATTTGCCACGACATCCCTCACATGTTCTGAGCACAGGCTGTCATCCATGGCAGGCTTGGATGTGCAAAGGCAGAGGGAGTGCTTTACAGATACATTTTGAATCGTGGCTTCAATTTCACCTAGCTCAGGACAGGACACCATTATATACAGCTGCTGCATCTGGTCCATATGTAAATTGACATTTTTGTCATTGGTTTTAGTTGAAACTTACTTTCAACAACTACATCTTCTTTTTTCCTGGTTTAAGTTCAAACTTTGCTATTGTTATCAGCACTGACCCCAATAAAGCAATAAATTAATAATTAAATAAATAAGGGTGAACAGATTAACGTCACACGTCCAATGTCATATACAAGTCTTACACATTTCACATGCTTGTTAAATAGAATATGAATAAAATACTATCAACACTTTCTTAAAATGCTGTCAAATTTTCAGTATGCAGACTGAGTTATATAGATTCATTTATATTAATAATACTCACATACCCTGTTTACTTAAATCTTCCTAGCTACCTTCAGTCTACAAGCCCCAAATTCTGCACCAAAAGCTCACTTTTAACGTCTGATTTTTTATGTCAATCTCTTGAAAAAACAGAACAAAATACCAGGCGGCACAGAAAATGGCAGAGATTGATTGAAAACATGGGGTCAAGCAGTTGCAAGTAGCTACCTTTTACTTCATTAATTTAAGATAGCAGAAAAAATATCTCTGAGACATGATTTTGCTTTCTTCTGTCTAAAATATCCGTAGTTTAGTGTTCATTGTTCTGACATTCGTTTTGCTTTTTGCTATGCACATTATTTTAGATATTCATATGTTGATCTCACAGTTCAATCTTAAAAGCAGTTGCTTAATTCTCAAAAGACTCCTTAGGACCCCCTAAAGGAAGGCAAACCCCTGAACCCACCTGGATGATGACATACTTTTGGTCTCAACTCCCTGATAAATGAAAATCAGATAAAAAGAGCAGAGCAAATGAGATTTCCCTTACCTCTCCGCTCCTGCGATCGAAGTGCAACAGGTTAAGGGGACTCGCACCTTTGCCTGAGCAACCTTTCCTCCTAATGGCAAGAGCTGTGCAACCTGGTTATACAGTTTATGCATCTCTTTATTGGCCAGCGAGCGTTAGCCATTTAAATTCCTTGGGAGTAATTTGTTAAGGGCTCTTAGGCTGAGGCTAAGTGGGTGGGACGGGAGGGAGAGGGGATGTTAGTGCTGCCAGACGCAGAGAGCTCTCCAAAGTGGTTTGAAGATTAATAGAAAACTATCTGCAACAGAGGGATCTTTGGAGGAAGGGCTGGGTCCAACCTTCAGGGAAGCATAGGAAAGAGAAACTGTAACATTTTCGCAGGTAAAAAGAGTTTGAAGAGAGAGATTTCATTCAAAATTCAAAACTTGGAAAAAAAGGAGTGAAACATGTACAAACAACTCCTTCCTAGCACAAGGCGTTGTGCAAATAGCTTGGGTTACTCACAACAGATAAGATAAGAAAAGGGCATATTTTGCTTGACTGCATGAGGCTTTTTCAGTGAAATTTTGTTTTCTTTATGTGTATCTGGCAAAATTATTTCATGCTGCACTGAATCAATTTACCTTTGGTTGTAGGAAAAACAAAGGGTCTGCAGCTCCTGGAGTGAGAAGTAGATTTACTGATCATGTCGGCGGTGGGACGGTAGGAATAACTCAGCCTATGCCATGTACCCGACATGCACTGTGTCAGCAGTAAACACGGAAACTCCAGCGTGTTTGCTCAAAAGGAAAAAAAGCACCTGGTGCAGAAGTAAAAGCACAGGGGTGGTAAAACATGATTCATGACAGTAGAAATGGTCTGTACATAACAACGGAGCATTAGGCCCTGGGAGCACTTAGGCAAAGCAAACAACACACCTTCTCAAGCAGCCAAGAGGAGGAACTGCTCCGAAACACTCTTTGGATGATAGATTTGCCTGGTTGGCAAGCAGTGTGCACAACCAGACGGCGGGAGAAGAGGGAGCAGGGCATGCCTTGGGAGATGGCTAGTTTCTGGGAAAGGAGACAGCTTGAAGAAGGTGAAAAGCAAGCAGAATATCGCAGAAGCAAAACAACTACAGTTTTCAGTTCTTTCCCAGGTGTTTTTTACTGGCATAACCATTCCTTTCTTCTTTCTCTCCTTTTATTACTGTTTCTCCCCCACCCAAAAAATAAAGTTTGGTCCAAACCTCCATCCAAAACAGCACACAATCAACAACCTCAGGTCATCCACATGTGCAAGGAGAAGTGTCTTAACCTCTCAGTGACAAACCATAAACACAACTATATATTCTGCAGAAGAAGCACTATCAGTTTGTTTGAGATGGTCCTATGTAATAATTTATTCTTGTCCTACGAGTCCTTTAGTCTGGGTGAGTAAAACTTAGGACACAACCTTATACTGCCAAGTCATAGGCTGGTCAGTGGAGAAGAGGGGTAGGGGAGTCAGTGGGTGTAGAGATAGGCGCTCTAATATTAGAAGCCTCCAAGTTAGAGAGAAAAATGTGGAGGATGGCAAAGACTGGCAAAAGAAGCATCTTTGTGGCGGTTTCTGAAAGCAAACAGGAAGGAGAGCTGTTCTACTTACACTGCAAACCAATGAGTGATTGCAATCACTCTGTTCTGGATTTTTACACTTGTTTATCCACTGTACTGGGGCTGTGGTGTGTTAGACACTGTACAAACACACCTGAAGCCTGGATCCTGGTCCCAGAGTGCCAGCAGCCCAAGTCTACTGCGCAAGTCTTTCATCTTCAGAATTCATCTCTGCAAATCTTAACCCGTTAGCTAAAAGAGCAGCAGAGAAGCAGGTACTGCCCTACAGGCAGGGAAGCTGCAGCGTGAAAATTTCAATGGTTTACCCAAGACTATCGAAAGAATCAGTATCAAAACTGGGGATAAAAATCTGCCTCAATCCTACTGATCTCTATAGGAAAGTGAGTATTAAAAAAATTAGCAGTTGTGAATTTGCAAAATTCCATTAAATTAATTGATTTTAAAAATTCAGTATCTTTCTCTTACTTTGTATTTTTCTATTAGTAAACAAACCAAACTTTTAGCTATAAGTACTGTAAAGTCAATCCTGTCAGCTACAATCGTGTGTGTACTTGAATGCCTGGAGAAGACTATTCTGGTGTAAGTGAAAAAGCAGTGATGCTAGTGAGCTGATGGGCTCATTTTTTGAAGGCTCTTCAAATTCTTTGTCAGTTAGGATCATGTAGGGAGGCCTCTCAAACCCTTCCCTTTCATTTAATATGTTCACTTTTAGCTGCATCCTGTTGTTAGTTTCCAAGTTATTTTCCCATTATTGTTTAAAGCAAGGATCATGAGCAGATCAAGCTGCTGGAGGGTATTCTGAGGTGTTACCATTCCCAGTGGCAGAATTTAAAAATACATTAATTTTTCCTGCAGGCTGTGCTTTTATAAGAAACTTCAGAAGTTTGGGTAGAATTCTGCAAGTGTCTCTCAGCTTTCCCTGACATTTGGCACCTGTTTTCCTTTGACTTCAAAGCCACCATGTTCATAATTGCACAACTCTTTATAAATTCTGTATGATGAGGAAGGGAGNNAGGAAGGAAGGAAGGAAGGAAGGAAGGAAGGAAGGAAGGAAGGAAGGAAAGAAGAGTGTTAAGGGCAGACCTATGTAAGCAGCAGGGAGGATGGGTTCTATATACACCACGTTTCTCTCTTCATACAGCATCCAGGGCTCTGGGATAAAAATACAAGCACAGAGCTGACTAATGCAGAGCTGACTACAATGAATAATACTCACCCTCTGTTACAATAATAGCATATATATTTAGTTGTTTTGTCTTTTTAATTATTGACAGTGAAGCAGGGGCCAAATCCTAAGAGATGTGAAAGGGAACAGTCCAGACCAGTCCATGCCCATGTTTCCCTTAAACCTTTCATTGCCTTTTATTCTTTCCTGTAGTGGGATTGCAGGCAAAAAGTTTTTCTAAATAATTATTCTCCTGAATACAATGGTAGAAAAGGCTGGAAATTTGAAGAAAAAAGTGATATTCATTGGAATATGCTAATGCCTGTCAATGGGGACCTTCTCTGTGATGCAGAAAAGACTTCCAATGAGCTGGTTGTTTCCCCTCAGCTGCCTCTCTTCTATGAGCAGACACATGAACTGGCCTTTACAGATGGAGTGCACTGGGCTCCTCAGTGTGATGACAAGCACTAATGAAGCATTGGATCTGCCTTCTGAGATTTTTAGAAAGATCAAACCCAAATGCTTTGGGAGATCCAGAGGCTGACAACAGGCTCATCATTTTATTGGAGTGATGTCATTGTCAGGATAAGAGTGGGTATTTTTGATGATTATGGTAGTAAATATGTTTTGAGGAAATATTTCATGATGGCAATTTAGCATTATGTGACAGTACAGACATGAACAAGTGAAATGAGAAGGGAGAGTAAGGAGTGAGCAATGGGTTGGCCTTTATGGTTTTACTTGGTCTTCAAAAACTACTGAGAGACTGTCGTAGAATGAGAAGGGAGTGTACCAAATAAAATATTTCACTGAAAGGACACATGAACCTAAGAGTCACCTGCAAGGTCTCTAATCTCAATCTCAGAAATTCTTGATCAGTATATTCACACATAAACCCAGTATCAGTCATAACACAGCCACAAAAATTGGGATCTTACAATGTAACAAACAGCTTTTTTTTTTCTTCTTCTACCATTTCCTTCTCTTTTTAACAAAAACACTTTGTATTTGGTGGAACAGGTTCCCACATGTTTATAGAACAATTTTATTGCCTATTTGAATGTTTAAAGGGACAACAACACTTTATTTAGATTAATAACATGTTATTTTGCACCTGTTCTTATACAATATGACTTCATATGGCAGATTTTGTCATTTCCTGACTTTCCTAAGCTATTTCAAACCAAAACCTGGGGGAATCTTCAGAGAACATAAAATCTGTAACAGGAACAGCTTTTCAAGTTCTCTCATGCCCAAGCTCCTTCTACACATAACCTATGTCAATGTTTTGATCTTTACCTTGCCACATCACAGAGAATTGCCCTTTTAAAGAAGGACTCCCTATCTGCTCTGCCAGCCAGATGTCCTATCCCATCATGGAGATGACAGTCACAGACCTGAAGGTAGAGTACCAACAGGGGGAAATTTGGCCAAGGACACCTTGGGCTTTCCCATTTTGTTTTTCAGTCTTAGGCTTCTATAGTTAATGGGCAGTGGGATTTGCTCTGATAACCTTTATGGTCACTTTGTTCTATTTTTAGCAAAAATCTATTTTATTGTCATTCTGCAATGAAAGCCAGCACAGAGGATCATTGTAACAGTCAGGCTCAGTTTCCCCATGTAGAATTTTGTGCTTTCATTTAAACTTGAAAGCAGACTTTAGGTTCCAAAATGTAAGAAGACAGACAGTGAATAAACCCACAGAGTGTAATAGATTTTAATTAGCACAAAAACCAGAAGGAAAACAGTAAAACACAAAGTTTTTCTTTTATATAGCCATAGCCCTTATATTTCTGTGGCATGTTTGCTTTCCATTAAAATAAATACAGGGTGAGTTCTGGATAGACATATCTGCAAGGGAGGTTAATATGATAATTGCCTTTCAGTCCTAGGGTAAATAAAACACTCTATAGGAAAAAGGTTTTGCCCTCGCTAGCCTGATGTGGCTGCTCCACACCACTGTTTCACCCTACAGCTTCACCAACACGTTAAACTGGTGCTGTCAGCACAGGGTGCCACTCCATCCTTACTGCAGCCACCCTGTGCAGCCGCTGCATGTGCTGCCACGAGCCTTTGTGCAGCTGCACCATGCACCCACCCACACCACCCGAGCACCTGTGCTGGCAGAGGGGTAAAAGAGGGTGGGACCTGTCCCTCTGCCAGCATTGCTGGCTTAAAGCATTTGTCAGGTCACCAGCATTGAGCAAATTCATGGGAAAACAGGGGAAGGGTTTCTTCTAAAACCTGCTGAATCTGGTTTCACAGCACAGCTCCTCCTCTGAAGAGGCCGATGAGATTCCCCAGTGGGGTAAATGACAGCCTTTCTGTAACACCAAGGAGCTCACTGAACCATCCAGAGAGACCACTGGGTAGAACAGCAAATTGCAGCTCTTTATAAGTTTGTATGCATCTGGTGAATTTTAGTATTGTAGCTATGGAGAGGCTGAAGTTCCTGGAGGAATCAGGGAAGGTGGGGTAGCACAGTAGTGTGAGCTTAATAGGTCACTGAAGGGTACCTGGTGGCCACCTTCTGTGGCTAGCAGGGATATCCAACCAGCACAAGCCAAACATGTACCAACAAATTTTGATAATTGAAAGGTTCCTAGCAAACAACATTCTTGCTGGTTCCTTCCAGGGTCTTTTTGCAAAGAAAACCACAGGGTTTTGGGATACATGTTCACAAGGAGAATAAAGACCTCCAAACTTCTATTTATAGGTGGCTTTCAGAATCAGGGTATGAAAATTAGTGTGGTTAGTACACACAGTCCTTGTTTCCCCTCTTCCAGTAATTGCTCTGCTTTTTTACAGCTCACAGTAGAATATAAGTATATTAAGGGAAAAACTCTTCCTCCAACCAACAGACATCATCTTTGGTCAGGGCATAAGCTTTTCTATTTTCATTCTTAATGTCTTATTGACAATAAGACAGTAAGCATTACACGGAAATTGTAATGAAACAATAAGCATTACACGGAAATTGTGTGTAAAAAGAGGTTATCCAGGAAGGAAACTGACAGAGGTTCCTTTGGAAAGGCAAATTTATTTTTCTGCCTCCCAGTAAAATGAATAAACATTTTTGACTACAGGAGACTGAATGGTCTGCTGGGGAATTTACAAATCCATTACTCCAGCATCTCTAATATTTTATTACATGTCCACAACTTCCACTTCTCAGAAAACTGATTTACTATCAAGATTAGAAAAAGCAGCTTTTGATGATGTTGGCAGAGTCTGAACTGTCATGCACAGCAAA
This sequence comes from Vireo altiloquus, assembly GCA_013396875.1. Classification (NCBI taxonomy): domain Eukaryota; kingdom Metazoa; phylum Chordata; class Aves; order Passeriformes; family Vireonidae; genus Vireo; species Vireo altiloquus. Next base: position 137,317 of record VZRF01011356.1, read on the forward strand.
GGCATCATTACTGGAGAAGTCTGTGTTAAGCAGACTAAGCTTTATCCCAGCCCCATGCTTGTTAGAACAGCCTGTGATGGGACTTCACAAGGAAGAAATGTGCTGTGACTGAGTCACCCATCAGTGGTGGGTGCTGCCATGAGTCAGGAGTGGGGTCACTCCTCTTGGCCCATCGCACGGCAGACTTTGTCCATGTGGTCCAGCATGGATTTGCCCATGCTGTCACATGCCCTTTGCTTAGCTCACCTCAGCACAGCGCTCTGGCTCCTCCTCTGCCAGTGTCTGTATCCTGTCTCCACTGCTGACCTTCCCTATGGGCAGGCAGGACTGAGGCTGCAAACTTGCCTCTAGCTGAGCTTCTCAGCAGCCAGGATTGTACCAGAAACAGGCTGCAGGCATGCTGTTCCTGAGCCAGTGGTTGGGGGTGACTTGAAATATGCTGCCAGTCTAAGATGTGCTTCTGCAGTGTAGGAAACAGGATGGATTCGCCTGTTACTCCACCAAACATGGCATCCACAGTACAGGCAAGTCCTAGAGCTACATCTTTACCAAGCCACTTGCACAGTACAGAAATAGAAGTGTAACATAAGTGACTCTTTGTGGTAAAAACGCTCACCTTAACCAAACATGCTTAAATAGTAAAAGGGCACTTTCACCTCTGCAGCTGCACCTGGGCTGGGGCCCACTGCTGGTGTGGGATTCTCGGGCATCATCCCCCTGACTGCCAGAGCTGCCCATGTCACCCTGTGGGGTAGAGCCGGTCTAATTAAACTTGAAAGTGCTCAAAGGCTGTGTTAATGGGCAGCTCCCAATAATCACAGTGAGGTGATTTTTTTTCAGAACTACACTTCTGCTATAAAATAGTTCTTTCTTGAAAAAAGATCTCAGAGTGCTGTTGACATAACTTACCTCAATAGATATTTGACAAGATAAACCAGGAAAAGTGTCTGTGATTTCAAGGACCATAATAGCTGAAATATTTAGGAATGAAAAGAATGGTCTGAATGGCTGTAATTATTAAATCCACTACTCAAATTGCTCTTTCATTTTCGTGGTGAAGAAAAAGTTTCTACGATGACCCAGGATCTGCCACTCTTGAGCCAGACAACACCTAAGGAGGAGAGGTTCTTCTCATTCAGGAAGAATCTAAGTCCCACACTTCCTGTCTCTAAGAGAATGTTTGTATTTTCAAGAGGACATTTCCAAACTGGCAGTAACGAAATCTTTAAGTTCAGATGTGGAAATTACATGAAATGGTCATGAGACAGGGAGATACTATTACGTTGGCTAAAGGAGGGGCTAGAGCCACAAAATGAGTTCCGAGCTGTATCTGCGCTCTCAGCTCTGCCCTGTTTATCTCTCAGATCTCCTCTGCAGGATGGATGCATGTAGACAATTGGACTGCCTAAGCTAGGCCCTGTGGTTGAGGCTACCTTGTTTTGGGGGGGAAGGAGAAGACTTCATCTAAAGGGTTGTCTGCTGTGCTGTAGTTGGGTTCAGGGAAAACACCCCAGCATGCTTTATTTGTTAGCAGAAATATGACCCATGTGAACTACTGTTCTCATCTGTGGGGCAGAAATAATGCTCACCATGCACCTGAGATATGAGCTGTTTGCAAGGATGTTCTGCACTTAAACAGGAAATTGCAGCTTGTCAGAGTGTTAAATGAGTGACAAATGGCCGTAACCATGCAGAGATACTCTCTTTCTTTGGAAAATAAAAATTAAAAATCTTCTCAGGAATTTTAAAAGGTCAGTGACTTTGTCCTTCCTAAAAATAAGCAAGGAAAACTCACTCCTAAAGGAAGCACATTTAATTGGTGGGAATACATAGTCTAGATCATCAAAGTAAGCATTTTAACAAATACCCAGAGAAAGAGCTGCAAGTGTCTCTATGCAAGCTAAAATGGTTGAAATCTGACCTTTGTAAGGCTCTGTGTTGTCTTCAGAGAACCACTGGAGGTGAGCAGAGACCTCTGCATGAGGACATTGCCCTGCCTGACACCTCACTGGTGAGTATTCCAAAAGATTAGCACAGAATCTCTGAATATGAATATGTAATATATTGCTATCTAGTACATGGATTATTGTGGCAAACACCAGATTGTCATCTGTCCAAATACTTAGACTTTCACGTCACCTCTGAGGTCTGACTTTCTATCTGTAGAAGAAAGTATTGGCTCTGTTTATATTTAGGGGTGTATATGAAGAGGTGGTTGGAATTTTGTTGGTGTATAAGTTTATTTGAATGAAGCCAATACACTCTTGGTGTCACATCATCATGCTTGACATGAACATCAGGGTTTTAATTTGACTTCTCATATATTTCATTATATGAAAATGTACAAGAGAGCACATTCCAGAAAATGCAATTAAAGCTATCAGGTGGTGAGGTTTGCCTTGTTCTAATCTCTGGTCTTTGAAAAGTGAAGCAAAATTATTTTCTGAAGATGTACCACAAGACCAATGGAGAGTAGTAAGGTGTCCTGAGGCTTTAAACTGCTTTTCTTTGGAAACTCACAATTCTTTTGGGAAGAATTATTTCTAGAAATGAAATCTAAGTGGATTAAAATTGCCTTGATGATGCCAACAAAGGAAAAGTAATTTCTTTATGCAGTCACTGAGCTATATAATTTCAGAGAGGAAAAAATGTAATATTTTGTCTTTGTGCATTTACTCCAGAGAAGACCATTTTATACACTTGAAAAGGTTACTTTTGGTCTGCTATTGATCGCCTTAGAAGATGAAACGTAACATTAAAAGAGCACTTGGGGAGCAGAGCACAAGGGTTGCTGTACATGCTGTGTACACCTCTGTGGCACAGGAGGACACTGGTGATCTGGAAGAACAGGAGCCTCCACTCTGACTGCCTGTTTCTAACAGGGATTCTCAGTCATGCTCAGGGCATAGTCAGCTTCACAAAACTATCAACTTTCCTATCTAAAGCATAAGACGATCTCTGGCATTTAGTGGCTAAGAAGACAGATTTCTGAAGCAAGATTTTCCATAACCATCTCCTCAATGAACGCTTACATTGTGTTTTAGGAGGCTTCTTCTACTTCCCAAGAGACTGAAACAGGTCTCTCACTGTCCAGGCTGCCTTTGACACAGCCTGAACCCCTCCTAAATACCATAGGAAATAGACCATGACCACAATGTTGCCAAGGGGTATGGTTACTAACCTAGAGGTCGTTCCTCAGCTGGCTGGCAGAAGGAGGCTTGTTCCCTGCTAAGCCGTCACACACCCGGTGCCTCTGTCAACGCTGTGTCCCCAGCACACGGCTGTGCACTGCCTCGAGACCTCAGCCAGGGACTTGGGAGGTCACGGAGAAGCAGCAGGACAGACCTTGTGCTTTCTGATGCCCCTTTACTGAAACTATCAACGAAACTTAAATCATTACAACCCCTAATGATGACTGGAGCTGATTAAAGGGCACTTTACAAAAGGTTCCTCCCTGGGTACACTGTGACCGTGTTTTGCCAAGAGCAGCCAGCTTCTTTACTAGTTCAGCTGGCCAAAGGTCAGCGCGTCAAAGCGAACAAAGTCCAGCAGTACCTCATGGTTAAACGGCTAAAGCCACTCAGGCTTATGGCAGGTGCTCTAGCAGTAAAGCTGCTGTGACACTGAAAGCACACACATAAAAACTACTGTAAAATTTGGAAGAGGAGAAAGTGCATTTTGGCACAGAAAACAAACAACGTTTGCTGCTGTAACTGAGCAAACAGGCAATAATAGACTCATTGTCTTTGCCTGAGTTAATTTCCCTATTTGCACATCCTAACACTTACATGCTCTTCCTGGTTTTGCTGAATGTGTGGTGTTCCCATCCTGGTTTCCTAAAAATGGTCCCACACCCTGCCCCTGCAGGGCCTACAAACTCATGATGTGTCTGCCAGTCTTTCATCTCCACGTTCCCACTTGTGGATCTGTGCACCAGGTGCAGTCAAACCGCTCACGGGTGGAGAGAGGTCTCGGAGAGTTCATGTAGCCTTGGGAAAGCCAGGACTAACTCCAAGATTACATTTATATGCAGCTGAGGGAGAAGCAGTGAGAGCTGAGCTTTTCCCCAGCGCTGAGAAGCAGTGGCCAGCAGGGCTGTACAACACACCAGGGAGGGCACCCGTGGCCCTCAGCAGCCACACCGCCTGCCTGACAGGTGCAGAGAGGAGCACGGGAGCAGGGCAAAGGCTGGGAGGGTGGGAATTGCTGGGAACATGGACTAAAGCTGGAATTGCTGTGCATTCCTACGGTGGTATTATAGAAAAGGAGACGTAATAAGTTGTGTTAGTCATAGATCAGCCTGCTATAATGATTTTAAATCCTCCAGTCCTTGTCTGTCAAATTCACACTGAGGTAAGTAGGAACTAAGCATACTCAAGAGCCTTTGAAGACCGTATGGGTACCTAGATACTGAGTTTGGGAGGGTGACTTTAATTACTCATGTAGTAACACAACCACATATACAAAAAACCAGTTCTGTCTTGCAAACACAAACTTTAATCACTATATTGCCCAGGTCACAGTAACTTTATTGAAAAAGGTACACAGTTACATTCTAACCCTGAGTTATAATCAATTTTCTGAGACTGTGCTGCACTTCATTTCTTTAAGCATATAACATTTTTAAATTAACCTAGACCTAAAGAAACATATTCAGAAGACTTGACCTTAAAGGAAACAAGGAAGAAACATCTAGGACAGGTAGAAATCTGAAGAACAGATGATATCTTCTGGTAAGGATGTATAAGGGAAAAATTCCACTGCTTGTCTGCCTATTGGTTTGGAAACCCCTGGCAGCTAATGTACTGCATGCTACTGTGCCTTTATTTCAAGAAAGGGAAAACACAGTTTATTTATTATCCCATTATAGGGCTTTGTTTCTGATGTCCTTACACTCAAAAGCAGCAAAAGCACCAAAACAACATACTGTTTAATATCAAACAATACTCTTGTTTCTCATCAGAACAGGGAAGTTGGTGCTTCCTCAGCTGCACAGCCAGAATGAATATAATTACACATTTAGACTAGGATTAGCAAAGAAAATAAGGAACAGCATGAAAGCAGGGCAAATTTATGATGGGAGCAAAGGGAATCTATCATTACCTGTTAGGAGTTTCTCTAAGTGCCTGTCAAGCTGAGAACACAATGTTTTATAAAACTCAGTGTCAGTTCTTAGCTCAGAAAAAGGAACCAACAACTGGAGATGTGGCATAGGGAAAAGGAATATGCTGCATTTTAGTGCAGAGTGGGACAAAAGAGCCCCGCCTTTTGTAGCTGGGGTAGAGGTTACTGCTGGGATCTCATAACTCAGATTCTCTGCCCTGCTTTGCAGCAGTTCTTTCTCTTGGTTTGGCCCAAAAATTACAATCTGGATATGAAAGTTCAATTGAAACCGCGTTCTTAAAAGAACATTTTTGTTTCTAATCATGTATGCTCTGCACCAAAGCTGTGTTTTGCTTAAAAAAATTCTCAAGAGGCCATAACATAAGCACATAACCTGTACTTAGCTCTTGTCTCTTGAGGAGGAGCTGCAGAAACTCTCAACTGAATGAGGATCACTTTTACTCCTAGGAGGAGATTCCTGGTGGAGGAAGGACTGGCCCACTGCCTGTGCTGCACCTCCATTTGACCTGTGAGACAGCAGGGGACATGTCCTGTCCATTCCCAGCGAGAAAAACCCTCCACTCACTTTGATTCCTGGAACAGCTCAGGGCACTCCCATGCCCTCTGCACATCAGCACCATGTGAAACTCAGTTCTCCAGGTTGTTCTCTGTCCTGGTCTGCTGAGCATCCACACGGCATCAGTGCTCGCTTTTGGATCCTCTTTTAGAGAGAATCAACCTACTCTTCCTGATCAAAGTCCAAATGTGGCTCCAGGGACAGACAAAATGGATTAGCTAGTGCCATGAATGGTTGCCTAGGCTGATGCAGCAGAATATTCCAAGAGGATTGTTGCACTCCCAGGCGACCCTGTGTGACCCTATGCTGTGGTCAAACTCACACCTTCAGTTTCATGATACTCCTCTGCTATACATCAGGAGCTGACAGCAAAAAAAAGCATACGAGAAATTATAATTATGCCTTAGAACTAGGAGGGTCATCACAGGTACTAGAGAAGACACGGGACACCTGTTATGTGGATGAGCCAGCCTGCTCCAGAAAAGTTAGCAGACCACCCCCAGCTTCTGATATAAATAATAAACTGATATTAATTTAAATTAACAGACAGTCTGCTATCTACTTTTATTTTCCTTAAGCAACACAGTATAGATAGTAAATTTAAGTGAAAACGGCTGGTTACAAAAGATACTCTAAACAAAAAGAATGTCTAGTAGGCAAAATAAATTTGGAAATCTGAGGTGCAAGCTGCACATGCTCGATGTCATATCTCCAAATGGCTTTCTGTAATTCTACTGAAACCTGCCAAGAAAAGCCTACCCTAGGAACAGGTGAGGCAAAATTTATTTTCCTTCTGGTTTATCAGAAGTGGAGTAGTTGTATGAAATGTGGGCCTATAATTAAAAGGTTATTTAATTTATAAATGTGCAGAAACTGGCATCTAGGGTTGGACCACTTTGAGGATGCTGCAAACATCCCTATGTCTGCATCCCTCTCATAAGCATTTGCAGTGCAAGTGATTAAAAAAACCCTCCACAAATGGAAAAGGCATCTTCCCCTGGGAAGAGACAGGCAAGCAGAGGGGAGAGAGGCATGTCATGGCACAGCTCTCTCTCTGCTGAGAGCCTTAAATCGCCAAACAACGGAAATGAAATACTGTGCCATTACACCCAACTTGGACAGAAAGCATCCCACTGGTAGCAGGTGAATGGGAAAGTCGTATTTCACAACCAGATTTCAGCAAGGGGGTCATGCTTTGAAGATGAGAGGCTGTGCAAAAGAAACAGGCTCTTTTTAAAAGTCAAGCCCAATGCTTGTAGAAAACCCTTTAAAAGGTAACCGCCAGCACAGCTGTGTTTATGGGTCTATTCAACCTGCAAGTAGCTGGCTCATAGAACTTGAGGGCTAGAAATGATTTAACATCGTGACCCAAGCAAGAAACTGGAACACTCCAGAAACAATTTTGGCAATGGTCCATTTAATGAGTCAGAGTGTCCTGCTATCTGATGGCATCTTTTTACATCGGGGAGCTATTTTAATTGCTGTATAGTAATATGAGAAGCTGCAAAGGGTTGAATGCTTCCCCCTTCAGTACCTGCCCACTCAACATCCATCATGGTTGTGCATTGCGTCCTTCTCTGCAAGGCAAAACTGTTGTCTCTCCACTGGACCCCTCTGGTCATGGTCTGGGTATGGAGTCAACATGCATGTGCTTTCTGGACAGCTGGGACTGTGACCTGGGCTGCTCTCTCTTGTCCTTTCCTGTGAATTTTCCTTGCTTTTATGGCTGGGGAAGGGGTCTCATCTTCCTGGTTTTTGTGTCTGTTCTGTTTCACATGAGCAGCCAGAGGAATAAATGAGAAATAGAGCATGTTCAGGAATCAGAAATACATCCTGTTTGAAAGCTGAGGAGATGATCCAGATGGATCAGAACATTTGTTCTGGTGATAGTTTTCATAAAAAACACCTCCCAGCCTCTTTACTCAATCCCACATTGATTTTAAAAAAAAAAAATCCAGCAAGACCCAAATATTTGACCCTATCCATCTCTTACTGATAGAGCTGACAGGAGACTTATAGACACTATAAATTAACTATAGGACTAAAAACTGTCAGTCCCAGATATTTTTATAAGCAAACAGGAAAATCTATTGCATGTAAGAAACCCACCAATGTAATATGCGAGTCTGAGGTCTCAAAAAGCTGCCCTCACAGCTAAAAATATTTAACATTTTAAAAGTTGCCTAATTTAAAAAAAAAAATAGTGTATTTTTTTATCAGAATAAAGTTAGACCTGGAATGGCCAAATGCCAGTTGCTGAGCTGTGTGCAAAAGCTTTTCTGTCAGGAATTGCCATAATCTCTAATACCAAAACTGCACCTGCAGATATAGGAGTAGTGAGTATTAACTGCCTTCAAAAGTCAAGGTGATCAAGATGAGGGATTAAAGAGGAGGAGCAGGGGACTTGCTTGCACATCTGTTTGTCAGGTCCTGTGTATGCCCCCTACACAAACTCACAGATCTTCCATGCTAACAGTCTGAAGGACACAAACCAGAGAGGTTTCCAGTACCTGCTGTCTTGACACAGAAACTAATCTACAAGATAGAATAACGCTTTTTTCTGAACCCAGTTTGCTCACAGAAACGTAACATTACCTTACAGTAATTTACATAATTATGGCTCTGGAAAACCTGAGTTTAAACAAAACAGCAAACTCCCTGGAACCAGATTGGACAAGCAGGAAAAAAAAAAAAAGAGAAGACACAGATCCTATCTCCCATAGCCTGGCATGTTAGCACAACTCTATTCCAAAACCTGACTTCCTAAAAAACCTCTAAAAATGTGGCTTCTTGAAAATAACATCCCCCCTCCCCCCCCTTTTTTTAAACATACCTTTATGGTATATTCTTGAACAAAACAATCAGGCCTCAAAGTTCAGCACCATTATAAAATTAAGTGCCAGTTAATAACTTGTCAAGGAGAGCAATCATGGACTCTGGACACAAAGTCTAATGAGGTTGCTGGAGTGTCCTGCATACCCAGGGCTAATGGAGATCTGCACCATGAAGTCCTGTTATGGGGTGCTAGCACAGAGTCCCTTCACTTCATCAGGTAGGAGTTTAAGGGTGCTCATCTCCATAAGGAAAGAGAGGGAAGAATTCATGAAAGCACGAGTTTACCAGTTTTGCCATTGTTCATCAGAAATTCTAAAATTTGACTAAGAATGATTATTATGCGTGTTTTTGAGATAATTCCTTTTTGACCTGTTTTTAACCTAGTTCTTTAGTTTTCCACAAAACAAAGCTCTAATTAGACTCCTGATGCAACAAAATATCTAAGCAAGTGAAAACAGTTTAAATCTCACCACATTAACACAATAACTCTGTGTCTAAAACTACACATGTGCTGTTTGGGGTGGACCCTCCCTGCATCTCCCAAAATGTAGCCAGAGGTCTCAGTAAACTTCCTACCACTGTTGTTAATGAACAGAAGAGTTTTCACAGTCTATTCACTCTGCCCTAAAGACACTCCCAAGTAATTAAACAATTTCTTTATTGAAACTTCCTTGTTTAAATGCAAATGAAGAGCAGAGCTGAGCCTACACTGTTGAATGAACATAAATTGAAATGCCTTAACCGGATTTAATTTCCATGCTTTCCCTCTCTTCTTCTGTAGGGAAGATGTGTCATTATGAAGTTCAAATAAAATCTATGTATTCTGTTTCTATTTACTGAGAGCTACTCACCTTTCCATTTGCCATTTAAAAAACCAACTAAAAAGAAACACATCGAAACATATCCTTTACACCTGTGCAGAAAGAAGTAATTTTGAAAAATGCTCAGTTGCAGACATATACATTATTCCAGTTAGTGAGAGTCACAGCATTTGTATCCCACATCAACACTAACTTTCCATTTACATCAGAATATTCTGCAGCACAACACAGAATACTACTAGAGTGAAAAACTCAGCATATAGAACAGTATATTCAGCAGCTATGCACGACTCTAGTTTTAATGCGGGCTATCTGTAATGATGGTGGTAGTACAGAATCACAGTGGTGGTTTTCACTCTGGCTGATCAGAAAGACATGTTCTTCAGCCTCATTGGAACAACTGCACAACACAAAATGGATCAGGAGGGTCTTTGTTGACTTTAAGGTGAAACCCCATCAAAGCTTTCAGAAAGAGGACTGTAGCCTGTTGAGCCTGTCAAAATAGATTTCCTGTGGATGTACTGACCATTACTATCTCCAGATTGTAAAAAGGAGGAACATGTTGCCTGTTGTCAAGAAGACAGGCTTCTTAAGCCCTTTGTATTGCTCCTCAGTGCTCTAGTCCTGGATTTCCAGCCAAATGACACCTTTCGGCTATGGGGTGTGATACACCCCTGAAACAGGCAGCTCTTCTGAAGTCCAGGCATCTGGTCATCAGCCCATCTTACTGCTCCCCCATTCCCTTCTCCCAGCACTCTCCCTGTTTATTTCTGTGACATTGCTCCCTTCCATGGAATTTTTTCTCAAGGTTGTCCTGATATACCAGGTGTCCAAAGCACTCTTCCTGCCTTTCAGCTTTCTCTCAAACAAGGGCAGCAGGGTTCCCCCATGCCCACCACCACATCAAGTCCTCTCCACAGAGATCTCTAAGATCGGTGGTGCTCATTTGGCTATATAGATGTGCTTGATCATTTCACACTCTCCCCTATGATAGTGGTTTTGCAGCCACTGTAGTATAATAATGACTGTATTTATAGCATTACACAATTTCAAACAGTGACCCCTTTTGCTGAGATTCCCACCTGACTGCTGAGGCAGAGCTAAGCTTTGTGCTTCTATATTTATTGACAAGAAGTTTTAAATAAAAATGTTGCGCAGATGAATATATGGGAATATATGAAATTGGGTCCATAGGCACATCCTACAAAATTTTTGGTAAGTCTGTTTTCCCCCGGAAATCCATTCGGAGCTATCCTTGACCTTTTGTCCATATAATGGCCCAGGCAGGTATTGTCCTTTCAGATTTACTCATGAGCACAGCCTGATGATGGAGCCCCTTCAGTATGTAGGATATAATGGCAATGTAGATCCTCAGGTATAATGTTAGCAGGTATAAATTTGCTACCAGAAGAGGAGGATTGGCAGAATCCAGATTTTATCTGTTATTCCCCTTGATTAACACCAGTGAACCAAGTAATCCTGTTAAATTCATCCTGAAGATGCTTATCCACAAACTTTCTATTATCAAGTCCTTAGTTTCAGCTTTATAAAGTTGTCTGCTCACAAAGAGCTAACTACAGATGTGGTTTGATCCTCTCTGGGAACCATTTAAGTGGAAGAGCTTCATAATAGTGTGGCCACTACCTAGAGACACATTAACAAAAGTGCCACAAACCAGGGTGGCAAAAGCTGTTTCTGTGCATTACAGAATGTTAATGCAGCAATGTTCCATTCAATGCATCCCAAATTTTTCAGGTGAAAGTATTCTGTTCAGTAAAGCTTAGCATGATCCCAGCTAACAGTTTGTTTAAGGGTTGTTGTGGGGGCTGCTTCCAGTTGCAGGAACAGAGACTTCCCAGAGGAAAGAGGATAAGAGCAAGATGTGCACTTTTTCTGGAGACCATTAAAAATTACATTGCTGCTATAGCGCCACAGCATTTGCCTGATAATATCTTTGCAGGAGGTAGGAAGGACTGGAATAATGACTGTTTTCTGCAGTTCTTCCAAAGGGCTGAGAAGTCAGTAGAGGTTGACTCCTCACTCAAAAACCAAACAGCTTTGGTTTGAACAATGCATTTTCATTTTTAATCCAAACACTCATTAGATGCAAGAGATGCAATCTGTGGACTCTCAAACTTGTTTCTTTCAAAATAAAAAGGTTTAATGGCACTGTGGCACTTCTGTTCAGTGTCTTTTTGCTTTTCACTCTTACAACCGGGAGATGCAGGGCAGAATTGCTGTAAATCTGTGAGTCAGGATACTGTGGTATGAGAAGTAAGCCTTTGTTTAGTTCAGCCATTAAAAAACATCTATGCACAATTATTTGTTATTACTTCTACTTCTGCCTTCCAATGTGCAAGCAAATGGTGTTTGATAGTGACAGTCATTTAATGCTGGAATTAAAGGGAAACATTTTGACCCAGGACCAGGGAGGGGAAGGCAGAAATGCCATTCATTTGGATAGATACGCTTAATCATCAACTATATACTGCACTCTGATCTGTGCAACATTTGACTTCTGAGGAGATAAGAGTTCTGGAAGTTATTACAGGAAGCACAAATTGCATTAAGAAATATTATCATTGAAAGTGATTGAACACATTGCAAAGAAGGGAAAACTAAATCAAGATCTAAGCACTCATTTCTCACTGGCACCATTGGAAACCACATATACATGCATGCGGCAGAAAAAATTTTTTGTAATTAAAATAATTAAAGTTACTTCATTTTATAGAAATTATATTTCACATTCAGCTGCAATTCATAGGTTGACTTTGTGTTATTTTACCAAAATTGAAAAGCTGGGGTTTCAATGCATCACTAGTACTTCTGCTCAGCTAGAAATGTGCCAAGGTAAGTTTGTTTGTCTCTAATCACTGTCTTTAATGTTTGCATTTTACCTGATAATTTCATTCACAGCAACAGAAAGAGGAAAGTCAGCTCATTGTTTCAAAAATATGCTTCTGCAATTGGCTCTGAAAAAGTAAATAGTTTCCCTCAGAAAACTCTTGCTCCTATAAAAGAAAAAGTCCCTCATTAAGATTTACACTTCTGCCTTAAGGAAATCAACTACTTTAAATTGCTCCCAAAGTGACTCAAAGTTTTTCTGGTCATGTGGGTGGTGTACAAGTAGACCTCTATAGAAAAGATTGTCCAATATTTGGAAAGAAAAGCCAGGAACTTTTCTTCATAGAAGGAATGAGTCTTCTGCCAGAGACTGCAGAGCTCTTGCTCTTCTGTCTCAAGCCCAAAGTGTCTGCAATGGCCTTACTCAGCTGCCATGTGGCTGCTGTTAGGGGGAAAAAATAGTAACATGTGGGGTAGGCTCTTAAGCAAAGAGGTCCAGCACAGCAAGACACAAGTTACCCATCTGTTCCAGGTGATTTGTTGTCAACATCTTTGTAATGGGGAATCTCACCAGTGGTGTGATAGCTGCTACACAAACAAGTACAGTAAACAAATGTACGCCACGGGAAGGAGCGCTCAAGCACAGGAGGTCACTGAAAGCAGGGCCCAGGTGCTCCTCTTGGCACCCTCCTGGTGACAGCCCCGTCATCCACCCACAGGGAGCAGGGACTGAGGCTATTCCAGCCTCCCAAAGGGCACTGCTCAGCCTGTGGGGCCCTGGCAAGCATGGGCAAGCTGGGAAATCCTGACACTTTCCGGGGAGGAGACAGCAGAGTTTTGCAATGCCCATTCTGCAATCCTGGTTGCATGAGGGTTTTCGTTTTGCAGGGTTTCTTTTTTTGTCATTTGAATATCCAGCCCTTCCATTTAGAGCATCACTCCCGAAGTATCTGGAGAGATCATTCCCTTTTAATATACCCCTTTAACATGGTAATTTCTGGTTCAAATATAAATTGGAAATTTAAAATAGCACCACTACGGAAACTTTTTGGCATCCAGGACATTTTATTTCACATAGGTCTAGCGTTAATGCCTGTGTCACAGGAACTGCCTTTAGGGGTGAAGAGAGACTTGTTTTTAACTAGCAACTCTATAACTAGCCCAGTCCAAGCCCCAGTCTCAGTCTTTTTTGCCCAGTATACCCAGAAAAAGATTTTGCAGACCAGGTTGTCCTCGTGATCCCTGCTCAGCCCTGCTCCTTTCAGTCTATGTACACAGGTTTAGCCAACTGAAACTTGGTAAACAGCTGTGCTGAAAACCAAGCACAGGGGATGAAACTGGTTTGCTTCATTTTAGCATGCAATAATTCATTACTATTTGCTGAAACAATTTAAATTGTTCATAATTTACAGATGGTTATGGCTCCCTTATCCTGAAACCTGTCTCAAACAGGACTTAAAGACTGAACAAATTTTGTCAACAGCCTTATTCCTTCCATTTAAGCCAAGTAATCTCCCTTATAGTCACCAGCTAGAACCCTATCTTTGTATGAAAACAGACAAGATAATATTGTCATCACTCTATTTTGTTGTAGATATTTATTTTTTAAAATTCAGTCTCTGTGAACTCTCAGATAAGATTTTACCACTTTTTAAAGCAACTTTTACATCAGTCCAATTTACTGTCAAATACTGTTCCTGGGAGGAGAGGGCAAGAATCCCACAACACTGTGACACAGATGAAAATCACAGGTTTTACTAATAGTCATGCTTTATGTCTACAAATTCACCAAGAGACTGAAATTATAACGCAGCCTTTACCAAATTTTTTATTGAATCATATTTCAATCCTTTAAAGCAGTTGTTTGTGGGAATCCAGTTACTTTGTTCTCCAGCAACTTTTCCTTCCACTTGGCTCTAGGAGTTTTAGTACTGCTAAGAGTTGGAACAACACTTAGACTACTTTTAATAAAGTAGATGTGTTACCACACTTCACTAACAACACCACGGAGCACGTACTGAGCATAAATATCATGTCATATGCAATCCCAGTTAGCAAACACATCAAGAAAATCTCTGTCATATCAGGGAGGATTTAAACATGAAGTAAGCACAGCTAGGGCCAGACACTGATAAACTGGAAGCAACAGGTTCTTTTTAAAAAAATCTCTTGCATTCTGTTTTGCACACAAAACATACTGACGATAAATCACGAATACTGACAACATGTCATTCACTTCACACTGAGCCCTCTTTAGGATTATTTGACAGTTACCTGGGGTGTAAAAAGTAATTTTTGAGAAGTCATGATAGGTACTTTTATAAAGACATATCCAAATCAGGAAAGCACACATGGACTATGGTTCCTGCATGAATGAGTCAGTTTCCACTGGTTGGCAGAAACTTTCAGTCACTGAGCAAAACTGAAACAATTATTTGAATCTATTCATCTTCACCTCTCTGAGTGGCATATGCATACTAGGAATTTAAATCCTGGTATTTTTTCTGTGTCTACTGTCCATGTTCCACGTTCCAAGGAACGTGGAAATAATCTTGAAAAGATTAGTCACTTCACCTATTTTTGCAAAGCTCGTTCAAAAATCAGCAAGTATTTTTCAGCGTGAGTCACCACCCACATCCCTGTAGCAGTAATTGGATTACACATTTTCGTTAGAATCTTTGACTCCTGTTCTTACTCTTCGGTTAAAAGATGAGCAGAAGCAAGGTTTGAGTTTTGTTAGGAGACAATGAAGTTTTCAAATGCAATTTGAAGACACAACAAAATCCAAACTACTAGCTAATCGAGGGTGGGTTAATCAACCCATGCTCTCGGTGACACCATTCAGCCAACTACGGTTGATAGAAGCAAACTGCAAAATAACAAGGCTAACTCCTCTTCCTACTCCCAGGGAGCGAAGCTTTGGCAAGCCCTACACCCAGCACCATTGCCCTTCTGCCTTTCAAGGCTGGGAAAATGAAAGTGGAAAGCAGTACCTGAGGAGAAGCTGGTGTGCTCCCGTGGGCGCTGGCTGCCGCTGGGCTCTCGCTGCCTGCCTGCCTGGGCAGCCCTGTGCTGCCACCGCCTCGTCTGCCGGCGCTGGTCAATGTTTTACCAGGCTGTGAACAACCCGTGTCCCACCCTCCCGGCAAACATCTGTGGGAGAAGGCAGTGCCGGGGCCACGGGGGCAGAGCCAGCGCTGGAAAGGTCGCTCGTCTTCTACCTGCCCTGTTCTCCGCAGGGAAAACAAAGCACTCAAGAAAAGGGAAACGTGCTAAGAGGGGGATCTAGGGAAAACATGTCATGAAAAGGGAAAGAAGGCACATAAGTGGTGCTATTAATAGATAATTTGTGGCAGGTAAGTCATGATAACCTTTCTCTGTATTGTTCTAAGGTTGCAGGCAAGCCTAGGCGTGCCTTGCCGAGAGCTGAGAGGGAATGCTTAATTTGTGGGAGTACATAAATTTCCAAGTAAATCTTTGGCATAAGAGAGCAGTCATTCAAATGACAGCTAGAACTCCAAAATCATAACAAAAAGACCTGAACTGCCAGATGAAATAATGCAAAGAGAGCTAAACACGAAGACAGGGTAAAGAAATGGCCAAGGCAATCCGCAACACCTTGCTCTACTCCCATGTCTTGCCTTTTCAGGAGTGCCTCAGAGTTAAAGCTCTACCTGTGCTAAACAGAGGTTTCCTGTTCTCAGGAAGTTAACAATTAATTACAAGCAGAGGGCAGACGAAATGGGCTGGCAACTGAGCACAGCGCTGATAAGGTGACACTGCTGCTCCCTGAGGAGGAAAGCGTAGCTGCTGAACTTGGGAAGCACCCAGACTCAACATGGACTGGCTGCTCTCAAAGTGGGAGTCATTTTCTGGACCTGGTACGCAGATGTTTGCTCATGGAGCAGCAATGGGAAAATCTAGGCTACGTTGTGTGTTCTGGTTTTGTGATACTGCCTTGTCTGTCACGGGCTTTCAATCCTGATTTGGGGAAGAACGATTAATTTTGACTAATTTGGATCCCCAGCTTAAAATGTATATATTTTAATGCACATGTTTAAGGAGAAAATCTACACCAAGCTGCTCCAGCTAGTCAGATTAGCTGCTAAGGCCTGCCACATAGTGCAACAATGATCACTGAGATGGGGTCCATGTGATGGGGTTGCTGTTGATCTGGATCTTGTACTGCCTTGCAGAGGGTTGGGGATGTCCATACCCAGTGATGCTGAGCTGAGGGACACCAGCTGAGTCTGGTCAGGCTGGAGATGCACCCTCTGCCTGCTGGGTACAGTGCTGTGTGTGTATTCACAGGTGGCCAGCAGCAAGCTGCGTCCAGCTCAACAGCTTGCATGCACAGGTGATGCTTCCTTCAGCAATGGGTTGTGGCTTGACTCGAGCAGATGTGTCACTGGAATCAGGAGTGCCTTCCCTGAGCCAGGATTCCTCAGGGCCCACAGTAAGCCTGCAGGGGCTGATGCTTGGCCACTTGCTGCAGCAACACAAGCCCTGTGGCTACAGCCTATACCAGATGCCCCATGTACACGACCTTGCCCAGCTCTCCAAAGTCCATTTGCTCTGGGTGCTTTCAGGTGTGTTGCTCCCTCCTGCCAGTCTGCATTCACTTCTCCTCCCCTTTTGCCTGGAAAAGGAGAGGCAGAAGGGGAATGTCTCAGGTGTTTGGTATTGTGCCACCACAGCAGCAGCCTGTGACTGCCTGCTAGGATGGTTTTTTACTGGGAATGGGCAGGATGCTGCTATGATTAGAAAAGACAAATGGGCTTCCCTAGAGCTGCTAGACACAGCTGCTGTAGGACAACCTGCAAGACTGATTGATATCTTTTGCATAAACCTCATTAACTCCCAACATCAGCTTTTATACCCACTGGATGAAAATCCCCCCCAGCTGAGGCGAAAGTGCAATAATTGTGCAGGGGAGGGAGAGACCCGTCTTCTTCTGCCAGTTTCTTAGGTTTGTGAGCCCCATAATGTTAGCCTCTTGGTGATTTGCTGATACCCCAGTAGAAGTAAGAACATCCTGCTATTCCACTGAGCTGCTTGGAGTCTTGGCTGTGGCTGTCACCTCCGAGACCCCCAGGCAGAAGGAGGGGGTTTATCTGAAAGAGCTTATCAGGCTTAAGACCCTGCCTAGCCAGATTCAGGGAACTGGAACTTCTCATGGCAGTCTTGCTCTACCTGGTAACAAATGCTACACCCAGAGAGGTGCAGTAGATAGGCAAGGGAGGAGGTCCAGCCAAGCTGTTTCTCTCTTCAGTTTGGATAAGGACCCCATTCAAGATCTCTCAGATTTTCCTAACAAAACCTGCTTGGAAAAGACCATATTTCTATGAAAATATTTGCTTTTGCCAGCTTGATGTTTCCTGGTTGCAGTAGCATTTCAGCAGAAGACTCGGGAAAAGAGCTGGCCACGCATCTTCATCAGATACAGTTTCTATAACTAAAGTTTCTGCTTCATACCATGTCAGGGTCTTTGGCAAGGTTGAAAACTGAGGCGGCAGTGGTGAGATTTGGAAGTAGAAGAGTGGCACACTGGTGCTTGGGTTATAGAGCCAGCTCAAATTTAGTTTGCCTGGAAGCATAGACAAGGTTACTGCCTGTTATGGGAAGGTTGTAAAAATACTCAATTTTCCACAGTGGTAACACTTCTATAAATCATGTTAGCCTGGTACAAGCCTAAGAGAGTCAAACAGTGTGCAGTATTGACACTCCAAGGCTAGCAGACTTAGAAGAAACTCAGTTACCAGTTATAGCTGCCAAGTGTAGCTACCACAGGAAAAGAATGGCTCTACTACATCTAGACTACATCATCTACAACATCTAGTTGTATCATCTCACCCTGGGCAAATAGAGCAGTGGAAAATTTGATGGGTCCTCCTTCTAAATCTGCCCTTGTAGATCAGCTGATATAAAGCAACAGAAGCTAAACCTTTTTGTTGTTGTTGCACAAGAAATAAAAAAAGCCTTCCCTGTATGGCCATCACCTTGAGAAAACTCAGTCTGTTATTCACACATTTTCCTCTCTCAGAGGTGAGGTTTCCACAGGCTCAGAGAGAGGTGGATGCTTCTGAGGAGGCCAAGTCTGCCCTGGTGTCACCTGGTCCAAAGTGTGCTGCACCATGCTTTTGCAGATCACTGGGGGTGGGCTTCTGATTAACACACGGCTGACAGAAGGGGCTGGGGCCCACGGGAACTTGGCATTTCAGTCTCTTTCCAGCATGCAACCTTTGTCACAGAGCACAGGTTTCAAGGGCAAAGTAACACTTGCATATTTACTTACTGCAAAGGAGGAGGTGCCAGGTTGGACAGCATACAGACTGTAAAGTCAAACATTAATCTAATACAGACACCATATAACTTCAGACTGGCTTGGAGCAACTAATACATGGGGATATTAAAAGTGAAAAAAGCACCTAAAATTCACAAAGCTCTTTCAGTGAAACACCAATTTACTTACAAATCCTCAGCAACCTTTACAACACAGAGACCAAACAACAAAACTAAAACATGGGAATCAGGTAGCAGAGGGGAAATTTCTGTAAATCTTAAATGGGGTTTAATTTTGTTCCAGTTCTCTTTCAACAGATGCATTTGTATTTCATCCTGCAGGGCAACACTTACTTTGGAAAAGAGCACAGGCAGATCCAGAGGGGCTACTGTGGAGGCTTTGAAAACTTTCCATCCCCAGTAAAGAACCTGCATCTGAGCACACGGGGATACTAGGAATATGTTTAGACCCATCCCTAAGCAACGTGTCGAAACCACCTCCCCAGGAAATACTGGTACAGCACTGATCTCCTCCGACGGGAGCTGCATCCCCTCCTCTGGAGCAGGAGGACTAGCAACTACGTGCTACTAAAAAACAGGTTGGAGGGGAAAAATAATCACTGTGAGCTGTGGAAGATCTTTATCACAGTAAACCAGCAGACACCTAAAGTATGAATTGAGAGCATTCAGTGGCCTGAACGTGGCACACATGAGGACACCTCTCCAGCTGTGGGTTTGACTGGGTGTCTGGGCTCTTTGAAATCCTACCTGGACATGCCAGCAGTGCAAGATCTACAGTCCTGCCATACCTACTCATCCTTTTGGTCCATAATTTAGTATCTTCTGATGAGCTTTCAGAGCAAAATGCCCTGTAGATATTCATCTATCGGAGAATGAGTCCTCAGCACTTAACAAAGTACTCCCCTGGATGATAAAAGAGATGGTAAAGAAACTATGAAACACTGCTGCTAGCTGATCCCCGAGCTGTTTGGCTCGTGGTTTCACTGGATAGGAGTTTCAGTCATCACTCTTCCCTTGGAGGGAACAGACCTTGCAAAATACACAAGATATGTAAGAAAACTTGCTCATGATTCACAGAGAAACCAAATGTTGACGGGAAAGAACATTCGCAAGCTGTTATAGATATCATATATCATAGATATATCATATACCAGTTTCTGTAGAGCTGCTAACAAAGGATGGGCAACACTGATACAAAATCCTGTGTCAGGCTAGAAAACACCCTTTTGAAAAAAAGAGGCATTTTTTCAAAAAACAAACCAATTCATCTCACCTTTCTTGTTAACTCCCTTATTTGAAGCTTTTTTTTTTCAAAAATAGTATTACAAAACATTATCATCCAAAGTTTTCAGGGAGAAATGCCTATTTTTACTCTATCTTGTTTTGTAAGACCACACTATGCTAGTGATTTGGCAACTTCACACTGTGGACAAATATTTCAAAATATTCCCTTCTTCTGAACACACAGCTGTTCAGCCACTTTTACATGTATTGCTGTATTTCGTGATGCCGCCCACAGTCGCTCTTAGGAAAGGATCTGGGAAACTTGATGTTTTAAAATCAGAGATGTACATACCCTATGGGTTTGATCTTAATGCAAAACTCTCTCAGCAGCAGCGAAGCAGTTTCTGGGATTTGCTGATGGGAAAATTGTGTGCAAACAGGGAGAATCTCAGGCTCCAGCTTTGATGGTGCTGATTTAGTCAGGATCCTCACTGGACAGCTGGGAGGGGTATGTGTGGTCTGGATGCTTTAGCAATGTCCTCATCTTATCCCTGGACCTTTGTATCCACTTGTGGAGACCAGGTGCAGAGGAGCAAATGGGCAGGTTGTCAGTGGTCTGGGAGGAGATGCCTTCAGGAGCACCTGTGGCACCAGGACTACCTGGCAGGCACACCTGCCCTGGCAGCCATTGGGTGGCACTGGGTGCAGGCAGCAGTGTCTGTAGGGCCCTGGTGTGTAGGGACCACGACATTAATTTATTTGTTATCTATCCTTATGTCAACATATATTATGTTTTAAAATGCTTTGTGAGAGTTAACTGGACATGTGGAGCTCTAAAAAGTAAGAATTTTTAATAAAAGAGAATACATGTATTGCTAGCAATACCTTAATTCTACTTTCTGGGCATTAACATTGGAACTGAAACTAGCCTGTAGCCATTTTAGCATCAAGCATTCTTCGTACACTGTCCTTAGCACCTTATGTTAAATTTGGGCAAATATTTGCTCTCAAATTCAGTTCGTAACATTTGATGACACAAAACACCTCCATTAGATTCCACAAGTGCAGCTAGTTGCCTTGAATGAACCCCAGGAGACAAGTAATGTTTCTAATTTAAGATAACACTTAAGAAGATAATACATGCAGAGATTTTATAGCTGAATGGAAAAGAATGGGTCTGAATCAGCCTTTCCAGAACATGCTGCCAAGATGATGAATGAAATATTTTTATTCTTACTTGCTTTACTCAAAATCTCAGGAGATATTGATACAGATCTCTGTGAGGTCAGTTCCTGAGGACTGTACTTAGGTATTTGAAAGCTATTATGTACTTAGTTATTGCCATGCAGCCCAAAACATCCCAAAGCTTCTGTACACAGATGCCTTTTACAGCACATCCATCGCATCACCAAATTTAAGCCACAAGAAAAAACATTTGTGGATGAGTAGGATGAAGATCTGAAGACTGAACACACAGTGGACCTCCTGCTTTGTGGTTGTCCTATTACCTGCCTGTGAGAGGTGTCTGGCTGCCTCCCACTTCTCTCCTTTTGTGGAGCCCAGTGAAGAGTTCCTGCCTAGAAATAGCAGAATGGCTAAGACACAGCTGGAGGTAGAGGGGTTTCCACAAAAACACGAGTTAGTTGAGGATGCGAAGGACAGAGTGAGTGACTTGAGAATTGTCTGTAAGGAAGTTAAGAGAAAATCATGGAGATTAACAGACATGGTTCAGTAAGAACAGGATATTGGAAACTGCTTACAGGGCGAGTGATAGATGCAGAGGAAGGTGGGATAGAGCTGGAAGGCGTCTTGTGGGTAGAAGAGATAAGAGGAAATCCACAGTTTCTGAAGGGAAAAAAATAGGATGGGGCAACCCAGCTACTGAAGTGAAGTAAGTTGTTTTGGAGGGACAGCTGATGAGACAGTAATGCTTGTGGGAAGGGAGAAAATGAGGTTGAATTGGAAAGAGGAAGTAGTAAATACAGGATGTACAGACGATGGCTCTGAAGGAGTGCGTGTGAGTCAGGCGAAATAATAGTGTACTGGAAGAACATAACCAAAGGACATCTAGTCCCTGGGTGAGGGAAGAATTAATGGGTAGTGTGCTTTCAAGCTATGCATCTGGCACCACTGTACTGGGTGCTGGAAGCCACACTGCTCAAAGACTGAAGAAATGGAGTCCATCTAGAGAGAGAAATGGAAAAGGGTCGGAGGGGACAGTGCAATGGAGCCCAACCACATTAAAACAGAGATATAAGGGACAAAATTCCTTGTGTGGTGGAGCTGGTCTTGGGACAGCTGGAAGGATGCAAACTTTTCAAGAGGAAATGGTGGGAAAATTAGGTGATGAGAGCTAAGAGGTTTAAAGATCAAAAAATAAACTGCCTATGGGGATCTGATGAGTTAGGGGGCATTTTTGTGACCAGGATGAAGTCTTGCTTCTCTGTCATGAAGTCAAGCCAAGCAGTGAGGCTGAAAAGGCAGAAAGCTAACAGGGACATGGGACATTGAATGACAGTCACTGTGCTGAGAAATGAGAGATCTTTGGGGCAGCTGGAGAGAGCCTGAGGTGCAAAATTTTGGAAGGAAAACAGTGGGGGGCAGTGTGTATGCAGGTGGTTGACCAGAGGGAGGAAATAGAGAGGCAATGCTGGGTGCAGGCTGCAGGGACTTGAACTCGTTAACCCTTGTTGACAAACACTGGTGCAGTGTCAGACATGGGCGGGCACTGTGGCTGCTGCTGCTGCTGGGGATGGGCCACTGCCAAGGCAGCAGGGAGGGATGGGGAGGGCAGGTCCAGCTGCTGCCAGGGTGAAAGGAGGAGCAGGAACTGGAGGGGTGACAGTTGAGAAAGAAAAATGTAAAATGAACCTTTTTCCTGTTTATGATAAAAATACCCTCAAGCAGATTTTCTTACTAATGAAAAATATTAATATAAAAGGTGCCTTGGAGAACCAGCAATACCATCTCTACAATAGCTACATCACATGTGCAAACAAAATATGTTGCTAAACTTGTTTTTTTTCTATGTAAGGACTAAAACCAGATACCATTTACTCCTATGCACACACAACCAGTAATAGTTTATGCTTGTAGAGTTCCCATCTATTGTATGAAAGCTAGAGAGCTGAGTAACATGATGTTCTGTACCAGAAAGCTGCATCATTTAGCCAGTCTATCAGTTCCCCAGAGTAATTTTATGGTATTTCTATTTTTTAAACCTTCTGTTAACACTGAAAGTGGATTTGTTTTTCCATGCAAAGAAATTATTTAAGAAAAAATCTGTAATGCCTACTCTGGTAAGCATATTGATGCATTTTCTGAGCTCAGTGGCAAATTGATCTTCAATCTGGCTGTCCTGAGGCAAGCAGCATGGCTAGATAGAAAATCATTATTCAAACTCCCAAGTTACAAAATTCATCTTGCTCCTGCTTAAGATTTTAGAATTTAAAAACCTTTTACCAGATTATGCAAAATTCACTTAATAGCATTTCATCTTAGGCAGGTACTGTATTTTGAGAGCTGACATACAGAACCCTGCTCTACTCAATACTATGAAAACAGGAGTGATTCTATACCTGTATTTCAGTGAAAAAAGTGCTATCTACTTACAAGGACAGTCACATATTTGTGGCTGGCTGGGTCTCAGTCCAGCTTAGCTGCAGGCTACAATTCAGATTCGAGGCTTGGACTCAATTTGTATTAAAACTGGAATTACACATTGTACTCTCATCAATCTTTGCACAAGATGGAGGGACTCTCAGGACCAGCTTGTTCGTGCAAGTCATAATTCTGCTTAGAACAAAACTTCTCTGAGGACAATGGTTTGCATTTGAGTTGAGCTTCATCTCTACTAGGGCTAGATCCTATAATCCTAAATTATAGAATCATGGGACAATTTTGGGTTGGAAGGCACCTTTAAGGAACACCTAATGCAGCCCCTTCAATGAACAGATACATCAACTTGATCAGGTGGATCAGACCCCAGTCCAACCTGAACATGAACATTTGCAGGGATGAAGCATCTAACATCTCTCTGGGCAACATGTTCCAGCATTTTACCACCATCATCAGAAAAAATTTCTTCTTTATAGTTAGTCTGCATTTACCCTCTTTTACTTTAAAACCATTACCCTTGTCCTATTGCAACAGGCCCTGCTAAAAATCTGTCCCCCTTATTCTCCCTTTAGCTACTGGAATGTGCTATAAGATCTCCCCAGAGCTTTCTCTTCTCTCAGCTGAACAAGCTGAACTCTGGGATTTTCCTCATAGGAGAAGTGATCCAGCCTTCTGATCATCTTCATGGCCCTCCTCTGGACTTGCTCCAACAGGTCAATGTCCTTCCTGTGCTGAGACCTCCAGAGCTGCATGCAGCACTTGCTGGTGTGGTTTCATGGAGTGGAGTAGAGAGGGAGCATCACCTCCCTCAGCCTGTTGGTCACATTTCTCTTGATGCAGCCCAGGCTGTGGTTAGCTCACTGGTCTTTGAGAGGACATTGCCAGTTCATGTCCAGCCTCTCATCCACCAGCACCCCCAGGTCCTTCTCCACAAAGCCATTCTCAATTCCTTCATCCCCCAGCCTGTCTTGATACCAGGAGCTTCCCTGACCAAGGTGCAGCTCTTGAACTTAGCCTTATTACTCCTCCTGAGGTTCCCCTGCACCCACTTCTCAAGCTTACCCTGGTCCTCTGGGATGGCATCCCATCCCTCAGGCATAAGAACTGCACAATTCAGGTTGGCACCATCTGCAAATTTGCTGAGGGTGCACTCTTTGGCTTTTTTCTTTCAAAACGGTCCCCTAAGCAGTGAGGATTTAAACACCTGAAATTGTTTAATTAGATTAAACACAACTCCATTTATTCCATGAGGATATTGAAGAGCACTGAAATTTTGCCTGTATCGTGGACTCCTAGCTGGGTCATTTTTATGGTTCTGCACATCAGTCACAGAAAGCTACATTTTTTGCTGTTTTTTAAACAACAGAGTAGATATATGAAAATAGTCATTCAGAAATAACATACAGAGTCTTAAATAGATGTCACAGACCACTGTGAAGGGAGATGAAAAATTGTATTTTAATGATTACCAAAACTCCCAAGTGTCACCAGATTATGAGAAAGGTCATAAAAGATGTCTTAGTAAAGTTTGCTAGGCACAGTCTAAGAGTCACTCAATTTATTACCTTCAAAATATCAGATTCTGAAACCCAACTGTTAGTGTCTCATCTCCAAGTGTGAGAACAGTGCTGCAAACCTGTTAGCAGGATTTTTCCATGATTGATTGTACTTTTATTTTTTTTCTGAAATTTATCACCTGAATCTAGACTGAACCTTGATTGGTAGTTTGGAATAATCCTGAAGTATTCTGCAGTGACATTCAGTATTTCATGTTACAGTTACGCACTTGTGGACTTTCAAATCCTCTTAATGGTGTACATTCCCTTAGCCTTTCCCCTGAAGGAATCCCAGCTCACTTGTTTTTCACATGGTGCTTTCACCTCATTTGATATACAGTCAGCTCTGAAGGAGAACACTGAAACGATTGAAGTCAGAAATTAAAAAATAATACTTGGTTTTACTATGGTTACTGTGAGCATTTTGAGTGATAGGATAGCCATTTATCTGATCTCACACATTAGTCAGATACTGGTTAAAAATGTAGGGATGGGAAAGTGAGTGTCTTGGCCACTTCTAAAAATTTTCTTCTTTCTAGAGGACAATACTGTCTCCAGACAAAGCATACAAGCAGCAGGCACCATTCACCACAGGAAAAGTCAGAATCTGTTTATTTATCAGAATTGAAAGTGACTCCAGATCAGGAAAAGTGTTTCTTTACCATTTCACCCATTGCTTGGCATGGCAGTGGGGACACAAGACTGCTCAAAGGCAAAGAACTGCAGAGGCCGAGAACAGGTCCAACACAACAATGAGCAAAGTCTCTGCTGTGTTTTGTTTGGGGCCAGACAAGGCTGCTCAAAATTTCCTGTTTGTCACTTATACTTGTTTCATTAGAAGTAATAAATTATCTCCTGCTAGACACTGGGTCTGTTGGAGCCAAGGTAAGAATTGCCACTGCAGCCTCTTTTGCAGAGATAAGGCACACAGCCAGCGTGAGCCTGCCCTCCCAGCTGGCACCACCTCTGACCAGCCTCCCTCCTGCCTGCAAGCTCACTCCTAGGCTGGGGCACTGGTTCAAGAGCTGGACCTGAGAGCCTGCCACCAGGCAGATCTCCTGTGATCCTCCCTCCGCCCTCGCATCCACTCCCAGCATGGCCAGGAGGATGCTGGGAGAGCAGCCAGGGCTGGGGAGTGCCTGCCACCCCACCTGGGCTGAGGTGTGACCCCAACACATCCAGGGGAAAGGTAAGGTGTTTCTTCACGAGAGGCCTCTCTCGGGAACGAAGGCGATGGCGTGTTGGAACACCGTCACTCCTAGATACAAACAAGTGAGGGCAACTCAGACAAACTAAATGAACAAATAGAAGCACAGAGGGAGGAAAAATTGCACCTTTAGGGTTTGCTGCTATTCTTCATGTGCACATTTGACACTTAGATGTTATTACAATGGATGCCACGGTTCAGTTATTGATTGAATCCGAGTTACTGAGCCCATTCCTCATTCTTTGCTGATGTCAGTTTATTGGTAGGTTGAATACAATTTCTTTTGCTTGTGGTTAAGTAAATCATCTGTAAAAACCTTATTTTCTTACAGTGCTAAACCTACTAAAAACATGAACCAGGCAGAGCATCAATGAATATAAGCTTGTGGGATCACACTGTGTATGAGCCTGAAATTCCAGACTGTGAATCAGTCTGTGGACTGTGTGGCAGAGCCTGTAGTGATCCTTTGCACAAAAATGGATTAAGACTTGTTGAAAGTTCATTCTCATCAATGTGTTAGTCAATGTTTTGGGTGTTAGCATCTTACTTATTGCATTCCTTGTTAAGGAACACTAAATAAAATGGTAGCGTGTAGCTCCTTTGGTGTGCAGATCTCCCACCTGTGATGCTGTATCTCTGAGGGAAGAAGCAAAGGAGAGATGGATTTATAACCCCAAAGTTGTACTGAAGAATTGCCACTGTTAAAACAAAGTTCACTCCATCCCTGCACTACTCTTGATGGTGCTGGCTATCAGGAGCTCTGCAAGCTTCTGGGCTTTTGCAGCCATTAGAGGTGCTGGTGGGTATTCTGAGGGAATTTATTTCTATTGAGCAAACAATCTAAGATGTCCCATGCCCTGGGTTAACCTCCCTTGAGTGTTGCATGGGATAAGCCAACACAGGAAATCCATGTCTGTTTAGTCCTAGAGCTCTGTTCCTTCTATATGATAACTGGAAATGGTGGCAAGGGGCTTGTATTTTCTTAGTTCTGCTAAAATCCCTCCCTTGCCACCTGTAGGCCTGTGCAAAGTAGTATATGCAAGGAAGAAAGGAAGATAAATGATGTTCCAGAGAAGGTGAGAGGAATTCTCATGGCCTCATTAAAAACACATTCTGGGGAAACTGATTTCTAGAAACTAAATTTTCTATTGATTTCATTCCAATTGAGTGAAGAAGGGAATGGTGGGACTATGGCAGTCATTCAAAAAGGGGTTTCAGCCCTATCATATTTTGCTGACATTCTTTTAGAAACCTGTGTCTCCAGGATCCTTTTTGCCTTGTGAATAAGATGCTGAAGGAATATCCAAGCTAAATGCCTGCATTTCTAACCTAAAGAAAAATACCGTGCTCAGTCATGCAAATTCATGTATCAGCCAGAATCCACTGACATCCCTGGGATGTCAGAACATGGTTTGACACAACTCCTTTTAACTTAATGAGTCCATATTCTTTATTAAAACAAATTAACATGGTTCCGTTAGAGTCAAGGTAGTGGTACTACTTTAGAGGGCTTCACAGCAGAGCTTCAAGCAATGTGACAAATATCAGGAATAAGTTGCTTTATCCCATCTGAAACAGTAGATTTGACTAGAAGTCGTATAGCAGTTAATGCACTTTAAATAATGCATATACCATTTATAAAACTTTTATAAAATCCTGTATTCCAGGCAGTTCAGATATGTACAGATCTCAAAAAACCCCATGTGGAAACATGCCTTATCTCCCTGCAGCCACAGAAAAGAAGTACACATCTTATGACAACATGTGACACAATTCGCATGATTTTGTGTATATATGTGTGCACGAAAATTGCAGTATCCCTTTTGAAAAAAGTATTTGCAAATAAAAATTATTTATTATATTTTTTAAATTTTAGAATGTTTATTTAATTATTTTATTAAATTACTATTAATTACTGATATTCTCATAGGAATATCAGAGTGTTTTTTCCTTATTTCGTAACCCATATTGCATGTACTTTGCCACATCAGCACTCAGATGATAAACCCACAAAACACAGTGGGCCAGAAACATCTTGTCAGAATTTCCCCTCCTCACAGCTTCAGAGTATAAGGCAATGGAATTGCACTTATGTTTGTAACAAAGTGCTTATTTTTGCTGCAGTATAAGAGAGGGGGATAAATAATGCTTTTTTTCCCCTGGTAGTCTGAAGATAAGCAAGTTAATTTAAACTACTAAGCATAATATTTCTTGCTATATGTTCTCAAGCACAAAGGCAATCCAAATTTTGCTGTATCGCTGTGATGTGTGTTTTACTTATTTAGAGGACAAAGGAAGAAATTGGGGTCATTTGTTAATCCACAAACTTTTCAAAAATTATTTTAGTTTCATAGAAGAAAGCACAGAGCTCAGTTCTGAGCCTTCCTATGCACAAAAGAGGGACAAAGTGGGACAGAAGAGACAGAGAAGAAGGTCCTCTTGGCTAGGGTAATCTTGTCAGGATAGTTTAACAGGGTTGAAAAACCATCCTAGTGTAAATAAATGGGTGCACTATGGCACATGGCTTCACAAAGCATAGCCTGCAACTTACAGGATCCCAGACAAAATACACCATCATGCAATGCTGCTCTTGCCACTGAGCCCTACTCCTATGTCTCCCCATGCACCTGGTAACTATAGCCATGGTGTAGTTGAGGGAACAACCTGCTTCCCAGAGGGGCTGTGGCACCACTGCTCCCTGCAGTGCTCTCCCCTCCCGCTCAGGCACAGACAGGAAGACAGAGCACCTTGAACTCATCTACACATCAGAAAACTTGTACACAATTGGCTCACAATTCAAATGAAAATATAAGAACAGTGTTATTATTTCAGATTTTTGGGGCTCATGTAGAGTAGTAATCTGTCTGCAACTGTGACCAAAAACCCATCCCTGAAGAATAGCAAGAATACGAGGAACATAACTGATCTTTTCTGCAAGTACTCTCCCCGCCTCCGACCATTTTCAGCTCAGGGGACTCCTCCAACCTGATCCAGTTTGCCCAGTGGTGGACCTCTCTTCCAAGTACTTGCCCAGACTTCCTTTGAATGTCTGAAAAAATTGCTGCAACTGTTATACCATTTGGTAAAGAGTTTCACAAATCCAGTATTTGCTGCATGAAGAAATATCTCCTTTTATTCTGAAAATGGCTCCAAAATCTTTGTCTAACAGTCCCTACCTCTTGCATGGGGAGAGACTGTGAATAGCTCACACCAAACCACCCACTTCATACCATTCTGGATTTTATAGGCCTGAACCAAAGGAACCTCCATAGTGGTCTCTGCCTGAGCCTGAGCCTACTCAGCCAGAAGCTGACTATCACATGTGTTTGGACTGCTTTTTTCAAAGGGATTAGGGAATTTACTGAAATGTTCTTGTTGCCCGGGGTCCCTGCACATCCTTGTGGCAAAACTCTCACTCACTGGTTGGACATGGAGCATGCCGAGCACAATTAAGCCATGCAAAGCTTGGTAGGAGACACTGGCCCCAAGTATTTAATTGCCAGAGTGTGAGTGCTGAACTGTTCTCTTCATGGTACTCTGCAAAGTACCAAAGATTTTGCTTTACCTGCTGTGTTAAACTTGTGATATCAAACCTAAGGTCCCCTCATTACTTTGGTACACTCAGTAGCTTTTAATTATAATACCTGATGTCATGTTTCCCTTCCATCATATCATTCTGCCACATTATAATTTGGTTTCTGGCTGACTTTCAGTTAGCTGTAAGCCAGAAAACAGACCTTTTAATGGTCATCAACACTGCAAGCACTCATATATTATTTCTGCCTGCAAATGTCTGCACGTGATGCTACTGAGTAAGTTTTTCAGTTGCTGCCTGAAAGCCAAAAATTTAGGATGAGCTCAGTCAGCAGACTTTTTAAAAAGCTTGCTTCCTAAGGAACGATTTCTAATGCTCCATGTTTTTGCTCTTTTAACTTCTCTCAGTAAGTGGGCTGTAATGGAAATCCTGCCTGATCAAGCAGATCTTCTTCAGGCAACACACCTTCAATTGATTTTACATCCAGTCATCAGAATAATTTGCTTTAAAAATGGATTTTTTGTCTAGCTAGAACACAACCAGATGAGTTTAAACTGGGTACCCCATGTTTACACGTGCACCATATGGCTACCTGATTTACCTCCCATAGTGGGACAGGAGGGCATTTTTAATTATTTACAGCAGGGGCAGTTCATCATAACCATATCTGTAAAAGACAGCTTGGCCAGTCATATTCCTCACAGGTCTGTGAAGCATCCCAAAAGCATGTCCTACCCTGCTCATTATGCAGACCTTCCAGGCATCTGATCCCCTGCTGAGGCAGGGCCACCCAGTTCTGAGAGTAAGCACTGGCATGCTAAAGAAGAGCAGCTGGAGCCAGGAGTGAATATGTGGAGAATATTGGGACAAATGTATCAAATACTTCAGGTTAATTGGCAAACAATTAAAGCCTAGGAAAGCTCTCATGATATTGCAAATGCAGGACTGAAAGTGGTAGATATAGAGGGCTCACCTCTCTGCAACTTTAAACCGAAGATGCTGATATTATTTCTTACTTATTTACTTACTTATGTTTACTATGTTTTGAGGTTTTCCAAAACAAATTTAAGATGATTACATAGACAAAAAATAACTCCATGGAAGCACACTCAATGGGGGTGACTTGATCAGCAACACTTGTACAGACATAGGTGTTTCAAAAACACTACAGTGGCAGCAGACACGGCAGAGGAAGATAATACTGCTGGAAAAGTGCACTGAAGTGATATCCCTGTGAGTCACCACTCATGGTCTTTCCCTCCAGTCTCAGCTGATTACAATATTACTCTGGTTTCCCCAGAGACCTGCTGGAGGAGCACTGCTAAACACTTCACGTAGCGTCCCAGGATCCCTCTGAGAGAGCCTGCTGGAGAAACAGCTTGGACCTGAGAATCACTTACAGATGGGCTCATGGGCTTTGCACAGCCAGGGCCCTGGTTCTGTGGCAGAGCCAGCCTCGAGTTAGTAATTACATGTTTAGCACACTGTGCAAGCATTTATTCCTGCTTTTTCACAAGTATCCATTCTTCCGCCTTGTGACAGCCACTCCTTTTCTCACTGATTTCACGCACCACAGGAGCACAGGTCCCATCGGCATCAGCATTTTCCCCCCAGCCTTGCCTGCCCTGCAGCAGTGACCCCGTGCTTCCTGAGTTAGGACCCATATACTGCTCAAGCCATGTTTCTCCTGGATTCAAATTACTGAGATCAAAAGTTCAGCAGGTTCTGTCCACAGTCAGTCTGTTTATGTGTTTATTTGTTCCAGTAATCTGCCAAGGCTTCACCAGTGTTAACAACCCCATGAGAAGATCCTTGCCTTTCTTCAGAGCTGGTTTGACTTGTGCAAGCAAAAACTGAGGGGCTGCTTTGGAGGGAGAGCAGAGATGAGGGGTTAGTGAAGGATCATGAAACACTGTTTGGAGCCAGCAAATTACCATTAAAGAATGCTGCCCACTTATGTAGAAAAACTGGGTGCCAGTCACTCACCAACCCTGTTATTCAAGTTCTGCAGCCTGCAGCAAAAGGCTCCTAGAATTAGCTCTCCCAATCTGGTGGTGAGACACCTCTGATGTCTGAAATGGGTTTGCCTTGGGGTTGTTAAATACCTGCTCCATGTGATTGGGCTAATTAAAAGTTTTTAGCCAAACAAATCCCTGTTTGTGAGGGTATAAGAGCTAAGAGGATTAGATGTTAGTTAAACTAGACATAACTGAGAAAACAAAGTTGCTGCTGTTAATTCTTGAAAATGCTACCACAGTTAAACTTAGTGCAGCCAAAACACAACAAAATTAATAGGTGAAACAAAAAAGTTTCAGATGAAAAGTTTATCTCATCAGAAAAAGTGCTCCCTTGAATTCAATATTGCGATTTAACAGGGCAATATATTTATTCTAGGTACAGATGGCAAAAACAGCTTTAGTTAAAATTGGTCTTGATCTCCTGTATTCTTCTTTCAAAGGAAAAGTAGGTATTTTCTACTATTCTATAGGTTTACTACTATAGCCCATCAACTAAACAGGTATATACAAACAGCACAAGAAGCTGGCTAAGCACAACACAACTCCACACTTTGATCAGAAAGATTGTCTGCTACTACACTGAGAAATTGGATGAGTCTCATTGTTGTCTCACTGTTGACCAGCTGGGGAAGTCAGTGCCTCTCAATGACTTTCTGGAAGGACTACCCTGTCCTTCTAGAGAGGTCTCAGTTAAAAAGAATCAGCTTCTTTACATTTTCATAGAAATCAAAAGTCAACTGTTTTCTTCTTCCAATAAGGAACTGCTTGCAATAGCATCCCCAGTAAGGATAGATAAGGGAAAATTGAACTTGGATCCACAGAAAATTTGTGCTGAACAAATGTTTCCTCCCTATTAAAAATCCCCACAAAACCCAGGCAATTAGAGTCTCCAGACTCCTCCTTCTCTCCCTCTGCAAACAGACTCATGTCTCATGCCTGCTTAGAAATTCTTGACTTTATTCCCAGTGAAACTGTTCGGTTCAGCAGCAGCCAGCAGCCCTCTCCATCAGCATCTGCTGCTACCTGTCATTTTGCCTTGTTTCACTCCTTCTTTCTGGGCAGACATCCCATGGATCCCAAGTTTTTATCTTGATGGCTTCATTCTTCCCTCCCAGCCTCATTCTAGAACACCTGCTAAAGCTGCTGGCACTAATTACACTTTTATTTGAATGTAAATACTTTGCTTGGGGACATAATAAGTATACACCTGATTTTGGAGCCTCTGAAAGAAGGCTGGTGTGCTGATCAGTGCCAATGAGGAAGGGAGAGATGTAAGATCCACCTCCACAGAAGTAAGTGAAGTCAAACCATGTCGGTGTGCATTCCTGGGTGCTAGAATGGAAACCAAGTGCACTTTTTAAGCTCCAGAACAGCTGACACGCTTTGGACACCCCTGTCATTTAAATACCAGTTCCCCAAACCAGAGGGCAGATTATGACTCTCCCAGGCACAGTCTGGGGGTTGGGGTGAGCTCTGGATCGTACCTTACACACAAAGTGGGTACAGCCATTTGGTTTTGGCAGGCCACAGAGCATCCTCCTCTGGAGGCAACCAGCCTCTGTGCCAGAGAGCAATTCTGGGAGCGTTTGATTTACTAGCAGACATGTAGCTAATGGGGAACAGAGATAGAAAACCAAACACATTATTCAACAAGCAAAATAAAGAAATCTTTTACATCTGGAAATACTGAGGCAGATGATCGAATAATTAGCACTGCAAGTTTATACTGCCTGCAGCTAGAAGAACTGCTCTCTGTGGAAGCAGGAATGTGGTTGGGCCTGCAAAAACGTGATAAGGGATCCGTAGCTAAGATTTTTGGATGGTCTGTGAACGTCACAGGTAATTTCCACAGAGCTGAAGGAGCATTCAGGACTGGACTCCCATGGAAAAACTCCCTACCCTAGCTAACAGAGGATGGCTTGGCAAGCAAGTGCCAGTGCCATATTTTTGCTCCTTCTGAGAAGGTGTATCAAAACTAAAGGTGTAGGAACAACCTCTTTTTTTTCTATCGCAAGTTGACCCCAGAAACAGCAATAATAAATATTCTTTTCCCTTGCTTTTCTCAACCAAATAAAAAATCAATTTCAGTTTATTTTTTTTCCCCAGCACTTTAAAGGTTCCTTCAATTTCCACATAAAATGCTCACAATGGAAAATTAGAAATATTTTCCTTGGAATTTTTACTTTTATACAGATCAGTCTGTTTTGCAAACTTGACCCAAACTTATAAATAGCTTTATTTTTACAAAATCTTCACTTTTGCTAAGTATGCAAGCTGTTTACACATATTTTTACCCTAGCTAGAAGTCTGATGAGCTTGCATATTGTAACGAAAAAAAGTACAGGTATGGATTTCTATGCTGATGTTTCATCACACATGTGGGCTGTAGCCATGAAATACAAATGTAGTATACATATCTTGCTGATCTAGTAGAAGTATTAAATAACAAATCTCCTGGCTCTATTGCAGAAGGATGATTCAAGCAATCTGTAGGTTCCTAGGCTGCTGCACAAGATCGCAACCTGATCACACGTGTATGAGGGCATAAACAGATGAATAATAGCAACTGCATTTTCAGTCCCACCCACATTTCATCTTATTTTTTTAAATCACATTACACCTACACACAATGTTTGGCTAAGACTGACAAACATAGACTACAAGAAAATCAATATGTTGTTTTCTCTACCTGTGTATTTCATGAGGAAATAATATCTGGGGCTTTTTTACTTTTTTCTTGTTATTTTCAAGGAAATAAATCAGAGAAAACAAAAGACAAGCAATGAAAGTCACTAGTTGCCATGGGATTTCAAATGCTAAGTCCTAGCACAAGTGCAGGTAAGATCGCACCAGAGTAGGAGGCAGCAGCTGACTTAGTCCAAAATATTTCTGCCTGCTTCCCATTCGGGCTGCTGTCAGCTCCAGCACATGCCATGACCTTGCTTCTGCTGAGAACTGGAAGAGTATTGGCCTTGACTTGAGTGGAAGCAGGACCAAGCCCTACTCAGACAGTTTCATACACTACGTGTTGGATGTGCGTGCCAGCATTATGCAACGGGGTGAAAAATGAAAACCTGTCAGGCATAGAACTGGTGCACGCAAGGACATACTGTTATTTGTTTTGCAGCTCTGCCACTCTAACAGGGATTAACCATGTGCCATTGATAGCTGCCATGATAAAGTCAACCAAAATACTTCATTGTTTTAACTTACAAAACATGATCTAAACTTTTAAGGGAAATTACTTGTTTGGCCTTAAGTTTTTATTTGGAAAAAAAAAATTAAACTTAAAAGTGTTTACTTTTTCCAATCTTCTCTCCCTACTTTTGCCCTCTTTGTCCCCCAGCTAACAAAGCAGCAGATCGAATTCACCTCCCAATTCCTTTATTAATTATTTTTTTCAACCAAGTGGGTAGGTATTGTAAGTAGCCAACCTTCGCTTTCTGGAAATTCTTTGGTGTATTACTGCATAGCTGAGTGGTGTGACAAGGATAAAGAGATTAGAAGTAATTTCATATAACTCCTTCTGTCAAAATCTGCAGAGGGCTTTTACTGGTAACTCTGAGTGTTGCTGAAATTCTTCATTAAAAACTTTCAATATACAGGCAGGAAATCTCTAAGCTTTAAGACACAAAGTAACCAAAACAGAGGGAGAGAAGGAATATTAAATCGAAGTCTGAATAGAGAGAGAATACAAAGAGAAAAAAACCCCATTCTGCTCAAGTACGACAGTAAAAATGCATGTTATCTCCAAGGGGGTTGACACCAATTCAGCTTTGAAAGCCAGAAAACCACATGCTGATTTTCCCCAGTTTCAAGTAACTGGGCATAACCTGGGCAGACACAGGCTCTCCTCGACAGCCTTAGACTGCCCAAGTGGCTGTGAGCTGCTGCTTGATGGTCACTGCTGCAAGCTGCCTTGGCTCACACAAAACTCAGGCTGTGTTTTCCCTGTTTGTTGTATCAGCACACTTCACATACAGCCTAGACAGGTAAAATCTGGCCAGCAGATGAAGAATGTTTCCTAGTACAGTGGTCAGGTATGGCCCCTAGTATTGTCAGTGTGAGAAAGCAGAGGTGAAGCACACAGGGAAGAAGGAACTAAATATGATCCGGCCAACACAGCTGGGCCAGGCTACAGACCTGATAAAAGCTTTGAAGACAAAAAGACGGTGGTTTGCATTCTCTATGATTGTTCCATTAAATGAACAGAGGAATGAACAGACATTAAATTAAAAACCTGCATCTTATGAAAAGTTACTATTGTGTTACAAAGCAACCAGCAGGTATTGCAGGTCCTCCTCAGAGCCGGTGGCCTTGCAGAAGAGCAGAGAAAGTGCAGATGAGCATGGGCAGAGGCGCATGAAAGGGAATGTACTGCTGCCACCACGGGCTAGGACAAGACTTCAAATGCTTTGTCTTTTGTTAGAGGTGCAAACTCTTCTATTTTCTGGGGGGGTCCTTTTCTCTGTTTGTGAATCATTCACCCATTAGTTTCCACAAATATGTTCACACCTCCGGTTTGCTCTGTGAAGGCTGTAGCATGATCTGCTGTGTTGCAGCCTGTTTTGTCCTCATCTTAAGCCATTTGCTATGAATGAGGAAGCTTGCTCTGCCATTGGTGATGAGGATGCCTCCACTTGTGAGTTCTCCTCCTGACCCCACAGATCCAGTGGTGGGACTATGTAGTGGCAGAGGGCTGGCATCTCCCCAACCCAGCCACTTGTTTCTGGTGTACCCCAACACAGCTCTACAGTCCAGGAGGGGCAGAAGCATCCAGGCCTTTCCTTGGGTACCCTCCAACATGACAAGTGGTACCACTGCCCTCACTCCCATGTTTCACCAAGTGAAGGTGCCAGCCTGGGTCTGGGTGGATCCCACAGACCTGTGCATGGGGCAGTGAGTGGTGCAATGTGCTGCTTCCCTGGTGAAGTGCCAGAGGGGCCCTGGAACACCTCATATTTGGAATGTGGGTTCTGCATATTTGATCTCACACTGCTCTGGACCCTCATGGGAGACAGTGGCCTCCTTTGCTTGACATGCAGTACAGAGGGTGGCCTTGCTTCTGCAGAGAAGCTGGGCTCAGACACCAACAGTGGCTACTGTCCCCACCATTCTGCCAGAGACAATGGAGGTGACACAGCACCTGATGCACCGTGGGAAAGGGGAACCCACAGCTGAGGCAAATAAAGAGGCTCTTGATTACAGGTTTCTGCCTTTGGTCTGCACATGGGTCCTGTGTATGACTGGCCGAGTCATTTAAACCAGGCTTTGTACAGATGGTGACCGATGGCATGTTCCTTGTTTTCAGATGGGAACATGTTCTGGACTGCAATTTGCTTGCAGAATCAGTGAGCACTTAGAGCTGCAAGGGAACTGTCTGGGAAATGCATTTTGAAAATGTGGCTCTTAAGCAAAACTAGAAAAATGGACTTTCTACTTTCTACTGGAAAG
Source organism: Vireo altiloquus (assembly GCA_013396875.1). Classification (NCBI taxonomy): domain Eukaryota; kingdom Metazoa; phylum Chordata; class Aves; order Passeriformes; family Vireonidae; genus Vireo; species Vireo altiloquus. The sequence continues at coordinate 174,415 of VZRF01011356.1, forward strand.
TAGAGTCATGAGGCGAGCAGCGTGACTGACTTTTATTAGTAGCTGAAGTGTAAATAAAACAAGAAAAGGAGAAAATTTGTTTTGCCTGAAGGCAAACATTTAATTTCTGAATTCTTAACCCTGTTTCTATTGTTAAATTTGGTGACATTTTGTAAATGAAATTTCATTCTAAAAAAAAAAGCGGTTACATTGTTTTGAAAACATGGAAATAACACTTCAACTTATTTGTGTACCTGTATTTCCGATAACCCAAAATAACCTCTTAGCTTGACATAAGCCTATAGCTAGAGCTTGTTTACCCTAAAGCACACTGTTCAGTGAAGATGACCTTTAACTAAGCAAGTTCACCGATGCCTGGCCCTGGCATCCTAAACTGTATAATCAAAATGATGGCACACTTCTTAATTTATATCCTGTGTCCCTATTTTTTAGTAAATAAATATCAAATGCTTGTTATGCAGATTTTATAATTATTGTTTGTAAGTATTTAAATGTTATTGCAATGAACACCACTAAAAAGCCAAAGAGTAATACATCTGTCTTCAGAGCAAAGGAATAAAAAAGCATGAACCATTTACATCCTGAACAGCAGGAGAAAAAGAAAATTAAATATTTAAAGTTCATTGTCCACCTTCGTTTTTATGCATGGCATATGGCAAGGCTCCTTCAAAAGACCTCATCTGTAGTGAATGTGTCAAAAAACCAGGGTTATACTATAATATATATATTAACAGAAGGCAAACTAGGATTGTGCAGACTATAAATCTGACACTATTCGAATTCCACACCTCATATTTTTTATGAGTAGGATATATCTGTGCACAGCTTCCTAAGCTTCCCCGTATTTTTTTTTTTTAATGCAAACTGAAACCCAGCCCCAAATTCCATCATGAGGCATCCTACTGGTGCGTGTGTCACCAGAGGGGTAGCACATGATATTTACTGCATGGGCTCCTGTTTCACAGAGGAACAGTAAATGACAGAGGCAGGGCTGCAGCAGAGAGAGGGAGACAGGAGTGGGGGACCCTTACAGCTTCTCGAGGGAAAGTGGGAGTGGTGGAAACCCTTGGATTCAGATCCCGGTGTGCTCTGGCTCGGGCTGCATCCAGGCTTCTTGGATGACCTGCCCTTTCTTCTGTTCCTGCCCTTGTCCAATAGCTCCTGCCCTTGTCCGATAGCAGTGCCTCAAACTGCCTCATTTCCTTCCTCGTGTCATTGTCTCTAGCCCTTTGAGCCCCCGCCTGGCTGGCTCTGAGTGCAGCCCCCCATGGCAGACCTTGCTCCCAAATGTCTCCCTGGCCAGCCAGCATTTCTCAGTCAATTCTGTTTGAGTTATCAAATCCCCCTTCTGACTCTTCATTGGCTTTTCAAGGCAGACAGTTATCTTCCCTCTCCTGTCTCTCTCTTCTCTCTCTTCCCTTCCCACTAGGTCCAACCTGCTCTTTAGGAGCCCCACACCCCAGTACCTGTTTCTTTGCTTTCTTCATCTTTTGATGCCCTACAGACTGCTCTTGAACTCAGGGCAGCGAGCCCAGAAGGCTCATGCTAGACCTGTGACTCAAGTTTTTCTCAGAGCATAGGCAGTGTCAGCAGTGGATTCACGGACTTGGAAGATAAAAGTTGAAGTTTCCACTAAACATGAGGAAACTGTGTTTTCAAAGGTTTGAATTCTGCTTTGACTCCTGCACAAGAGCCACTTACCTGCTTGAAGTCAAGTCACTTAGGAAGCCTTAAGAAGAAGTTGCAAAGGTTTGAAAAAAAGACAATTTTCTAGCTTGGATTTTCAGAAATGGTCAAATATTTTTAGGCTAAGTGACTCTTGGGCCTCTATACAGATAAATACAGAACAATTCACAGGCCTCGGGCATCTTGCCATGCAATGCAAAGCTTTGCAAAATTAGGAGCAAATAAAAATAGTCCCCTAAGAGAAAATGCAAGACATCCTTATTAACCAGAGCTGCTCTGTCTTTTTCCTTTTACATCTGTTTCTATAATGGAAACATTTGGATGCAAAGTTCCATGCACTTGGAGCAGTTACAGTCTCAGACCTCTGTAGGTTATATTGTGTGGACACTTTTTTCTGGAGTGGGCTACAACAGTCATATCTATTTATCAGCACTAAAGCGACAGGCACTTTAGCAGTGCATTTCAAACTGCCCTTCCAAAACCAGTGATATGAAGGAGAAACCTGGGATTTGTCCCGCCAGCATCCTGGGGACTCCTGGCTCTCCCCTGTCCCTGGAGTTTCACAGCAAGTGCTGCTCACCACCCTGTCAGCAGGACCTTGCTCTCACTTGGCACAGGGACACAGCTGGACCATGAAATGCAGCCTTCTGGGGAGTGCCCCCTCCCCATCTCTTGAGAGCTTGTGCCATTGCAGGGCTTCATAGAGTCCCTCTCACGCGAGTGCTGTGGGACTGAAGGAAGGGGAGCTGAGGCAAGGAGCCTAGGGGTGCCACAGGTTCGGGTAAGTTGTCCAGCTGTGATTGGCACCTTCCCTCATCCTTCTCTCTTCCTTCCCAGGACGCCCACAGCACAACTCCCCTATCAAATTGAAGACACAAGCCAAACACAGAAAAATCCCTGAGATTTGCCAAAGTTCCCCACAGACTGGCCATATTAGACATCATAACCTAATGGGATGTTCAGCTATACCAGCAGAGACCAGCACCACACAGCAGATACCCACAAAAACCACTTGATCGTACTGTTGTTAACTCATGCATGTCATTTTCTATGGCAAGGCAGGGACATGAACCCAGATTTCCTAAGCTTTATTCTGGTGCTTTTCCTGCAAAACCAGTCATTCGTATACTTTTTGCTTCTTGCCTGGCTTGTTCTACATCCTGTTGCACATATGCATACAACAGTACGTGTGAACTCAGAAGAAACCTTTATTTAATAGTGATTGACATTTGCAGGAGCTTAAAGAATGCAATGATTTTGGCAGCGGTTACTTTCCAGGTAAGGATTAACAAACCAATGTGTTAACCACCACCTGATGTTCTTTGTTTGAAACAGGCCACGTTTCAAAATGGAGGCAGCTTTCAGATTATTTTTCAGGAAGATTGTGCTTTGATTTGGAAATAGGAAAGCACAGCAAGGATTGCAACACCAAACAGATAAGATTAGATGAAGAGGAAATGTGATATAAGTGGTTTGGATCTACAGAAGAAGCAATAAAATTATGTTCATCTCACACTGTTCGTGTTACAGGGCTTGTTTTAGAAGACACAGAAGCAGTGCCCCCTCATCAGAGCTCAGGTAGAAGTTAAGCCCTTCCTGTGTTTTGGTATTGCGGCTGAAATCCAGATTAGAACAATGTAGAAATGCAGTGAAAATGAAAATCTGGTTAATCCATCTTGCCTGTCATTCAAAGCTCCTGCTGTTGGCCAAAAGAGAGTTTGCCCCTTCTGCTTTTCCATGGTTCCAACACATCTGCATCCAGCTGCCTAGTGCTCTGAACTGGCTCTGTATGCCCTGGTGTTTCACAGACCACTCACTCTGCATCCTTGCAAGCATGTGCCAGGATCCCAGGCTACAGTGCCAAACTCACTGACTGACACAGAGCCAGCGGAGAGTGTGGAGGCCCCAGAAACTGGCACCAGTGCCAGAAGGCGGCAAAGGTGAACCTCTGAAGATGGGGAAGCAGTGAGCCAGCTTTGAATACACAACTCCAAAAGAAACTTGCACAAGAGTAACAACTAGCAAGCATATCTAATCCTCTTTGCACCAGCCTCAGCTCTCCAAAGGGTTTGTCTGGCCCATTTGTGGGTATTCTGAGGGCACAGGGGACAGATAACCTTGTATCCACCCTGTGGTATATAGGCACAACTATAGCTCCCAAACTGCAGCAGGATCCTTCCCAATTACTTTGTAGTACAACAAAAACGAGAACATACAGTTGTCTATGTATTAAAAACATGAAGGTGTGTCCAAAGATACTATAAACTTAGATCCCAGCTTACAAATCCCCTGTGCAGTCCATGTCTTGTGTACTGGCAGCATGCACTGAGAGTTGAGGTGTTTAACTGATTTTCACTATTACCAGTATGAAGCTTTACTGAGAACTTAACCTTCTAGGCTTACAGATACATGTCATTTTTCATAAAATTAAGTTTATTACACTGCCCATAGGTAATTAGACTGCATTGTCAGCAATTTTGCTTTAATTTTCTTTGGAGAACCTGTGTTTTTCACACAACTTATTTATTTAGAAATAAACCCAGTTGTATCTGTTGGAAAATGCAGAGGCAGAGATGCTTCATGCTTCTCTTTCATATATGTCGTGTATACTTTAACAGCTTGTCTCTTGTGGCACTTCTCAAGAGGGTATTTCTGGTATACAGGAGGAGAGAAAAAAGACATGACACAGTGGGTAAAATGATCCCATTGAGACCACCTCCCAAAAAAAGAGATAAAAATGGTAACTGACAATGCTTTGGGAATTAAAAACCCAGCACTGAGACTGATTTGCGTTGATACCTATAGTGCATATACTGTTTTGATATATGAATAAATGTACAAATATAAATAATATATTTTCCTTTAAAAACCCAAACAAACAAACAACCCAAAACTTCAGTGATCTACATATGGAAATGCTAGGATTTGACTCAGATTTCAGTCTCCTTGGTAAAGGCCATTGGGATGAACACCACAACCTGCTCTCGGCAACGCCACAGCCCAGGGACTAGTAGGATCACTGCTAGTGATCAAATCCCTAATGTGTTTTAATGGTGCCTCTCTTCCCATTGGCACACCACCACAAACTTATCTTGGGGAGATGTCAAGAATCAAAAAGCCACTGTTGAAACTCCAGATAATGCTCTAGATAGAAGAGGGGAATAAAGCCCTGAAACTGTTCTGTAAGCAAAATGCTTGCCCTGGCCTTTTCTCATTCTGATGCAAAAGCCAGCAGACAAGGCCACCAGTGCCTTCAGTTTAGCAATACTTGATGTATTTACTCAGTGGTTCTGTCAGTTCATTCCACATTCCTCAGAGCTGTAGGTTTTATACAGTACCCTGTATATCAACCAGACAGCGTACCTGATAAACTTTGCCTGAGGCAGGTGGCCATGGGAATGGCCAGGAATTTGCACAGGAATTTGCACAGGAATTTTCTTACTTGGGCTCATAAGGTTAGCAAACAGTGAAAACTAAAATTGTTTGCCAGTCGATCTTGCTGCTTACAAAAAATGTAAGCTTGCAGATGACTCCCTGCAGAAAACCAGAGCTTTCCAAGAGAAATAGAGTGACCATGGGAAGCCACGTTCTCAGAACCTCCAGCAAAGACCTGCAAACACCTCTGGTAAAACACAGGTCAGAGAACAGACCTTAAATGTCAGGGAGGGCTGCAGGCTGGCATGTTACAAGGCAGAGAGGAGCAGAGCAGTATAGACACAGGTATGTTGAGGAGCTGCTGCCTTTCAGACCTTGTTCCCACTGATCACACACCACAGGAGGCAGAGCACTGTCCTGACATCCCGGATACCTCTTGCCACCCCTGTCGTGCTTAGGAAGATTTATTCTGCACACATACAGTCTGACCTGTGACTCACATAGGTAAGTTGAGACTTGGGACCTCACTATGTGAAAGAAGCTTGTAAAAGCCTTTTTGTTTATTGTTGCTCAATACAATTATCCGCTATGAAAATCACTTTTTTTTTCCTTCCGCGCAGGACGACTGTGGCCTGTTTGGGCCATGCCCAGGTTGAAGCTTGCTCCTGGGCCCTGGGGTTGTGCAACGCCGCTGGGTACATCTGCAGCCACCCTTGGCCTGGGTGCTCAGGGTGAGCAGACAACTTTGTCAGTAGCATCTACTCATTCCATTTGCTTTGTAAACACCAGCCAAAACACCACATATGGCAGCAACAGCAAGCACATTCAGATCTCCTTGCCCCAGCCAGAGGCACCTCCACATTCACGGAATGGGTGCACTCAGTAAGTCAGATAAGTTGTGCCTTTTCTTGCCTGCTTCATGAGGCCAAGAAGCCAAAGGCAGAATCCATCTACAAAAGGCACAGACTGTACTGCAGTCCCAAAAGTTTGAATACACTCCTCCATTAAGTCTAGGTCTGCTTGCAGCTTTACCTGTGACTACACTCCTGTGAGCTTCTGGTACAGTATTAGTACCTTTAATGAAAATGCTAATGACAATGAAATGCTTCCTGTGAGGACTAGCACTCACATTAGGATGTGGATAGCAGTGTATGAACTCTGGTGAAATTTCAGCACACACAGTCAACAAAAATTTTACTGCCAGAAACATGGCCTTAAGTCATGGTAATAATGTTAATATTTAATTGAGGTGAGTTGAACGTGCTCTTTTGTTGCAAAAACATTTAGAGGACATGTCCCTGCTTGCATGATCGTGTTTGACTCTATCTTCCCTCCTTGCTGTTCATGCTTTTTTTCCTCAGCTCTGGCTCTTCCTCTCTCCCCAACCATAAGAGCCCCTGCAGTTGCACCCTGCATACTGCCCAGACCTCATGCCCTCTGTTTGTCACCCCAGCAATAGGACTTTAAAGACATGTTAGTCACAGCCACTTCATACTTCCATCCTTACAGGTCCTGAAAACTCGAGCACAGCTTTCAAACCCTAATGAAGCACCTCTGTCGCAGCTTTTCCCTGATTGGGATCAGACTCAGTGAGCTGAACTTTTCATCCCCTTTCTCCTTCCTCCTCCTCTTCCTCCCCCTCCTCCTCATTTTTTCAAGGATTGCTCATTTCTCATTTTCTCTCTTCCCTTGCAAATGGCTCCCCTTCACCCAAGTCCATCACCTTCCTCCTTGGGTTTTGATTCCCCATTTTTCTCTTCTTACTGTTGCTGATTTATGCTGATGACCCATAAAACCCTCTTTGTCATGCTGCATCCATTTTACCAATTCTGTTCCTCTGCTGCCCTGATCTTTTTATTTTTCTCGTTTAAAAAGACTGTTTATTTGGCATGCACTGTCCAGAGTCTCTCTACTGCTGAGTTTTTTCTGCACTAGCCTTCAAGTGGTCCCACTCAGCACCATCCATTAGCCTCCTCCGTTATGTCCACCATTCAACCTTTTTGCAATTTCCATTCCATCAACCCTCATGACTTCTCTTTTGCTTTTAGCCCTTATCTCTCTACCAAGTTAAATTGCAAAATTGTCCCTACATTTCAATGTCCTTTGATTTTCTTCCCCATAATATCCAGCCCAACCAACACCCCTCAGTCATTTCTTCTGCTAGAAAGGTTGAAAGACTGTCACCTGAAAGTCCAGTCATCACTTTTAGCTATATGTGGATAAAGCAGAGTCTCTAATACCTGTCCCCCTTCCCCCCCAACCCCCCCACAAAGGAATACCCAAAGTCTCTTTTCTCTCCTTTCCACAGAGACCATTACTGCTCTGTTTGCAGGCAGGTCACAGTTTTTATTTGGGCAGCCTTTCTTTCAAGGTACAACTAAGACCTTGATGCTTTCTGCATGCATGTCAAAGACATTGTCTATTCTATCTGCCCTCGTAGACGAAACACTTCCCTGGTGTCTCACCCTCACATTAGCTCATTAATTAGCATTCCTTTTTGTTCTTTCATTATTTGATCCACTGTTGATCTATAATCTTGATCCACTGTTTCATCTCCCAAATATTACTTCAAGAGTCATTTTCATAGCTTTGAATGTACCACTCATTTTTTGTCCTCCTGTTGATCCTCTCTCCATCTTCTAACAAATAAAATAAAAGCTGTTCTTACACACGATACTTGCTCAGGCAGGCAGAGCCGAATAGCACAAACAGGTGTCTTTTGCAGCTTATGAACACCCACTTTATGTTTCCCATCATATGCCCTTCTGTTCTGCTTCATAATTCCTCACTGGGACTACCTCCCTTGTCACAACTGCAGAGGAACTTTGCTCACCTCTCCTAAATTCGTTCTAAAATCTCTCCCTTGCTGCTGAGACAGTCTGCTGGCACGCTGTTCTCACTATGTACCCAGCTGACCCCTCACTGTTTCCTTGTGCTCCACCTGCATCTATCCCATCTCTCTCCTCTCACCGCCTATTTCGTGCATGGCAGTGACCGTCCTTCCGCTCCGCCTGCATGAGCAGCTCCACACAGCAGAAACACCCAGGTCAGGAATCCCAGGTCTGTGACACAGCAATCATAAATGACATCGTGAAAGTTACTGGAAACTCACCTTACTGAAACTCAGCCTACACCCTGACTTGTGGTGGAGCTTGCTAAGTTTCTCTGGTAAAAGGCAAAAAGGCAGAGGCAGTATCTCCATTTATTTCCAAGGCACAATTCCAACCCATTCCTTAGGTATTCAAAAGGACAAAATATGAATGCAAACTCTGAGCTACATCACTTGGGGCATTGTTTCTCCAGAGTAAATCTCCCAGTAACCCTCACATTGGCAAATAGATTAGAAAGCCTCTAAGTTGTTAGCGGCTGGTTAAGCTGTTCCCCCTTTGGAAATACCTGAACATTACTGTTGTTGCATTATTATTAGTCGAGGATTCTCATGCTTTTGTAGTTTCTTTCCATCTCAAGGCAAATAAGCCCATCTGTGCTGATTCAGTCTCAGCTTTATGACCTACCTAAGCAAAAGACAGCACTCAGACTCTATATATATTTTGTAAAACACACTTTAAAAATATCAGAAACCTCTTTCTTCTTTTCAAATAAAATCTTACTTGGGATCAGGGCAAATGAAAACCTGGAAAGGACAAAAATGCCCTCAAATATCAGGTAGTCAGCTTTGCAGTTACTAAAAGGTTGCTTTCCTCTGTTGACTGTATCACCAAAGCCCTACCAGCCATAGCTATACAAAGCCTGCATTGTCTCAGCAAGGCTACTGAGATGTTCCTGATCTTGGCAAGAGCTAGGTGTACCCAGAAGCATTTTATTGAAAAAAAATTATTACAGCAGAAAGAAATATTATTTTAGGCCTCATACTGGAAAGATAAGGGTCGGAGTCCTCCCCTCTGCTAAGAGAGCAGGCAAAAATATCCTGGGATATTTTCATGGGATCCATTTTACAAACTTGAAAATTGCACCTAAAAATCCACTTATGAAACAAATGTCAAAGAAATTACAGTACAAGGAAGGATTTGTTGGTTTAAGTCATCAGCAGTTTGAAGATTTCAACTTCATGACAAAGGAGGCAACAACATACAGCCGCCTACAAGCATGGAGATAGTCTCTTTATACTTAAATTGTTAGATCTGCTTCCTTGCTACAAAGAAAACCTGATTTTTATGTTCATCTTTATGTTCATCATTGATTTATTTTTTTTAACAGGAACAGGATCTGGCAATGCTTCTTCACAAAGAGCACATACTTGCCCCTACTAAATTTCTCAGCAAACCAGAGCAATATTGGTTCATGAAACTACACACAAGTGATCATGACCAATCTTTGAATTAAAATGCAAAGATTACATTTTTGTTTCACCCATAAATGAGGTGTAACAGCTGCTGGAGTTTGTCACTCTAGCGTTGCTGTGGGCTCCTATGGTAAACCAACAAGTACTCTCAGACCCCTCCTGAGTAACCCTGATCTTCTCTGGCTGTCGTGTGCTCTCACAGCTTTCACAGAAGAGGGTGTAGCATTTCACAGAGGGGTAGCAAAGTGAGAGGTCTTTGCCATGTGGAGGAAGCCAAGACTCCAAAATGTGCGAAGCTGCAAAAGCAGACCCCAGCGCCAGGGATAGCTCTGCTGAAGCCAGCCAGGCATGGGCCATGCAAGATCAAGGGTTCAGACCAAACTGCCATAGCAACAGCATTCCCTGAAGGCTCTACCATCACCACTGCGTATATTAAATATTTTTATTACAAGGTTTTCAACTTCTAAAATATCTGGTGTATTGAAGGAAGCACATTCTTTTATTTTCTAAAACTTCAAACAAAGATTTTGCAACCTCGGCTGCAGCAGGGACACTCAGGAATTATTAGCAGCTCTATTTACATGCCAGTCAATTCCAAGTATTTCCCTAGCAACACTTAGGGCCCAGAGGCTCAGAAGAGGTCAGACCCCAAAAGCAGCAGAGGGAGGTGGGCTCTCCCCGGGCTAGCAGGCGAGGAGGGAACAGCAGCCCTCAGCTCTCGGCAGGATGCACAGCTTTGAAACAAGCCAGGAGAACAACCTCTCCCAGGACGGGAATATGCAGGGGAGTGGCGGGAGAGAGAACGAATGTGCAAAAAGAGTGTTTGTCTCTCCGTTTATCTCGCAGACAGCAGTCTGTTAGCTTTAGCTTCGAGTCTGCCGGACACCAAGCAGCGGCCCATTCCCGGCGTTATCTCCGCCTCCTCTCTGAGAGTGCACTCCGCCTTCCAGTTTCCCAGCTGTATACCAGGCTCCGCTTGCCACCGCGGGCGCCCTCCGGCCCCCGGGGCGGGCACCTGTGCGGCGGGAGCCGAGCCCACCCCGCCCGAGCGCTGCCCGCCCGTGCCGCCCGTGCCCCGCTCCCCTCCCGCGTCATGTGAGCTCGGCCACACTGGGACAGAATAATTGCAGGCCTGTCCAAATTATCATTTGCAAAGTCTAGGAGGCACATAAGGGCACCGATACTCAGCTTGCGTTAGCCTCAGGCGGCTCATTTCAGCCCCGTCTAACGCTCCTGCCTTCTGCCAGGTCAGCCCAGTCGAGCCGATAAAATTTAGTAGGCATTTTGCGACCTGTAAGATCCCAGTCCATCTTTAACCATTATGATAGGTTGGCTTTAGCTCAAAGTTTTATTTTAAATTCCTAAGAAGAAATGAGCTGCGTAGCCTTACCTCTAAAAAACTTATAAAGTCTGCTATTTCTTTTAACATTAATAAGGAGACCCCAGTATTTCTCATCTAATCACGCATATCTCAGCATGAAGAAGATGCTTGACCTCCTGATGGATACATATATTTTAAATGGTCTTCAGAAACTTTTCACAGATAATATCTCATTCTTATGCTAATGTCTATAACAGACTGGCAGACAGCAGACTCAGAGCCCTCTTGTCACCTCCCTGTCACTTGTGCCAAGGCTCTGTGGTCTGTACAAACTACAGAATTTTAAGTGTTCAAAAAGAAGAAACAACCATACAAACAAAACACTCCTTCCGAAACTGACTCCAAAGACATTAGGCAAGTCACGCTGTGGTTTTTCTTTGACATGGAGAAACCTATATTTTAAATTAAAACTCTCGCATCTGCAAATCACTTCTCACTCTGTCCTTATTTAATACCTGCCTCTGCCTCTCATCTGTCATCTTTCTTCAGAATCACATCCGAAATCTGTCAGCTGGAAAGAGTCACCAAAACTCCACCGAAAACTTCTACAATCCTCTCCATTTGCCTTTCCCCCTTAAAAATACTTTAAAATGTATTTTCTGAGTGAACTTCTGGTTGCTTATATTGTCAACCCAATCACAGAGGAGTAAATACAATCCAATCCTCAGCTAAGGACGGAGGAAGTGCAGAGCAAACCGAAAAGCCACGGTACCTACCTGGAGCCCACCTCAGCGCCCAGCACCATTCGCAGCAACGGCAACGCTTTGGGGTAGCGACCTAATGCATTGTCCTTCCTACCGCGCTGCTAAGTGAGAGTTGAGCAACTCCTTGCACTGCTGCTTGGAGCAACAGCTCTCCCAGTCTTAACCTTCTCTCTTGGCTCTTCGCTTCTTTGCTCTTTTTTTTTTTTCTTTTCTTTTTTTAACAGAGTTTTTGAGCACTAAAACTTGCAATTAGTACCAGCTAAGCCAAAGCCCCTGCTCGCCCCTGCCCTAAGCCGCACATTCCAGGGCGCTGAGTGGGGCGCTTGAGCTCTTTGCCGGCACCGCGCAGCTCTTCCACCCCCAGACCCGGCTTTCTGCCTACAAACTCGATAAGGCTGCAAGAGCTCAGGAATACGCTCTGAAACTCGGACAGGGGAAAAATTGGTCTCTAATCTCCAGCCTGGGTGGTTTTTATTATCCTCCTCCCCCCTCCCTCTCTTTCTCTCCACACTCACAGTAGCAAGGTTGTCTCTGGACTACTCCCTGCCTTAAACTCACCAAACCAGATTTTTACTCCCAACACCTTCCCGTAAATCTGAACTGAAATTTTACCCTGCTTGCTGAGTTCTGCCTGGCTGAGGGCCAGTCAGCATTCCTGTTGTTTTAAGAGGGCAGATTAAAAAACAAACAAACAAAACCAAACAAAAAACAAAAAAACCACCCAAAACCACCGCTAACAAAAAATCCCCCTAACAAACAAACAAACAAAAAAAAACCAACCCCAAACCCAAAAAATGAAAGGAAAAGAAAAACAGAGAAGAAAACCTGGAGAGATGCAAGGGCTGGAAGGAAGCAAACTTTTAGAGCAGCTTTACTAAAAATACTGTAGAAGGGAGTGATTCACATTTATCTTTAAGGGGCTAAAACAGTGATTTTTTTTTTTTNTGTTTTTTTTTTTTTTTTTTTTTTTTTTTTGGCAGCGTCAATAACGAGAAAATACCCTTCTCAGCCATCTTCAGGTGGATGGATATTTGAAAAGAAAGTAAACCTCTGGTACTCACGTGAAGGACAGCAGCAGGCATCAGCATAGCAGGGAGAGGAGCCTGCACCTTTGCCTGATCCAGTTACCCCAAGGCAGCGGTAACGCTGGTTTAAGAAGTGCCGCATTTTACACTTTTCTGACCTAAAGTTACATGTGGTTTCTAGAAAAGGAACAAAAGAGAAACCAGTTTATATATACAAAAAACCAACAACCAACCCTTCTTTTAAACTCGGTGTGATCCCTCCGACCGTTGTCTGGAAGGCTTAAAGAAACAATGAAGCAAGACTGTAAACTTTCTCACCCCCTTTTACATTACCTGTCTGTGCCTGGCTATGGGCTTTGATGTATTGAAACAAAGCACAAGACCTGTTTATAGTAAATGAAACCAACCAACAGAGAGATCTAATTCAGACTTGTGACTAAACAAACTGGAACAGGAAGCACACACCAGCAGATTTTTTTTAAAGTAGTAATTCCTGCTAGCATTGTCATGCAACAGAAAAAAAAAAAAAAAAAAGGTTTTGCTTCCCCCTTCAGTCACTTTTGTCCAAATGCAAGGAGTTTTGGCTTTTTTTTTTTTTTTTCTGGAAAGCAGAAACACAACCAACCAAACAAAATCCCAAAACAAACAAGCAACGTTCCATCATGTATGTGCAAATATTTAACAGACCAATATTTACCACTAGTGGTGATCTGAAGATATTATTCATCTCTTTGTTTCCCCATGCAGGTCGTTTGTGCAACTGATTAGTATCAGGACCCTCACCCCAATTAACATCTGTAATTGATGAGTAGACAAAGGATCTTCATCTAAGGTAACAGGACAATTCAAGCCTCCAACAAGATTAGAAGTCTTGCAAGTTAAATCTTTGAAGAATAAATAATATTGGAGATTTAAAATAGTGAAAGAAATTGATTTTCATGATTCTTCCTAATTTTAAAAAGAATTCTTTTTATTCTTAATTAATTCTTAGCAGTTCTTAATTAAGAATTCTTCCTAATACTTTTTAGTTTTTAAAAGATTTTTTCAGAGTTGAGTACCCACTATGCTGCCTTTTCCATGTGATATTACCTATGCTTTTTGAAAGCAGTTCATCCTTCTAAAAATTAATCTCTCTAACTGTATTATTTTTCAAGTATAGAGAATTCTCACAGGTTTTACCTAAACAAATCCACATTGTCTCCCTAAGAGAGTTTTGCTGCAGGTAAAAACCAATGAATCAAACTACTATGGGTATAAAACATAAAGCTCACAGTCAAACGTTGCAAAGTTTAAGTTAACAGTGTGCTCTCTCCAAACTATCGCAATTCTAAAGTTGATAAAAGAATGTTATTCCAGTTTTAGCAAATGCATTAAGAACAAAAAAAATCTTTCAGAACTTACCTGTATTAATGAGCAAATGATCATGGGGAAAATTTTCATAAAACACTCGAATTAAAATGGGAGTTCAGCATTAGCAGCAAATATTATGCAGTCAAATTCTTTAAGAAAAAATAGTCCAGAATAGTAAATAATGAGGGGTCTCGAGGTACAGAAACCTCTTAAGTGTTCTATAGTACTCTGCTTTAAAATCATGACCCATTTGCCCAAAGGGAGGCTTTCCCAGAGTGTCCTCATCTGATAAGTTTGCCAATAAAGTTCTCAGGCAATCACTCTCAAGTAGAGAGAACTTATGCTCCATTTGCTCCATTTAGAGGAGCAAATTGGCATTACTGGCAGAAGTAGTTCCTTGCCAACATGTACAGATTACTTCTAAATGAATATTTCTGTAATATAATGAAGAGTACAAACAACAGAAACTCATGTGAGGGCATTGTCCTGCATGTCCAGAACACAGGTATACTACCAAAAGCCATGGTTGCACTGGTGTGGTACAGTCAGCTATTTTAAGGTATGCTGCTAAAAGTGTAGCTCTGCCAGTTCTATTGACTCTTCACATGTGCTTGTAGGTCTTACCTCTGAAAGCCAGTTCATACCTTTCTGGTGCAGGATGCAAATAGGTTTCCTTGGAAGATACCAAAGATAAGAAAGAGTTTGACTTTATTCTTAGTTCAGTTCATCTGCAGGTGAAGTGTGTGACAGCACCAGGGGTGTCTAGTTAGAGCTAATGCCAGGCAGTAGCTCATCCAGCAATTAAAATATTCTTTATTGCTCACCTTCTGTGAAGGAGACACTTTCCACAGACCCAGGTGATACTGCAGAGTACCACACCTGTCTGCATACTCCTGCCGGCGCAGGGAGGACCTTGACACATCTGCTCACAACTTTTTAATGGACTTCCAAACTTTGGTAAGGAAAGCAATTTTTACATTGCTCAGCTGCTAGCAAAACAATAGTGCAAAACCTCTACTATTTATTGCTTTTGCTTTACTCTGATTCACAGGTTCCAGTTCAAATAACAGGTAAATGTTGCCAAGTTTTTCCTTAAGTGCACTTTCTCAGTACAAACAGCAATAGCAATTCAGGAAAGTCTCTTCTTGACCACCAAATGCTGGATCTGTCACAAACTGAGATGGGATGAAAGCATCCTCAACAATCAGCTGTAGGAATTGTTGCCACTGAGGTTCCAGGTAACCTAAAATTAAACATTAGATCTAACTGATATAACGGCAATCTGAGCCATTTTTGACATAAGAATAATTTTTCTCCCTCTTGTCCCAGTTGTCCAGCTGACAAAGTGCTTTAAGGGGTTGTGAGCCCCTTACATAGGAAGGAAGGAGGGAGTGACCCACATGTAATTTGCTGCAGCACCTCCAGTCTGTGTTAAAATGAAAGAGCAGTCACAACCCTGTAACACAGAGAAGAGATTTCCTGTTTCTCTGCCAAGCCATGGTAGGGTTTCTGACCAAAAGAAAGAATTTAATGAGTCCATAGCAAAGCAAATTAAGCTAAGTGCAGCATGATTAGGCTGTGAACACTAATCTTTAAAGGCAATAGTATTTGATTAAGGAAGGCGTCCTCCAAAAGTGATCTTAAAATTGCAATAAAAAATGTCTGGCTATGAACATTCAATGTCGGGGGTTTGGGGTGTTTTTTGGGGGGCTAAGTGTGTCTCCTGGATTGTAATGTTTCCTTCTCAATATGGCTTATCGTGTTAGCAATTGTGTTATACCTGTTGTAGAGTTTATCACTTCCACCCAATAGCTGACTTTACTGCAGCAAGAAAATTGCATGTTGAAAGTTTGGTGACTGCATTTCATTAAGGAGATTATGACAAAACCTTTTTTTTCGCTCTCTTTCTAATTGGGAAACTATGAAAAACACAAGTGAGAGTATGTTACTTAAGAATGAATTTCTAATTATCAGAAAAGTAATTGGAGAAGTAGAACATTTGCTACTTTTATAAAAAGTTTAAAAGCCTCTACTTCAAGTCTAAATTTTGTTTAAGTTTTCTAACACAGAATGTTTCCTACTACAGCTTAAATATTTGAATATAATTCAGTAATCAAAAAGTCTGTAAATAAGTCTGTAATCATACAGCATTTGATTTTTTCTCAGTTGAAGTTTGGAGACTGAGCATTTCTGGAAGTGGTCTGTGATATCTTGTCCCTTCCTACATAAAAGATCTCAATATTCTTCATCTGTAACATAGCACCCTCTTCTCCAGAAAGGTCTTGTTCTGTGACACTTCCATGCACTCTCTTTGCAACGTCTGCCACTGTGGCCCCCCATCATCTCCTCCCAGTCTGTACGTCTTGCTTTTCTGCTTGGTAGTTTGACCATCCTACCCTTCTCAACAGCTGCTTCTTCTATGCACATTTCAGATTCAGGCTTTCATTTAAACTCTTCATTTCTCATTGCTTCTCATTTATGTCTCCGTATCAGCACTCTGCCTCTGCCTTTCCACAGCTCCAGCAGCACCAGCCCAGGTCATGGTAATATTTTCTTTTCTACAAGCAGCTTCATGTGTTCTTATTTGCTGTCCTCACACCAAATACAATCCCCAAACCAAAAGGAGGTAAAGCCACGGGTGCCTTTTCCTTGAGTCCCTCATTAAGGCTATCTGCTGTGAGCGCAGTGAGATGACAAGCCTGGAGGCGTGCCCTCACCTGTCAGAAGCTCTGCCTGGCCGCACCGCAGCTGCTGTCTCCTCTTTGCCCTCCATCTCACTGCAATAACTTTCCTCCAGCTCCAGGTCCCGGCTCTAGGTGCTATAAACGCTGTGCAGCCTTTTACACCTCTGGGAGCCAGGTACAGAGCAGTGGGTTTGCATCTGCTCTGGGCAGGAGCCCCCAGCCACCGAGCTGCAGCCACAGCAGCTCCACAGCTGCTCCCCTTGGCCCGGGGCCTGCGAGCTGCCAGGGGCTGTGTCCCCATCAGCCCCGGGCTGGGGGTGTCACAGCTACGCCGTCTGTGATGGCAGCGGCTGTTTCCTTTTGATGCAAGCCCTTCACTCAGGGCAGCTGGCATGCTGGTATGCCTGCCACGTGCCCCTGCTGCGTTTGGCTAGAAAATAGTCTTGGGGGATTTCTGGAGGGGTATATTGGGGTGTTTTAGTCCAGGGGTGTCTGCATGATGCACTTTGGGTGTATGCAAAGGTGCCCTTACATAACCCTCCGACCAAACCCACAACGCACAGAGTGCTGCAACAAGCTACTGCTCTTCTTCCCTCTTGCTTTTTTTTAAGCTTTGGAGGGCAGAGAGCTCCACACTTTCACAGAGCTATAGGGAGCACCTTATTATGCTGAGCTCTCTCACACAAACAAAGTGGTTTTCCAATCCTTGTAGTAAAAAGAGGACCTGAAAAAGCAAGGGCAAACCGCTCTGAATGTAGTATTACTCTTCCCTCACAGTTTTGCAGCTCAGAAAAGTAGATAGTTTACGCAGGGGATCTTGGAGTTGTGTTCTGCTTTGCAGATGGTTGAGAATTCACAGCTGAAAACTTGGGCGCTCTCCTCAGAGCAAACATACTTTAGCTCAAAACTGGAAGACATCGCTGGTGAAATCAGAAGCTGGGTAAAATCACAAGGCTCTGTGGTCACATTTAACCCTGGCTGGGGGTCACACCAGTTCTGGTCTGGTATGTACTCTGAAGTAACTTCTTTTGGAAGGGAAGTGAAACAAGCAAAGTGCAGCAGAAGCAGTTCAGCAGGAAATTATCGTTATGTACCAAAGCAAGCCCTCAGAACAGAACAAAAGTCAGGCCAAGTAGAATTCAGCTATTTATTAATTCTTGTAAAAAAGGGGAGGGAGGAGAGAAAAGATGTGGCCTAAATTCACTTCTGTCTCTCAGCACACATAAGCAGCAAGGTCTGGGAAGCCACTGAGACAACATCTGATATCACTGTGGTGCATGCAGACACTTGTATGCTCAGCTGGGTGTGAGAGGTCAGCAAAACAACTAGGAAGGTTTGTGACTGTGGGAGGGAGGGGGTGTTCACACACATCCCATAATAGTCATGGGAGGTTACCAGAAAAAATGACTCAGATGACTCAGGGACTTGAAAATAAGGGTGAGAGCTGAACCCCCTCCATGCTCCAACGGACAGAAGTACTCCAGCAGGACACAGGACACAGGCTGTGGGGCTATATTGCAGAAAAGGAAGCCATCAAAGAGGAAGGTCACCCAGATGCACAAGATCTCTGTACCACATAAGCCTTATGTTAATAAACACTGATATTCTTTTTGACTTAAATAGCTAGGTAAAATTAATTTTTTTAAAATTAGTGATTTGCAAAAAATCAGGAATTTTCTGGATACAGGAGAAATCAGATAATCATGAAATAGTTTATTTCAGGAACAGATGATGCTAAACCAGAAGCCTCCTCTGCAGACTTTCAGTAGGACTGTTCACCTGCACTGCTGTAACCTATTGGTTTTCTTCTCTGCTCTGTGCATGGGCTTGCAGCTTCTGAGCCCTCAGCTGTCTCCAGGCTACCCACCCATGAGTAATCATGGTATTATAGAATGTTTTGGCTTGGAAAGAGCCTCAAAGACCATCTAATTCCAACCCCCTGCCACAGGCAGAGACATCTTTCACTAGACCAGATTGCTCCAGGGATGGGTCATCCACAACTTCTCTAGGCAACTTGCTCTGGTGCCCCAACACTCTTATTGTGAGGAATTTCTTCCTAAAATCTAGACTAAATCTACCCTCTTTCAGTTTAAAACTCTTTCTGAAACTTTTTAACACTTTCAGGTAATGCTTTTTGTAAAAATATTCAGTTTTCATGTTCTTGGCTGTCTAGAAGGACATATGCCCAAAGACAAATTTCAGCAGAAAATTATGATTACCTTTACATTCGCCTTGACTTTCAGCAAAGTTCTGGGTCAATACTCAAATTTGGACATTGTTCTTGTTTCTGATACCCACTCTGGTAGAGGAGCTCCTTCAATAATGGGAGACAGATTTCAGAAACCAACTTCCATGAGATCAAACTAATTTTTGAAATAATTCCTTAAAATATTCCCATGAGCCATCATAGGGCAAAATAAAAAGTAAGATTTGGCCCTTGACCATCTTTGATTGAATATTACTCATGTTTTCTCATCACAGGCTTTGGGCAGCTGCTGCCTTTCCCCACTGCTGAGTAAACCCCAAACACCAAGTCCCAGCATCCAGCCCAATGTCTCTTACCCTCCAAAAAGGACACAGTAAATAATAATTGGTGATGCACAAGGAAAAAAGAGGATGCAGTCTACTACGAAAGATAAGCATTAGCAATGGGGACAGAAGGAGTAATTGAACGTGACAAAAGTTGTTTTCTTTTTTAAGAGAAAGACAAAACACGCCAAAAGATCATGTCATGTTGAAAAATGAATTGAACCATTGAACATTTATAAGAGTTGTATTTACACTGAGTAGTCTCAAAGGGTGTAGTCTCAAAATTAGATATACAAAATCCAAAACCACTCTGCTTGCCTGTCATGTCTGCTTGAAACCTAGAGAGAGTGACCAGCTCAAGCAGGAATACTCTGAGTAGCACTAAAGCCCAGTTCTGAAAATTTCTATAGTAATTATTTTATAACTGATCACCATATAACAGCAGCACAGTGTGTCTTTTTGCAATATTTGAAGAAGATCCTTACCAGCCTTACTACCAATCTTGCTTCAGATTCATAGCAGCAAGATGAACAGTACAACATAGATTTGAGATGTTATACAGAAAGCATATTTATCAGTTTAATTCCCTTATGTGCAGTGTCCTGCAGTTAGGTAATAATGAACATTTGTATGTTTCTGGTTTTTCCTCTTTTTCAATATTTCACAGCACCTTTTCAGCTTAATCTGAGGGTACAAACAAGTCAATTCTAAAGAGCAACTGAATCCTCCCTAGCTGAAAATTAATAAAAAAATGTACAGTATAAAGGTGAAATTCACACAGTCTATGTGAAAAATGCAGACTGTATATACTTGAATAAAAGACATGGTACATTAAAATTCATGCTTTATTTTAGTCTTAGTTGGAACATTCAAAGCAATTCACTGTTCTTAAAAAAATTAATTTAGAAACAAATGTTTATCATTGCATATACCAATTCATACAGAATAAGATCAAAATAAAACTATGACTTCTGATTATACATAACATGGTAAGTGGAAGTATTTGTGACACAGTCACAAACAGGGGCAGAGATACAGTTGGTTTGACTTTTAAATGTCTTTTAAAGTTATATTTATGTTGTTTGAGTATAACTCACAACAAAAAAGGTAATTCTTGCTGTTTTATCTTTCCAGTCTGAGCATACTCTATCCTAAGGAGGATCTGTTGATAAAGTCTATTCAGATGATAAGTTCTGTGGGGAAAAACATGGGATGTGATCCACATTTGGCTGCATTTAGCACAACAGGATCCTGATCCATGACCAAGTCCCTCCAGATCTGCAGTAAGATAGTGACCATAATAAACATTAGCTCCCTGTAGGTTTTCCCATTATGAACTCTGATTAAATATTTGGCAGGTTAATTAATGAGATTCACTAGAAGAAAAACTAATGGCTTATTCTGGTCTCAGTAAGTGAATGTCAAACAAATCTGTGTGTCCTAAAACAGTCTCTTACCAACAGCAGTAAGAAGTACAGGTTGCCACAGACCTGATGACTTACACTGCCTGGCAAGCAGCCACTTTCTGTGCCATGTAATGGGGCTCTGCCATCCCCGTCAGACCGCTCCTACAAAAGCACAGAGATTATACGAATTTTATAGGCCTTAATTGTGGGGTGTTTCTTTTAATTCTATTAGCTTAGTAATTAGTGGTTTGTTAATAACAATGTTGACAAAGCCAAAATATCTACTGGTATTATAGACAATTGTTTTAAGCAGGAGAGATGGAGAGGAACGGGGTGTACAGCGTCAGGAGCACCTTCCCTCTAGCCAATGCTGACATGTCTAGCATTTAGGTTTTTAGCAGCACTTTCTCATACAATGGCCAAGCTGCTTTTGAGGGTTTGCTTTGTGGGTTTTTATTTTCTTTTTTCTTCTACTTCCATGAGCTTTACTACATTTCACCTCTTTCTTTCTTCTTTTTTTCCAGACATACCCATCCAGCTGCAGCTTTTCCCAAAATTCACCACTTTAAATTGCAGGTAAAAAAACCAATCATAGATTCTACCCAGTGTGCATGAGCAAGGGGAGAAATCTAGAAGGAGGCTTTGAGCACCCGAGAAACATTCCAGACAGAAACCAAACAAAACCCTCGAGTGCTCTGATCCTATTCTCTTCCATCTGCTACCACTTTGTTAGTACAAGATGGAGCTGAGCTGACAGAGAAATCATGTGAGCACTCCCAAAATGTAGTTCTGGTCAAGCCATCTTACTCAGCATAAATAGCCCCTGAGCCACCAGGGAGGTACTACTGATGGCAGCAGGAGAGGAAATGCCCAGTTATCCAGGAACGGCCACCACCTGGGAAGCCATCACCAGGGAACCAACTTGTTCATGCTGTCACAGTTCTGTTCACATCAGCATCATTAAAAGTTTCACCAGGTGAAACAATTTTCCCCTTTCAAGGAGAGGATCTTTACTAAAAATTGAAATTCTCATTGAAGTGTTTTCTTTTTCCTAGTTTTCTTGAGGAAGATAGAAGAGCAATGATGAAAATGGCTTTAAAAAATCGAAATCTCTGAGATGTGGTGTTTCCAGTCTTCTCTAATATAAACCTGTTTCCATTGAAACAGATCAGAAAACAGTAGTTTTGCTGTGCACCCTTGGACTGAATTCTAAGGAAGTTCATTAGGTTGGAGTCTCTAAACTAACAAGACAGCAGGACATTTACTGCAATCTGGTAGGTCCATACATTATAGCTGTCAGAAAAAGCATAATTTTGAACAGAGAGCCTGCCATTAGCAGCTAGCATCATAGTACAATTGTGGTAATAATTGGAAGAAAACAATCAAATATTTATAAAAATTTAACATGGCAGGAGAATTTTGTACACCTATCAATGATCTCTGCTTGCAGATGGAAGGATGGTTTTATCCTAGCTGTTAGCTGCAGCCCTGCAAAGAGCTGACTACTTGAAAAACCAGATGGGAACCTTTTGTCTTCGTGTTGTCACAGAGTCACAGTGCTGGAAGAGACTTTGAGAGGTCATCCTGCGCATCCCCCTTCCTCAAGGGATGAGCAGTCATTCCCATAGTTTCTGACAGATACTTTGCCATTAATCATCACTGTTAATTATGAGCCTGGAGACTATGTTGTACTCACAGTGCTTGCAGTGGGGACTGTACTTACAGAGCACATGCATGGTATAGCAGCAAAAAGACTCAACATTTTGCTCCTTACCTGTGTTGGCTTAGAGGATCAAAGAAATCCAGAGAAGAGAAGGAAACAATAATTTACAATAGCAAACTATCAGGATTCTGAACACAAAGGTGCTTTTTGTGGTTTGGGTTTCTTTTAATTAGGATCATACTTTGTAATAGTGATCATGGGAGCTATGCATGACACTTCCTAGCAAAATTACTCAAATTCCTGCACGAATTTTTGCAGTATGCAGTGCTTTCATGCTTAATGGGCTTAGATCCACAAATTTGCAGGTTGTAAACTATTGAGACTATAGCAGAGAGATTCAGAATACCGGAAAGAAAATGCACTTACTATCGTTTCAGCTACTATTTATGCAAAATTCTATAACCACTGTGTGTGTGATGGATACAAGCAGAAGGCTTTGCCATGCCCATTGGTGCAAGGTAGGAGCAAATCAAGAGGTGTTTTGAATAGTCCAAGGAGCTGACTATGTAAGGGAAAAAATAGTGAAGAAATGTGCTAGAAAGGATGGCAAAGGGCTGAAGAAATGTCCTTTCCAGAGGCAGAAGGCCTAGAGGGTAAGGAGAGGAAAGGAAGGAAGGTCAAGTGACTTATTCAGCTTCTTCTGCTGCTTTGGATAAGAAAAATATTTTCTTCACATCAAGTCAGGAAAAGCATTTCCTGACATCTTGATCTCTTCACTGCTGTTTCTTTTTGCAGTGGAAGCCTCTTTCTAAAAGGCATTGGAAAATGTGGGTGCCGCTCAAAGGAATGTATTCAACTGTCTCCAGGCTTCATGCTAACTTCATGCCAGAATACCCAGGCACTTTCCATCATGCTCCTGTGCCAAGGGTGAGCTTCACTTAGACAAAGCACACTGTGCAGAGCGGGTGGAGAGTGCAGGGAATGGAGCAGAATGAACCAGCAGCCAAGCAGAACCTGGGAGGGCTGGCATCAGGAGCTCTGATGTGTACAAAGCCAGGTGTGGGTGCCCAATTGAAACCAAACCCTTAGACAACTGTTCTTCAAGCATTCAAACCTGCTGAGTGCTTTTGGGTTTTCCTCCTCTCCTGCAGGCAAATCTGTAACTGGGTACAGTTCAGGGTTGTGCTCTTGCCGCCATTCAGCTGCTGTGAACCCACTGAGTTTTAGACTCATTAGTGCTGTCTGAAACAGCAGTGAAAATATTTCTCTGAGTAAATCAAGCAGCAAGGGGAACCTGGGGCAGGATTTGCCTCTGCCATTTCTGAAATGTAAAAGGTAAATGGGGACTTCCCTCTGCACTCAGGTAGAGGTGATTTTACTTGTATGGGACAAGATGTTAATAATTCCAAATCTTTCCTATTTATGCCTTTTATTATGCTTTTAGTGAGAACAGGTGAAGTTCTGCCGTGCAACTGCCTAAACTGCAAAAATCTGTTTGCGAGATTCATAGAACTCTAGGAAAACAAGCTTGAGAAAAAATTGTAAATATTTTGTATAAATGTAAACTTCTCCACTCACTAGTAGGATTCAGACCCACGATTCACCCCGCTCCTAATCCTGGCCGAGGACAGCGCCGGGAGGGGAAGGAGCGGTGGGTGCCCGGGAGGGGAGCAGTGGAGGGCAGGGGAGCGGTGCTGCCCGAGGAGGGGGAGGCAGGATGGCCAGGCAGGCCATGGCTGCCGCAGGGCCACTTGTGCCCTCCTCCCCGGCGTGCTGTTTGGCAATGGCCAGTGTCAGTGCACCTTTCGGAACCTGCGGTGAAGCCACTGTCCCTGCACGCCCCGAGACACATACAGCAGGGTTTCTTGTCCGGATTGCTAAATGGTGAGCGTCCTCCTTACCTCCCTCTCGCAGCGATTGCTGCAATTGTGTCCTATTAGGACACTCCGAACAGATAAATTATTACGAGAACACGAAGTGCCCTGGATGACCCGAGTGAACTCATTACTGCAGACTTGTATCTTGTTTTTCAGGGTGCAGAGCAGTCCTTCCAAAGCTGGACAGCAAATGGCAGCTGCGGTAGTTTTCCCCCTGCCACTGAAGCGCGGCATTGCTAACACACATCCTGCGGCCAAACTTACCGGGCTGATTCTGAACTCGAAGTGAACCTGGGTCAACTATACCTTCCTACTTTGTGTTACAAGCTAACGCCATGCAGCAGCACTTCATGTCCTGGTGGTGGCCATCAATGAAAAACTCTAATGAAAAAAGAGCTTCCAACAAGTCTCTCCATTATATGCTCAGTCTTTTTTATGTTCTCAAACTATTATTTTCCTTACTTTTTCTTTTCTTTTTTTCTTTGGTTTTTTTTTTTTTTTCCCCTTTCCCCCCCCTTTCTCCTCTGTTGCTAATGAGCACTTGAGAATTTGATTTAGCTCCTTGGAATGACTGCCACTTACTGCTAGAATGTTAATCTGTCTAAACCCATTCAGCTCCTCTTACTTGGAAGTCAATCACCTGGAGCCTGCATTTTAAAGAGATGCTGGCTAATGCAGTTGCAACAGCAGAGATGTTTGGGGACTATTCCCACAGCTGGGAGTAACCTCGGGAAACTCATAGCTACTAGATGGCAGAGTTGAAACCCCGGCACAAGGAGAACTGGAGCAAACCCCGGCAGAAACAAGAAGTGCAAATGGAGGGGAGACAGGAAGCTATTGAGCTGCAGCTCCTACACGGGATGCTGCACCGGCGTTTTGGGGGACAACCTTTAGTAATGGTGAGAATATACCAGAGGAGATACACCAAGATACAGCTGGAGATAAAGCTTTAAAGTGTCAGAGGAGGAGTTTGGCTTTCCAGAAGTAATTAGAGAGATTATTTAACTTGTCTTGTACTGGCCATTTTTTTAACCCCTGTTTGGAGGGGGAGAAAATGCATAGAATTCCATACTACATGTAGGAGACACGGACATCATTTGGGACAGTTGATGACGTAGTGGAGTTGTGTATCTGTGAATCATTCCACTGTGCTATTCTGGAAATGTTTCTGTTTCAGCTTTCTGTTTCAGCTTCATGACAGCCTGCTTAGAAGCCCCAGTCTGTCAGACCATGCTGCCCAGGCCAGAGGGGCAGCCACAGCTGGGCATGAGTAGGAGAGCCAAGATCTGGGGGTGTGCACTGGGAGTGGAGGGAACCATGCAGTCCCTAACTACCAGAATTCCTCCTGGGCATTGCTTTGCATTTGTTACATGGGAAGAAGTGTGTTTCACCTTGGTACACCCCACCTCTGTCACTGTCCCTTCACTTCCTGTGCAGTCCTCCAATGCCAAACTTTGTACAGACTGCACCTTTGCTGAGAGTAACAGTTTAACAGCAAAAAAGGTTGCTTTGCTGCTGCTATAGAGGAGTAGACTGGTCCTGTGATCCCATTTGAAAAAGCACATTTTTGGAATAAGAAAATGTTCAGAGTCATTATTCGCTCTTTGAATAAAATTGTTCTTTCTAAATAAGAAATGTATCTTTGGAGTACACCTCCAGAAACCTTATAAATAAGAAATGCAAAAGGAAAGTCACAGTATGTATTTTGTCAGCATATGCAATCACTTATGAAAAGGGACAGTCTGAGATGGAACCGGGATTCCTTTAGGTATTTTGTACATTTATCTGCTGTCCTGGTTCTAAAAGAGAAGAACATAGAAAATCAAAAGTCAAACCCACCACTATTATTGGTTTATATGCAAAATGGAAGATTATGTCCATAAGGTTTAGGAGACCTGTGTTACATGAGACCTGATGTTACATGACCAGCCTGATACGCTCGCTATAGAGTATGATCAAAAAGTATATTTTAGCTGTTGCATATAATCCTGCAGTATGCAGGCACTGTAATAACCTAGTACCTAAGTTTTGAAGTAAGCTTTCTTTAAATTACTTATTAGTTAGCAAAAGTTTAGCTTGAGGGATTAAATACAGCAATATCAATGTGGTTTCAAGTTCTCCTCAAAAGGGGTTTTTGTTGTCTACTATGGAAGAACTACATTTCTGAAGTAGTTTCTAATTTTCCATAGACTTCAAGAGGAAAAACTTTGAGAAGAGCAATATATTTTGCTTCTGAAAATTTCAGAAGAAAATGATGGATTCAAACCTCTGCAGTTACCAGCACCGCATCCACTGCAGAGTCCTTCAGGGGAAGGCCTGGTACACAGCAGCTCTAGCAACCTGCTAAGCCTAAGACCATTAAAGAAAAGCATCCAAAAATGGCCATTATTCAAAGAACATGATGTTTCCAGAAATGAGCCTGTGCTGGAAAAAGGAAAGAGCATTAAGTGCAGCCAGGTTTCTAAGCTAATGGGGATGGCTGGCTTTGCTTTGTGAAGCCAGAAAAATTAGCCCCTGTTGATGTTGTGACCATATGGCAACATGAGTGTTGGTGCGTGAAGAAATGAATGTCTTTTCCATTTAATAATGTCAGTTCTTGGTGAAGAAATCAAGAGATGGACAGATTGTAGGTACCTGTATGTCTTGGAGTGACACACATAAACACAGAAGCTTTCTAAACTCCTGTCAACTGCCGAAGCCATTTCTTAAAAATGAATAAATCTCTAGCTTATCTTCAGCTCACAGGTTTGAAGCTCTTTAAAAAAAGTTTTATGACTTATATTTGATTTTAATTATCTGAGGTCTAAAGCAAATATGTTTTTTGACACACAAGAGTATTCAGAGCTTTTGGCAGTGATGAGAAGATAATTAAACAAAGCTATTTAATGTCTGGATGAAATAACCAGACCTGCCAAAAAAATTCCTTTGGGAGCTGGAGGAAGAGCAATCTTCAGGCTTTTCTTCATCATTGTGGCTGAGTGACAGATGAGCATCTGTGCCAGTGATGCCCATGGGACCTCTGCTTTGCACCCCTCTGCACAGGGGCAGCCACCCTGGGCTTGGAAGCATAGAGGGGATGCAGGTCTCCCAAGCCTGGCCAAGACATGGTTGTGCTGCTAATGCAGCCCCTGCAGAAGGATTAAAAAACCTTTTATCTTTGAATTCACTCTGCAAGTATATCTGAGGTATCTAATTTTAAAGATCTTTAAAAAGTATGTTAGCCACAAGCTTGATCTTTCAATAATTTGCACTAGTCCCATTCCCTGAAAAGCAGAGGTTTCTTAATATAAACGGTTGTCAATGACTGGGGTTAAGCTGTAAGCTGATCTGGAATTTTTTTAATAAAGTGGCTATTATTTGCAGAAAACTGCTGAGTAAAGTTGTTATAATTCCATCTTATATTTAAAAACATAGTCATAGTGTTTTAAATACTTAGGCATACATTTAACTGTGAGGTCTGGCAGAAGACATGTACCAGTCAAACACCAGCACACAGCACTGGTATAGTTATAATCCACTTGTATGTGTGACTGCTACAAGAATTGAAATTCCATCACAGTCAAACATGACTGCCTACAATTTGCAGGTATATTTTCCAACCCCAACTAGTTTCAAATGTCCCAAAGAACGTCAAGATCCAGCAGCATGGTCTGAGGTTAAGAGTCTCAAATGCTTCACATGGGAAATTGTCTTCCTGAGTTTCAGCAGACTGAAAATGCCCAGATATAAACTTCTTCCAGCTGAACTTGATATCTCCAGTGCAAAGTTCTCAGCTGGGCTCGTTATCTTCTGCTTATGGAAACCTCATGTCTGGGAGCTGATCTCACCTGTGTTACCTGAAGAAAAAGTCATTCTGGAAAAAACTTTCTGCTAAGATTTTCTTCTGTGTATCCTGGCCAGGGGTTTTGAAACCATGGGCCAAATCCCAGCCATTACCAACCTCAGGAAAACCCATAAAACAGCTGCCTATGTGAAAATTCCTATGTTCTTTCCCACACTGCTCACCAAACAATTACTAGGAAACACAAATCATACTCCTCTTGGGATGTAAAATTTCTGACAGAACTACTGAGTTTCAAAAAAGCAATACATTCTCTTCCATCTCCATCACAGCAAGCCAAGCTCCTACTCCTTCAGCCTGACTGGGCAATTCAGCTTTAACCATGCTTTGGTCTCTTGCCAGCCCCAGGAGCCCAGTACCTTATCTCCAGGCAGGTTAGACCTTTTCGGTCACAGCCAAGCTCCCAAGTTCTCCAAGTAACCATTGCTGCCCCCAGGACAGCATATCATTTCATCTGCTCCTGGCTCTAACAAAATCTTCAAGCCCTTCCCAGAAGAAAAAGGCTTTAAAAACACCCCCCAAAACAACACAAAATACCCAAACCAAAACCCAAACCCACAAAACCCCAAACCAAAACTGTTTCCAGGAGACAACAAGTGGGAAGAATAGAGAAAGGGTGTAAAAATTACAGGCTCACAAATTGATCTGTAAAGGATTGGAGTGAGATACCAAGCAGAGCATCCCCAAGAGCACCCACCACTCCTTGAAGCTGTCCAGAGAGGCAGTGGCCACTACCGGGTTCCTCTGTACAGGGACTTGAGAGGACTAGGTGAGGACACAGGCCCCAGGGTGCCTACACAGCTTTCTCCTCCTGATGGTATGTGAGACCAGTTCGGCCAGGGCCAGGAGGAGGCTGATGACGAGCTCCTGAGACAATAATGCTGTCTCCCTCTGTCCCCTTATACCAGGACAAGGAAAATGTTTTGTTATTAAGGGTGTAAATATCCCTTCAAACCCCCTGGCAGGCCACACAGCAGCCTTTTGGCTCTGGGGCTATCCCAGGTGAACCTTCATGGGGTCATCCCATGAAGTCCATAATGTGGCTATATGAAATGGTAGGACAGACCTCCTGTTTTCCTGCTCTGAGCTGGATAAAGCTATCTAGAAAGAACTGGAAGAGGTAGATATAGAGCTAAAAGCTCTCTTTTCCTGTCCATGACCCCATCTGATTTTGAGTAGGTGTATTTTGAACACCGGTGTATTACCTTGATGGCAGTGCAGAGCTTCTCAGAAGCAGTAGCTGCCTTTGAATATGAGCTCTTTAGAGGAATATGAACTCAGATAATGTATTGCTGAGGCTGGAGAACACCCTTCAAATTTAAACCCTTTTTATGCAACAGAAAACTGTTGAAAATCCCTATCTGCATGGCTATTTAAGGCAAGTCCATCAAATTGGACTTAATAGTTCTGTGCAGAAACAATAAAACTCACAGACTTCAGGTTACAGGGGAATAACCTTATCTTCATCATAATGAGTTGTATCATATAATAGTGACATAACTCATTTGGGTGACATGGCAATTGAAACCAAGAGGGCTGTGCTCCTTTGCCATGACAGGTGTTGTGCTGTAAATGCAAATTGTGCTTACAGGGTTCGGCTTCTCAGCAAGGCCTCTGTGGTTCGTTACTGCTGCTAAGTGCTAATCCCTGGGAGCAAGGGTGGAACAGAGGGAACTCCAGCCTTTGTGCCTTCCCTAACACCGCAGGAACAGCACAGGACACACTGAGCCTCAAGCCCCAAATGCAAAGAATTGCGGTCAACTTGGGCTCGATCTCAAAGTAGTTCCTTTACAAAAGCCTTTAAAATTATCATTTGTTTTTTTTATCTGCAGGCATTTCGCATACCTGGTACAACCAGCTAGCCATTCCCACAAAACATGAACAACAGAAGTCAGAAATACGACTCGCATGAAAGGCTTTAGACAAACCAAGCAGGTGAACAAAAGCTCAGTGAGACCCTCTTTAGCCTGATACCTCTCTTCATAGATAGACAGGCTTTTGTTTAGGTTCTTGGCATCTTACAAAGGAATAAAAGCAGTTTAATATATAAGAAATCAACAAGTTTTTTATTTCTTTTTTTATAAGCATTTTTAAACACTCCAAAGCACTGACTAGGTACAGATTACCTCACCCACATCAAAGAATGGAAACACAGCTATGTAAAAGAACCTTTTTCATTGGAGAAAAAAATCCCTTCCAGTGTTTGCATTGTATTGAATAATAGTCTTAAATTCATCAGCTAAAGCAAGCATTTGTAAAGTATGTGGGGAAACTTCTGTGGAAGAAAAACATGAAGTGTACAAGACCTAGGGCACCTTTCTTAGATTCCTTCTGACATCTGTAAAAACTACAGTTACACCCTTTTTTAATCTTTTTAATTTTTTTTATTTTTAACCAGGGCTTGGCAGACTCTATCCACTCTCCTCAAAACTCTCAGCTGGCATTAAGCTTACGATGTGCTTATTTTTGATGAACAACAGGGGAAAGTTCTAACCAGCAGCACTACTTGGATTTTTTTCTTTTGTGCTGGTTGTTGAAAGATTGTGAATGCAGACAGGCGAGCTATTCAAAGTCAGCTCCAGTATGGATTCACAGATCCAGTGGGAGCAGCAAAGGCCTTTTAACAAATCCTGCAACATCCTATACAAAAGTTGAGAAGATAAATAAAGCTAAAAACGTAATTTAATGGAAAAAGATCACATACCAAGTCTACTACCATCAGGATACACAGGTTAAGAAATTTTGTGCCTTCCCTCCCCATACGTAACAAATTAGGTTATCCATAAAAAGGAAGGCTTTGGAAGCCTTGAATGGCAGAAAACCATGTTTGTAACCCAAAAATTGGCATATGCCCTAGTGTGAAGGTCTCACAGATAATTTTTCCTGAACTTTGGAATCTGATGACTCAGAACAGGATGCTTTTTCTGGAAATTGTTGGTTTGATTCCAGTTTGGGCAGCAGCTGTCATTTGGCTTTGGCAGTTCAGCCATGGCTGCCTATGAGGGGAGATGTCCTGGCAGAGAAGGGGACATTATCCAGAAGTTAAATGAAGCTGAGTTCTGGGGGAACCTCCACAATAATCCAGAACCTCTGAACATTGCCCCTGTTTTATATTACAGCCCATCACAAAGGCTGCATGGATTGTCTTGGACATCAGATGGTGACACGAAGGTGAGGCCACTTTAGAAAACTGAACGTATAGAAAACACACCAAATGCAAAAACAAACATCATGCAGTGCATCATTTTATCCCACTTTTTAAAATTTCTGGTGCTAGTTTCCAGCACTCATAGAAAATCTCAGGTTTGCAGGCTTAACTGATGGGACTGTGTGGTTATGGGAATGAGTATGTAAGCATATCTATGAAGAAAGAAGAGGTGAAATTAAAAATAGGTTCAATTCAAAATTTCTGTTGCACTGGAGCTGCACAGGGTTGAGTTAGTATGTAGGAAAATGCACAGTTCAGCTTTCTCTGTTCAAATTAATTCTGCTTTGCAAATGAATTTCAAAACTTTACTGGAAATAAAATTCTTATCCAGGCATATAGTAGACTGGTGGAATAATACTAATCCCCATCTCATTCTCTGACATTATTGAACAATGGCTCTTTTGTCTGATATTAGGATATTTAAGGAAGTTCATATATTAAGAGAAATCTGTTGAAAACTATGATGAGAGCTACATAATGCAGGTCTTCAGCTAGACTAGCACCAGAACCTGCAGATTCCTTAGAGCAAAGTGAAGTGCAGACATTTGGTCTCTGACTTGTATAAGCTCAAGGAAAAGGTTTGCCTTGGTTTTTCAAATTAAAAGCTTCTTCTGCTTCCTAAGGAGACATCTGAATGATGCATTTGAATGGAAACCTGGAAACATGTTTCAGCCCATCTCTTCTACATTGTGAAATCCAGCATTTACTAGGGTATTTGGCATCATTAGCAACTCTTTTATGTACACAAAGCCTTTGGAAATCAGTGCAGTACTAGTTTTAGTCCAAGACTTCAAAGCAAGACCATAGTGACATGCAAGGGAAGCACACTCAAATATAAACAGCCATGGGTAAACACAGGAAAACACTTCAGTTTTCTAATATTCCACTGCATGTGCAAGAACCAGCAGATACACTTATTATCTAATTGGAATGAGGTAACACGGATGTTCGTGGGTCTACTTTAGTGGTAATTTCAAATTCAGCATGCATAGAGGCAGAAAAAGGTCACAAACAGCAACTTTCACTTATTTGTCACGGAATAAAAGTCTGTAGAACAGAACAGCAAGATCTGCAATACCTGAAGATTACAAGCAGTGAAGGAATGGATTCACTGAAGCAGGCCTAAGGAAACACAAACATTACGTCTACCAGCAAAGCCTCTGCTTGCCCAAGAGACTTTCAACTCTGGAACTGCTGAGCTTGCTCCTGCCATCCTGATTGTGTATGACCCCTAAAGAGGATATACAGCTGCTTGGTAAGCTCTGGAGGAGATCAACAGGGATCATTCTCCTTTTCCTTTTTTTTTTTCTTGCAAACCTTTTCCCACTGAGTGGCTCTGGCCACTGACACCAATTTCCTGAATCCTC
The DNA here is from genome assembly GCA_013396875.1 of Vireo altiloquus. Lineage (NCBI taxonomy): Eukaryota > Metazoa > Chordata > Aves > Passeriformes > Vireonidae > Vireo > Vireo altiloquus. The sequence continues at coordinate 206,814 of VZRF01011356.1, forward strand.
TGCTTTTCAGCAGACGGGGGTCATAGCTTGTGTACAGTTTCACAAATTCTGAGTCATTTCTAACCACCTTCTCTGGAGCTGGAAAGGAGGAGATTAGGAAGCCAGGCACTCTCTGCCCCTCAGGAATTTGGGGTAGGATTTACATCCATAGAGATCTCTCCCTTTAATGCCACCATTAGTGGGGACCTCCAAAACTACTGCATGGTTAAAAACCCAAACCCAAACTACATGAATTTCGATGAAAGTAGCAATGCTACTGAGATCAGCAGCACACAAATATATACACACAGTGTATTTTTGCCATAACAGGCACAGAGAGAAATGGATAGTTTACTCACTGACCTGGTGCAGCTGGTCAGACTAGAAGTGATTGCTTTGGAAAACAGCTCTCAACCCTGCCTTTTCTGCCGCATACAGGTTGTGCTCTCCTATATTAAAAGCCACCACAAAGAACTCTCCAAAGCACTGGCAAGCAATATTGTGCCTCTTACACAACCCGGGTGGTTTAAGTATGAAAAGTGAGGAGCTGCTGGCACACTGCCATGCTATCAGAGGAGAAAGTAGAGTAAAAGGATTTTCTGAAGGGCAAGGAGTTGTGTGGCAACATGCAGCACATGTGACCTGGCAACAAAAGCAATCAGTGGCACAGACGCGCCAGGCATGGATACAAAGATGGAGAACGGGGACAACAGCAGGAAGCCAGAACAGTCCTTGCAGCAGAAAAAGGGGAAGAAAATTAGATTCATTGAGTACCTCTATAGATTTGCTTTGTGAGAATGTGAAACAAAGGGAAATGCTCTGATGGTCAGCTTTCAGGATCACTAAAAGCATCCTGGGAATCATTGTAATTGTTATCCCCATATTCCACTCAAACAATTAATGCTCTGCCTTCTCTCCACATTAGAAAGGAGTGGTTTGCTAGTTTTGTGGCAAAAAGAAGAGGAAGCATGTCAATACAAATGATGCACAAAAAAAGGTGCAGCTGAAAGTCCAGTAGTGATTATTACTGTTAGGTGCATTTTAAGGTTTTAAACATTAGGTTTAAGGTTATTTAAGTTAATAATAAGCATCATTGCAGTGACTCTTACCAAACTAGCAAAGTCCTTCCCCTCATGAATGTGTGCATAAGTGCATGCATGTGTGTCTGTCATGATTTAAGGAATGCGTAAGTGATTTTAATAGTTTTCAAGGACATCACTATACTTTTGATTATGCCAGCATTGTACTGCTCATGACATCAGAGCAAAAGTGCAAGTGCGAAAAATAGGTTGAGGCCACAGCATGAAAATACCTTTCTTGGTTAGCTAGTAGGGTATCTACCTAAACAAAATTTAAAAAAAAAAAGAGAAAGGCTAGCAGGGGCTTTTTGTGGTTGTTACTTTGAGAACAGTAATGCATAACTCAGCTTGAGAAATCTGAAGATTAATAACTTTGCTCTTAAGAAAAACTTGAAAAATGAGGTCAGATACAGTTCGAACTGGTTAACATTCCCCACGAGTAAAGTTACAAATACAAATAAACCCAAGATCAAATATATTATTAATTACCTATCAGGGAACTAAAGGCCACATAGTAAATGAAGATAATGAAAAACTGTAGTAAATACACAGCAGTAATATATCATCTTGAGGGGGTGGGGGGGGCAGAAGGAGAAGGGACTCTATCTTTGAGTAGACCATTATATAGAGATACTCCATTAAAATATACTAATCTTTCTTATTCTAGCATGAAATGCCAGAATAAGACTCCACTCTGATGGTGATACCGATTCACTACAAGAATCTGTATCAAAGAAAAATACTAATATTCTTTTGCTCTGTATCAAAACCAAACAGTCTGGTTTGTTTGTACCCAGTTTGTTACAAGCTTGGGGAACCTAACAACAGATTTACATTTGATGAAACATTTCTTCAAAAATTTGACACAGTTGACTGTATCTAACACAAGAAGATAAAGGGATTATTTCCTTAATACTGTTATTCATCAACAATGGTAATTTAAAATGATAGTCCATGAACTTACATTTTGCCTTTCATTTGTGAAATTGAGATAGAATCAAGCCAAACTCTGAGTTTGTGTCTGATATTTGATGATAAATCGCTTATCTTTCAAAATCAAACACCATGTTATACTTACTTAGATCTACTTACATTTTTCTAAGGAATGAAAAAATATGCTTTTTATTTACACTCACATCTATTTTATATAACTGGAACACTGGTGATGAAAAAATTTGTACAACCCCCAGATGTATTCAGAGAGCAAATTTAGCATCCTTATTTTTGATGAAAATCCAGTAAGTAATTATTTCACAATGGTGAAAGATTACTGATCCTGGACTTTTTATATCTACATATTTTAAAGGATCCCCCAGGATTACTGCTCTTAATAGACCCAGAAGTATCATGTCTGTAATGTTTTTAGTGGAAGCCTGGAGCTATACTCAAATGAAGACACAACTGATCCCACCTTTCAGGCTGGAGATAAGCTGATAGTTCAAAAAACACAAGTGATGAAAGGGAAATGAAAATCACTTTCTTTGTAGTCTGAACAGGGTGGCAGGTAAGTTTTGTTTCAGGAGACAGTAAACAAAGGAAGGGCTTCCAGAAGGCCCTGAGTGTGCGGAAGATAATGGTGCACATCCATCCCTGAGTCTCAACTAGACTTTGAAGTAGGACTGACCGAGTCCCTGCATTTCCCTAGGCACATTAGCTCCTGCAGAGAAAAAATCTAGTTACCGACTTTAAAAAAAGTGCAGCTATAAGGCGATCTTCAGAAGCAGTGCAGTTCCTTCACAATATTACCAAATGTAGGCCCACTTTTTTTTCTCTTTCATATTTTTAAATGCCAGCATTTCAATGCCCAGATTGTATGTGTGTGTATGCAGTTATCAGGATGCAAAAACGCCATATTTACACCTCAAGATCCACCTGTTTCCAGTTTAAGATTCTTGCCTGAAAGATATCAGAAGTCAGGAAGAAAAGATGCCAAACCCACTGGATCTTCAGTTTCCTACTTAAACACAAACATCCACAACAGTTTCACAATATTTTACACTCATCAGGATCTTGGGCCGGCAGACACGGGGAAATTCCTAGAACCCCCTCCAGAGTGGCATATATGAAGCTGCAGCCTCCTTTCATCATCTTCTCCCCCAAATCCGTGGTGATTTTGCCTTTTGAGGCACAGGCAGCCCAGCCCATTTTCTTCCTTTTTAGTCCAAGACTTGCACAGCTCTTTAAGGACTACTCCCAGCCTGGCTGCTCTGTGGTTATCCCTTGTGACCATGTCCTGTTTCCACCTCATCGACTAACTAAACAAATAAACATGTTCACAGTGACACATGCTAAAAGTTCACCCTTTTGATTAAACGAAGGAGAGGATCTGACATTATCGCCTAGCCTGGTATGGAAAGCTTCCAGAATAAGCTCCGGCTTTGCCTCACCCATTCTTTGAAAAGGGGATTTGTCTGCCTCAATCTGACTGAAGCAATTGCTGACTGTAACAACTCTGTGTGTGGCAGGACCAACACACACTTATTCCCAGTGAAGTGGTTGCTAATGCATCCTTTGACCATGTGATGAAATAGGCAGATAAGACAAACTTCACCTCAGTGAGATTCTGCTACATTTTTATCTGGATTTAAGAGCTTGTCAGGCTGATATAAACGGCAAGCAGAAGAGAATATGAATAATATGACTGGAAGGTTATATATTCTTCAAACTGTCATGTCAATTCTTACGAGCACAGCTCTGGAGCTCTGAGGAAGCATTGAGAAAACCACCCAAAAATACTGCTTCAGAGGCAGTAAAGTTCTGGACTCATATCTAAACCCAAACTTTGATGAAATATTGATTTGGGTATTTTCTACCTGGCCCGGAGGCTGCTTCTGTTCCACAGTTTAAATGCACACCTAATTAAGGAAGTTGTAGTGTGACAGCCTGTGCCAGAATGCAAAGCTCTACCAGAGCTGCACACTAAGCATTTATAAAAGGGAACAAGGCGAAAAGCACTGCCTAGGTATTCAGTTATTGGGGTACCAAACAACTTTATATTAATTCCTTGTGCATGAACGTCAAATGCTTTTAGGATCTGGCCAATTACTTTCCAGTTTCTTACAGTGCCCAGCTTGGTAAATGAAAGGTAGTATGTTTTGGTCTAACACATACCTAATGAGAGACAGAAAAAAGATTACTGTGATACTGCACAGTTTGAAAAAGAGACATGAGGACCAAAGATAATGACCAAACCAGCCAGCAAAACCTAAACAGATGGAAGTTATTGGAAGAACCTGGTACGAATAAGGCCAAAATCCTACAGAAAGCTTTGCACTTGCTTAACTTAGAGCGTGTAAGTTGTCTGTTTGCTGCCATTGTTCTCTGGGTCTACTTGCAATTCTACTACCCCGGAAGTACAAAAGTGTTTGTTGGCACAAGTGTAGGAATGAAATCAAACCCACGCAGAGAACGTGTCACAGGATCTGGTCCTGACAGAGTCATAAGGTAAGACAAATGAACGATGAGAGAAAAACTTCCATGAGAAAGAGCAAGGATATAGACGAAGATATGCCAGCAGGATGAAAATATTTTAATAATGAAACAGACCACTATACAAGTAAGGTACAGGAAAAATTACATGCTGAATAGATAGATAAACTTCCTTTTATCCATAGTTAAATATCTATTATCATGCACAGTCAATTTATTTAAGCTGCCATTTCAGTTTTCTTTGCTTACTTCCAGTATTCTGTTTAAAAATATTGCACTAAGTAATAAAAGGCTAAACCAACCTATACTGTCCCTTTCAATCATATTTATGTCTCTTCTACCTGGATTTGCACCGCTGTCATGTACTCAGTTGCTAATGACTGACAGCTGAAACTCAAAAATTTGCTATAAATGACTCAACACCAGGGCTTGGAAAACACTGAATTACTTGATAGACATTTTACTCCTTACAAAACGAAAAAAAAATCAGTTGATAATAAATGAGTCTCTCAAAAATATCTTGTATTTGACCTGCTGTACAGTAGCGTAGACAAAGAGGAACTCACTCTCCTGACAAATGATCCCAGGTATTTTTCTTAAGCGCAAGTTTGAGAGAAATTGACTCCATGTTCCTGCAGCTCCTCCTGCTGCACCAGCGGCAGAGTTGCAGGGAAGAAAAGGAGAGAGCGACTGACTCCTCGCTCTCTGGGCTGGGAGCAACGGCCAAGACCAGTCATTTTCCCGAGCTGAATGAAACGTTTCGTCGTTTAATAAAGGGAAAAGCCTGGAAACATCTGCAGCTATGAAAGAGTACAGTTATATACCACTAGACCTTATGGAAGAAAAACTGTTGCCTTCTGGCTTGCATGCATTTTAAATACTCTCTGATAGCAAGAAAAATACATGGCAAAATGCACTAATAATTACAGTGCTACACATATAAGTACCAGTCCACACACTTAGTTTCACAGCACTCTGATGACTAATTGAATAAACAACTCAAAAGTCAGCATCAATATTACAGCTATTAACCTTGAAGTAAATGTTATCATGATCTGGGACCCCAAATGTTGATGCTTTTACACAGTCAGCACTTTAAATCTTGTGAAGTTTTAGATCACGATCTGCATCCAGGAAAAAACAGGATCTGAGAAGTTTGCCTCTCAATTACCATGATTTCTGCTCTGAGAAACAGCAGACCCATGGACCTTTTATTTTAACATTTAAATTCATTTTAATGGAAAGGTGGTAAAAGTGCTGAGCTGCCAGTCCCAAAGACTGGCATGTACTATTTGCCCAGAGGAAAAAAGTATTCAAAAACTAGTCTTAGCTTTGACATAGGATATTGCAAATTTTTCTTCAAATTAATCTTTTGTTTGGAAAAAGCTCAGGTTTTCCTGTCTTATATGTCTTCCTGGGATGTTCAAATACGTAGAAACCCTCTTCATGCCTGCTAGTCCATAGCCCTCACATAAGCACTCTTTCAGTGATAAAGCTTGCAACACTTTCGTTCTCCAGTGTCATCATGCTAGAGAACATTATTGTCTTTACCAGGACACTGCCAGCGCATGATGAGTTTCTCTGCAGTTGGTAGTATCTTTTGGCCTATTTTTGCCTCCTTCTTCTTCACAGGTCTACAAAATCTAATTTAAATTCTAATTAAAATGGCTCCTCGTCTTCTGTATAGCTGGGCATATTCATCCCACCAGAGGCACAGAAGATATATAAAGCTAACTTTATAATTTTTTCTGCTGGTTTTGTTTTATTCATTAACCACTCAGCACTTGAATGTTTTCATGTATTAATGAAATTTAAATAGAAAGTGCACCTGTAAAAATGCAGGGGGAGGGTGCATTTTCCAAATTTGATGTTAAAATGTTTCATACACAGCAAGCTGAGGGATACTTAGATGGAATGACTCTAAATTAGACCAAGCCCTGAGCAGACTTTCGTTAAAAGCCCCCAGAGAAAGGCGTGATAGAAGTAGATAGATAGAAGTCATACAAAAAGTATTTACTGAAAAAAATACCAGAGTCTGGCAATGTATATGGCTTCCAACTGTATACTCCTCTCTGAATGTGTGTACCTGTCAGTTCTGCTGGTGGAAGAAAATATATGGGCATTTTCTATCATCTATGCAATACCTTCCATCTTCACTTGAACTGCCTTGCGCAACAGTTTCAGTTAAGCCATCAGACTTTGCACTGATATGGTCACAGAGTGTTCAGGTGGCATTACACCAGTGATATATGACACAGAGGTGATAAGAAATCCTAGGATAAGAGGTGTGGTGAAAAGGCATTAGCTCTAACCCATTTGTCAAATGAACAAAGGTTTTAGGCTTAGATTTACTTTTGTGATGGACAAATGTCGTATGTCCCTACCTGTCGGTGTAGCGAGCAAACGGGATGGGGTACCCAGGCAGATGTTCCAGGCCCTTTTATTAATTTATTCAGGCATCAGTCTCATTTACAGAGATGAGACACAAGAGATGGTACATGGCTCATGCCTACCGACTATTGGGTATACAGAAGGGTGAAACAAATGGAGAAGCACAGGCAAGGAAAATGAGGCTGTAGGCCATTTCCCATTTGTTCAGGGAGCTAGTTAAGAAATATTGACCTTTGGCCAAAAGTCAGCCATCAACACGTAGGGCCAATGGATAGGTAGGGACGCTGCTGGTGCAACGATGGATTCTCAGCCTAGCTTAGCATTTGAAAATACAGTGAGGACCTGCAATGTCCTACTTGAATGCACGAACATTACATACATGAAAGCACCTTTATACTGTCACACGGCGATTTACACGTAGGGATTCCCAGTGCCAGTGTGCCCCATCCTTCCCTGCAGGAGGAGGCTCGAAGCGCCTGCGGCACTGCCCACGCTCGGGCAGCCGGGGAAGGGAGAGGAACGCAGCAGAACGCCGTGGGGAGCGCCGGGGCTGGCCCGGGAGGTGGCAGTGCCGAGCCGGGCACCGGCGGCCGCGGCTGGCATCTCTCGCAGGGGCACAGCTCCCCGTCTGCGCCCAAGCTCCTGGCAGCTTCGGCGGGCCCGAGCGCTTGCGGGCTCATCTGCTGGGTGCGTTTCGGGATGCACTGCGCTGCAGATGGTCACTTTCTCCCCCGCAGTCTGAATGAACTAATTAACACAGAGCACTTGTAGTCCACAGCACCTCCTTAATGCCTGAGGAGTTTGCTGAATCAGGTAATGATGCTGTTTTATTTGATTGAAGGAGATATTTTCTCATAGCAATTGATGTAATACCAGTGGATCAGGAACCAGCAAAAACTCCCAGATTGGTACAAGGGGCTCAGAAAGGCTCTGATGAAATTAAACGTAGCTAGAGAAAAGCTTAATCACTTTTATCATATTTAAACATTATGTTCCAAACACAGAAAAGTTGGATCTGCAATTTTCAATGTGGCACTGAATGAACACTAACACCAGAAATCACATTAATTCAGTTACAGATGAAGTTTGAGCTCTGGACTTCATGGGTTGGCCCGAACTCTTTTAACCATCCGCTGTGTCTCCAGTCATGGTTTCTAAACAGTGAGCAAGATCTTACCAAAGTGTGTGCTTTTCTGTTCTCTGAGATCAGAGATGTCATTCATTCCTTTGATCTGACACATTCAAAGAGTAGGGGATATTTTCTTATTTGACTCCAGGGCCTGGATTCCAATGGGGAGAGATATAACACCAGAACAAGGAGAATTTGGATATGCAGCATTAATGCAATCAGATAACTAAGACGTCTGATGAAACACTGCCAAATTGACAATGTCTTCTACTGAATTTATAGACATGTTTTGTATGGTAAATTCAGGGTAATGTTACAGAATTTTATCGTGATGTTCAATCAAAAAATATTCTGATGAAGTTCAGATTGGGAATACTGCTTTTCCTCTGGAATTCTTCTCATATGAAGAAACAGAAGGCAGTATGTTTCAATTTACTTCAATTTACTTCTATGCAGGTATCAGGATGCAGCTGTGGCCTAAGTTCTGCAAGATAAACTGGAAGAGTCTGAACACTGCCAGGAAGTAGCAGAATCATAGGAAATTCAGCACCAGAATCAGATCAGGTTTTAACTACTATTAACTCTTCTCTTGGTTGAAATTATAACACAAATCACTACTAGAAATCTTTCAGATAAGGAGAGTAGCCCCCTACCCCACAGATGTCCTTTCCATACATTCTGGGAGCTTTCACATCATCAGGGGTTACTGCCAAGCCAAAGCAACCAAGTGTCAGAACTGAAATCTGTAAAAAGAGTATGAGGCTTTTGATGTAAGTTCTGAATCATTGGACTTTCTGCTGTGAATTTGCAACATAAACTTGAGAGATTAAATCTGGAACACTTCTTAGGAGTAACACAATATATGTTTAGAAGACAATGTTCAGGTTCCTTATCAGAATATCACTGAAATTACCATTATTAATTGTTTCTCACTGGCACATCTAAAGTAAAAATTTGCACTAATTAAGTGTACTGAATCTGCTGGGTGAATATCCTCAGGCAAAAGTAAAATACTCTTCATTTGTTCTAGAAACCTTTATTAGTTTTTCTAACTGCTAATCACCTGAACACATGAATTAGGAAAATAAGCAACTCCATGTAATGAAGACATTTTTAATTCAAACTGAGTGAGCTAATGTGGTATTTTTCCTGCCCAGGGCATGCTATGATCAATAATACACTGCTGAAACCAAGTGGAGTTGATTCGAATGAACAAGACAGGAACATAATAAATTAGAAAACAAAGATTAAATAATTGAGGACTCTTTCTGTAACTTAAATATAAACCTATTGGAGCTTTTGTTTTAGAAAGGAAAGAAGTTGCTTAGACTTGCATCCCTTTATTTTCCTCTCACTGATACTTCTACAGATCAAGGGAAATTCAGAAGCCCATATAGACTGCTGTCAGGAAAAAAAAAATCTTCAAATTGCCATATATCAAAAAATCAGTGTTTCATTCACCTACAAAATAAGATGAAAACTCATGGCCCTGCAGTGCTTCTATGATGATAATAATATCAGTGAAGGTTTTAACAAGTGAAAGAACAGAGGAGCAACAACCTTCCACGTCATTTTGCAAGTTAATGTTATGATATCCTTTGCCAGCATAACTGAATGAGTGCTTCACAAGAATTCAATACATGTAAAGCTTTGGGAAAAGGAGATTATGATAAACAGGAATATACTCTCAATCTTTTATTTTCTTATCTTTTTTTTTTAGTATTTTTCCATTCGTTTTCTTGCAGTATTTGGAATAGAACTGTTTTTTCCCCTATGAAAAGCAATACCTCTAATTCCAACAGTCTTTACAGAAACTCATAATGTTTGAGAACAGTTACTTAGTTGTGAAATGCTAATGTACACAGTGTTCTTTGGCTTGAACCAGACTAGCATACAGATGCAGAATCAGTGAAATTTTAAATAAAAGCCTGATGGCTGTTTTGATCTAGGACAGACAAGCACACTATTTCTGTTCAGGAAAGTTTTGCTTGGAAAGCTAATATGATCACAGCAGTGCACAACAGCTTTTGATATCTCTAGCAATTAATATAAACAAATTTAACTACTCAGAAAGTGCAACCTTATCACCAACATCCACTGAGTAATTCAAAAAAGCAAACTAGTCATAAAATCACATGCAAGAAAGACTCAGACCAGCCATCAAGGAGAACAGTAAGAGCTGCATAAATCATTTTGTGCTAAAACCATGGGGAAGAAAATTGTCTTCATATGTCCATGTTGGCCATCCCAATATTGAATTGATGTATTTGTCCTGCATGGAAAGAACAAAAACCTATCAGCAGCCTGTAAAACTGTTTTTTTTTTTTGAGTTTGTAGCTTGTATGTCTCTGTCTGACACTGTGATCACTTGAGAGGCTATTATTAGATGCATGCAGTTGGAAGGCTGTGTTTTCTAAAGCCTGCCCCATTTCTTAGAGTACTTAAACACTGTATGATTCAGGCTAGGAAAGTGCCAGACTTTGTAACAGGTCACGGCTGTTCTTCACTCCCTGAAAGAAACTAGGCTTAAAGTGAGCAACACAAAGAGAGGAAAGAATGGGCACTGTGAGGACAGGCTCCAAGCCCCAGCAGTGTTCTATTACACAACATAAAGGCAACTTTAAAAGTCATTGGGGGATGCAGGTTACCTGTTTTTCAGACAAAAGCTGTAAAAATAGTCACTAATCTAAGATGTATGAGAAGGCAAACAATGACAACCTGCTTCTACTTTCAGGTCCTGAGCAACACTGAACTTTAGCATAAAACCAGAACACAAATGTGGTTCAAAACCACTGTTTCTCTTCTTTATCCTCCTGGCTTTGATGAATACTCTTATGTTGCCTCTGTTTGTTAAGTGAATTAAATTCTCTTAATCTTTGTTTGGGAAGACTGTCTCATTTCTGTTTGTTCGAGAATATGAAACTGCAACTGTGACTTGCCAGGACTAAGAATGTGCCTTTTCATTATCTCATTTTGCTAGGTATTGGTGAGAATGCAATGGTCATGCTAAAAAACTTTTCAATTCATGTTATTAACAGACTATTTTGTCATTATTGCTGGAAAATTGTGACAAAGTACTCAAAAGGGAAAAACGGACAATTTCATGCAGACACACTTATCAAGTGAGTTGCAAATGGTAAAAAGCAATAAATAGGAGCACAGTGTATTTCTTATGGCTGTGGCTGCATAATAGATCAAGAAATCTCATTCCCAGGCAATGGTCTGATGACGCATATGCACTGCCACAATAGCTGCATTGAAATCATACTGCTTAAATAACACTTTTCACAAATCTGCTTCACATAAAATATATTTGAGAGAGAATTGATTGATCTTGTGAATAGAACTGAGTTAAGTTAATTTTGGGACTTAAAATGGTTGGCAGCATTCCAAGGAGAGCTAGACTCATGGATTTCTCTGCAATATTCTTATCTTCAGAGCAGTGCCAAAGATTTGTAAAACAAAAATGAGCTTCATCAGCAGAGAAAATGGCATACAGGCACTGTGATGAATGCTCTTAATCAGAAAGGTGTCTGTAACACAGGTGTACGTCTTAAGTTGCAAAGTCAGCATGCTGACAGTCAATAGAGACTTAACTCTTGGTTACTATGTTACTTAGTTTCCAGCAGGGAGAGAAAGTAGGAAAATCCTCACAAAGATGCTATTTTTCTGCCTGATCCTGTAATCTACCAGAATGCAATAATAACAATAACAACAACAATAACAACAATAATAATAACAACATGTGCCTAGAGTATTGTTCTCCATCTTTTTAAGCTTTGCATTTTTTATTTATAACACTGCCTAACACATATTACAAACTTTTAAGAGACACATGAAAATAGTCTGGGCTGAAAAGTGTGCTACTAGATGATAGTGAGTCAGGGGAAGACTACTGGAATGCAAGGCTTATCTGCTAAATCACCCCTGTTCTTACAGGGTACCCAGTATAAACAGGCAGAGCAGTAAGAGCTGTTTGATCTGGCAGACAGATACTCTCAGCTTTGTAAGAAAGGGGCTGGAGACTCATTTGCAGATGGAAGGAATTTGAAAACTGGAATTCCCCTCCAGAAAATGGAGAAAAAATTAACCAAGCTCAAGAAGTTTCTTGGGCATATCACTGATTATGCTAACAATAAAATTAAACACAGTAAAGTGGGTGCTTTCGGGCATTAGCAGCATGTGTCTTCACTTGGTTTAGACCACAGATACCTTAATGCCTCATTTAGAGTATACCTTGGCTTTGACAAGGGACTTATAGAGCAGAGACAAGATCAGGGGAGAGACATGCACAGCAGTGAATTTGGATTTTGGAGATAACTAGCAGGCACAGATTTGCGGTCTCTGTAACTGAAACTGCCATCATAGCAAGAGGCCTATCAACAACAACGTGAAATGTTCAAGTGGGGAAGGGAACGTACAACCCTACACTACCAGTCCTTCCACAGAACTGGATACTTACTATTTCCTTGTGAATGGAATGAAATTAATTTGGAACAATAGGTACAATGAACTAAGGATCTGAAAAGTGACAGGTGGATATCACCTGGGTAGAGCCATGGGGCAAAAAAGCCTGATGCTGTATCACTAAACTCAGTAGGAGTGTTTAAATTTAGCTCAGTGGATGCAAGTTGCAAGACAAAAGGCTGATGAGGCCTCAGGAGCCTATCACACAATCTGTCTTGGTGTCTCGTGTAACGTGTGCAGGGCTGCTGGAGAAGAAGCCACTAGAGGGTGTAATTTCTTCACACCTGCTCAAGTTCTGCTAGACATTCAGATTGAACCTAAGTCATAGAAAAAGGAAGAAAACAGACAGCAGAAGTGTTGAGAACCACTTTAGACATGTTCCACAAAATATGTACTAATGAGGCAGGTTATAATTTAATTTTGCAACTGTAGGGATGTGAACAAATCTTTTGAGGCTTGATTCATTACGCATGTATAGCTTCAGGGCTTTCCATTCTGTATAGGTGTGCTTACCCATGTACAAGATGAAAATTAAAGGAGCTGTTCATGTCACTAAAACTAGAATGTGTTGTCCCTGAAAGGTGAAAGAATGTCTTATGTCTTGCCAAATCACATAGCTGCTGCTTTTTGGTGTCAAATTATCTGACTGTGCTTTACTTCTCTGTACTGTATCTCCTTTATCTTCCCGGCAGACATCGCTGCAATTTTATTAGTATTTGCATAAAGGAACATTGTCTTGCACAAATGGTTCCTATAGAATGTATGCAGTACTTTTATTTTTCTTGGTAAATTATAAACATTGGCAACTGAGGTGACTTATATGTCAATAAGTCACATTACAGTGAGCTGTAAATTTGAGCTGTCATTAGACATAGGGAAATATTTGTACTGGTAATTGCTCTCCTGTTTTTTACTTTCAGAAACAGTATCTTAAATATATCTGTATATTTATAATATATATTTATATGAAGAGTATCTGAAAGGGGTTTTTTTGTACGAATATATCAAAGTCTAGATTCTCTAAACAATATTATTTTGATAATTGTCCATGTAAACCAACAGGAATTTATGCCTGTCTGTCTATGAAAAGTATTTGTGAACAGAAAATCACTTTGAATCTTAATGTCAGCTGCATTGATTACTATATTAGGTAGAGGTCATAACCAGGAGAAATAAGGAACTCAGCTTTGCACAGTCCTGGTAAGTAAAAAATAGAAATACATTTATGTAACCTATACTCTAAAGAAAGAGTTTATCTGAAGAGGAATGTTTTATTAGTACCCTGACTGCTGTGTTTTTACAAAATGTCAATAATAATATTTGAAGACTAGGAAAGCTAAGGTCATGAGTGACAAAAATGTTAATTAACACTGCAATGATTTTTTACCTCACTTCTCTGTGACTGAAAACTCCACTGTTTTGCTCTGCTCCTTCTCTAATAGCCTCTGGCTAGAAATTTTGGCTCTGTTTCCTCTGTCTCTTACTCCTATTACCCCTGAAGCAGCTCATATTCTTCCAGTCCTTTTTCAAGTCCCTACATCTTATTAATAGCAACCATTCTAGTGCCTGATCTTCAGATTTCTTCCTGAGCTTTCATTGTCATCAGCTTTTCTTTGTCCTCCTGTCGTGGTTCGATGCCAAGCACACGAAATCTAATTACATGCATAAGGGGAATATGGATTTATTGAGGAAAACAGAAAGGAACTTTGGAGCCAAAGAGGTCCACACTTAAAAGAGTTACAATATAAAGAAAAGTTTACTACTAGGAGAATGAAAAGTGAGAACTGATAAGAAATCAAAGCAAATTTTTAAACACATTTCTTTTCCAGTGCCTCCCTCTTTACCACAAACCTCTCACAAGCGAAAACTAAACAAAACATGGGATTTTGGCTAGAGTTGTATTTTTAAAAAATCTTTTCATGCTTAAGGAAAAGAGGTTCTTCTGCTGTGCCATAGAATTTTCACAAACTAACAGTCCGCCCAGAAAAAAAAAATCTGTTGAAGTGAAAAAGGTACCTCTCCCACGAAATTTTGCAGTTTTCCCACAAGTCATGGGCTGTCGCTAGAGAGCACAAAAGGAACACACGCACACACGCAGTGAGGTGAAAGGAAAAAGAGAAGGAAGTCTTTAATTTTCTGTCTTATATACAATTTTGTGGAACCCCGTGGATTGGACAGTGAGGTCCTCTCCTCTCCAACTCCACTGGCTTTTGATAAAAGTCCATCAAAACCTCTTTTAACAAGAATGGAATGAAAAACAAGAAAGACAGTTACAAAAACACTACTTTGTTTATGTGAAATGCATGAGAAACTCCATAGCAAAAATGCAAACAGAATCAGAAGGCTGAAAAACAGGGCGACATCTCACCCTTTCTCCGTTAAAAGAAAAAGAAAAAAGAAAAAATGAGCAATGTTCAGTGTCTGCTTGTGGAGGGACCATCTGAGTGATCACTCGCATCATCTGCATCTGAGTCATCACTCGATGGGGCATCCACATGATGACTTTCACTTTGGTCACGGTCTCCACCTGGCCTGTTGGCTGGATTCTGCCTTTGCGGTCGCAGGTCAGGACCAACACACTTGGCAGGTACCCAGTGTACCCCAGTATCTGTGGATACACACGCATACCCGTGCCCTGAAGTGATGAGGTCATAAGGACCTTCCCACTGTTTGGTGACCAAATTCTTCACTCGAACCTTTGCCCGAGGTTGATGTGTCTCGTCTGAAGCCTGCAACGAAAGGTGATGGTTCAGAATGACTGGGTTACTAGAATTCTGCAGCACCGTAAGGTGATTGAGGGTATACAAAGCTTTTGCCAACCGACTGTGCGGGGTTTCACCCTGCATTCCCCATTTTTGTTTTTGAAGAACCTGCTTCAGAGTACCATGAGCACGTTCTACAACAGCCTGACAAGTCGGAGAATGAGGGATACCAAACCTGTGTGACACGCCCCACAACTGTAGGAACTGCCGCACCTGTTGTGATGCGTAAGCTGGACCATTGTCGGTCTTCACAGCAGAAGGTATGCCTAGAACGGCAAAGGCCTGCCTCCAGTGGACATCACAGGCTTTCTCTCCACTGTGAGCAGAAGCCCACATCGCAGAGGAGCAGGTGTCCACAGAAACATGCACATACTTGAGCCGGCCAAATTCGGCAACTTGGGTGACATCAGTCTGCCAAAGCTCCAAGGCCCTAAGGCCCCTGGGGTTCACCCCTGCCGGCAATGGCGCAGCCAGCGCGTGACAGTCATCACATGACTCGACAATGTCACGGGCCTCAGTCGGCATCAGCTGGAACTGCTTCTGCAAGGTATGTGCGTTCTGAGGGAAAAACCCACGCGATGTCTTGGCCTGTGCGAGTGTAACAGGCTGAGGGGCCACCCAGGCT